>JAVIAB010000160.1:20282114-20882114 GCA_032433765.1 Megaustenia siamemsis | reverse complement strand
TAGTGCCATATTTTCAGTCATGTAATTAGTGCCCTTCGTAGTCATGTATTATTGCCCTAATCTCAGTCATATATTTAGTGTTCTATGCACATTCATGTATTTAGTGCCCTAATCTCAGCCATGTACTTAGTACCCTATTCTCAGTCATTTATGTAGTGCCCTATTCTCAGTCATTTATTAAGTGCTTTATGCACAGCCATGTATTTAGTGACCTATTCTCAGTCATGTATTTATTGCTCTATTTTCAGTCATGTATTTAGTGGCCTATTCTCAGTCATGTATTTGGTGCCCTATTTTCAGTCATACATTTATTTCCATATGCACAGCCATGTATTTAATGCCCTCTCTTTTTGTCAGGATCTCTGTTTCACAAACATCAGATAAACCATTGATGTCTTATGGACCACAGTAACCACACATCCTCCATCACGGACCGAAACCGAAATATTTAAATAAGAGAATGTTAGAAATCATGAAAAAAAAACCCATCAAAAGTAGAAATAGCTGACAAAAGGTAAACTAAATAGTATCAAAGTAGTTTTAGTACCTAACCATTATCAGTGCCGTGTACTTTAAGTTCCACCGTGTTGGAGAAGTTATTATGGCAAAGAAGAAATAAATATATATATATATATATATATATATATATATATATATATATATATATATATATATATATATATATATATATATATATATATATATATTTATTTCTTCTTTGCCATATATATATTTATATATATATTTATAATATATATATTTAAGGTATGGTTAAAGCTTCCGTAAAACAAATGGTCATCACAAATCAGAACGACTTTTCGGCACAAAGACCTTCAACAAGAACAAACATACAACACACGTAAAAATATGTATTTAAAATTAAAAAAATAAATAATTACAAAAACGAACGAGAAAGAGAAATGGAAAGTAAAGAATAAAATGTTATTAAAATGTTCCCTATAGGATATAAGAAGAATCTTTCTTCTGAAAGAACGGAAGTGCGCATGGGGTGCATGTTCGTGCACAAAGGTGAAAATGTGAGCACACAGTAACAGAAGTTTCCAAAAACGGATCCGCGTGCATACAAAAGGCGCAAGAAACAGACCAGAGAGGAGGAAAGATAGAGGTGTCATAGAGTGGAGTAATAGATATAGAGAACATACTAGAGAGGAGTAAAGATAGAGGTGTCGTAGAGTGGAGTAATAGATATAGTGAACATACTAGAGAAGAGGAAAGATAGAGGTGTCGTAGAGTGGAGTAATAGATATAGAGAACATACTAGAGAGGAGTAAAGATAGAGGTGTCGTAGAGTGGAGTAATAGATATAGAGAACATACTAGAGAAGAGGAAAGATAGAGGTGTCGTAGAGTGGAGTAATAGATATAGAGAACATACTAGAGAAGAGGAAAGATAGAGGTGTCGTAGAGTGGAGTAATAGATATAGGGGACAGACTAGAGAAGAGGAAAGATAGAGGTGTCGTAGAGTGGAGTAATAGATATAGGGGACAGACTAGAGAAGAGGAAAGATAGAGGTGTCGTAGAGTGGAGTAATAGATATAGGGGACAGACTAGAGAAGAGGAAAGATATTGGTGTCGTAGAGTGGAGTAATAGATATAGGGGACATACTAGAGAAGAGGAAAGATAGAGGTGTCGTAGAGTGGAGTAATAGATATAGGGGACAGACTAGAGAAGAGGAAAGATAGAGGTGTCGTAGAGTGGAGTAATAGATATATGGGACATACTAGAGAGGAGGAAATATAGAGGTGTCGTAGAGTGGGGTAATAGATATAGGGGACATATTAGAGAGGAGGAAAGATAGAGGTGTCGTAGAGTGGAGTAATAGATATAGGGGACATATTAGAGAGGAGGAAAGATAGAGGTGTCGTAGAGTGGAGTAATAGATATAGAGAACATACTAGAGAAGAGGAAAGATAGAGGTGTCGTAGAGTGGAGTAATAGATATAGAGAACATACTAGAGAAGAGGAAAGATAGAGGTGTCGTAGAGTGGAGTAATAGATATAGGGGACAGACTAGAGAAGAGGAAAGATAGAGGTGTCGTAGAGTGGAGTAATAGATATAGGGGACAGACTAGAGAAGAGGAAAGATAGAGGTGTCGTAGAGTGGAGTAATAGATATAGGGGACAGACTAGAGAAGAGGAAAGATAGAGGTGTCGTAGAGTGGAGTAATAGATATAGGGGACATACTAGAGAAGAGGAAAGATAGAGGTGTCGTAGAGTGGAGTAATAGATATAGGGGACAGACTAGAGAAGAGGAAAGATAGAGGTGTCGTAGAGTGGAGTAATAGATATAGGGGACATACTAGAGAGGAGGAAATATAGAGGTGTCGTAGAGTGGGGTAATAGATATAGGGGACATATTAGAGAGGAGGAAAGATAGAGGTGTCGTAGAGTGGAGTAATAGATATAGGGGACATATTAGAGAGGAGGAAAGATAGAGGTGTCGTAGAGTGGAGTAATATATATAGGGGACATACTAGAGAGAAGGAAAGATAGAGGTGTCGTGGAGTGGGATAATAGATATAGGGGACATACTAGAGAGAAGGAAAGATAGAGGTGTCGTGGAGTGGGATAATAGATATAGGGGACATACTAGAGAGGAGGAAATATAGAGGTGTCGTAGAGTGGAGTAATAGATATAGGGGACATGCTAGAGAGGAGGAAAGATAGAGGTGTCGTAGAGTGGAGTAATATATATAGGGGACATACTAGAGAGAAGGAAAGATAGAGGTGTCGTGGAGTGGGATAATAGATATAGGGGACATACTAGAGAGGAGGAAATATAGAGGTGTCGTAGAGTGGAGTAATAGATATAGGGGACATACTAGTGAGGAGGAAATATAGAGGTGTCGTAGAGTAGGGTAATAGATATAGAGAACATACTAGAGAGGAGGAAATATAGAGGTGTCGTAGAGTGGAGTAATAGATATAGGGGACATACTAGAGAGGAGGAAAGATAGAGGTGTCGTAGAGTGGAGTAATAGATATAGGGGACATATTAGAGAGGAGGAAAGATGGAGGTGTCTTGGAGTGGAGTAATAGATATAGGGGACATACTAGAGAGAAGGAAAGATAGAGGTGTCGTGGAGTGGAGTAATAGATATATGGGACATACTAGAGAGGAGGAAAGATAGAGGTGTCGTGGAGTGGGATAATAGATATAGGGGACATACTAGAGAGGAGGAAATATAGAGGTGTCGTAGAGTGGAGTAATAGATATAGGGGACATACTAGTGAGGAGGAAATATAGAGGTGTCGTAGAGTGGGGTAATAGATATAGGGGACATACTAGAGAGGAGGAAATATAGAGGTGTCGTAGAGTGGAGTAATAGATATAGGGGACATACTAGAGAGGAGGAAAGATAGAGGTGTCGTAGAGTGGAGTAATAGATATAGGGGACATATTAGAGAGGAGGAAAGATAGAGGTGTCGTGGAGTGGAGTAATAGATATAGGGGACATACTAGAGAGAAGGAAAGATAGAGGTGTCGTGGAGTGGAGTAATAGATATATGGGACATACTAGAGAGGAGGAAAGATAGAGGTGTCGTGGAGTGGAGTAATAGATATATGGGACATACTAGAGAGGAGGAAAGATAGAGGTGTCGTGGAGTGGAGTAATAGATATATGGGACATACTAGAGAGGAGGAAAGATAGAGGTGTCGTGGAGTGGAGTAATAGATATATGGGACATACTAGAGAGGAGGAAAGATAGAGGTGTCGTGGAGTGGAGTAATAGATATAGGGGACATACTAGAGAGAAGGAAAGATAGAGGTGTCGTGGACTGGAGTAATAGATATAGGGGACATACTAGAGAGAAGGAAAGATAGAGGTGTCGTGGAGTGGAGTAATAGATATAGGGGACAGACTAGAGAGGAGGAAAGATAGAGGTGTCGTGGAGTGGAGTAATAGATATATGGGACATACTAGAGAGGAGGAAAGATAGAGGTGTCGTAGAGTGGAGTAATAGATATAGGGGACAGACTAGAGAGGAGGAAAGATAGAGGTGTCGTAGAGTGGAGTAGTAGATAAAGGGGGCAGACTGGAGAAGAGGAAAGATAGAGGTGTCGTAGAGTGGAGTAATATATACAGGGGACAGACTAGAGAAGAGGAAAGATAGAGGTGTCGTAGAGTGGAGTAGTAGATAAAGGGGGCAGACTAGAGAAGAGGAAAGATAGAGGTGTCGTAGAGTGGAGTAATATATACAGGGGACAGACTAGAGAAGAGGAAAGATAGAGGTGTCGTAGAGTGGAGTAATAGATATAGGGGACAAAGGAAGTGATAGAGTGTGGACTAGTAGAGGAAAGATATGAATAGCATAGCATGTGTATATAATAATGTGCTCATATGCGAGCAACATAGAATATGCAAATAGAGAAGAGACAGCCACAGGGAAGCTATGTGTATATACCATTATCGCATTTTGATGCATTTATTTGCATTGACCCTACCTTATTATGGCATCCCATGACCGCACCCGTTTGTTGTTGTTAGGATAATTATCACTGCACGCATGGACGAATCCTTAGGTGCTACGATATCCCCCTCGAGAATCTCGAGAAAATACGAGAGTGAATCCTGACACAAGTGAACGAACTCCGTTGCACGGGCTGGTATTCACTGTGAGGGTAGATTTTGCTGACTGTGCCCAAATCTATGGCTTACTCTTTCCCGGCCTATTTCAGTCTAGGTACAAATAATAATACATAAATATTATTATATGGGGAACTTCCGAGGCGATAATAGGGAATAATAGAACAAAGAAGTATGTGTTAGCACTCATTTTTTTTTTTTTTTTTCTTTCGTTTTTTTTTTTTTTTCTATTGTTGTTTGTCTGTCAATTTTTCCGAGTGCTAACACATACTTCTTTGTTCTATTTCAGTCTACCAGCCTCAGCATGTTTGCGCATCATTTCTCTCGCTATTTAGCCCGTTTCGTCAATCGACTTCCTTTTTTATCTGATTTAAATGATTTGAACAATGTTGGCAATCAGACCTCTGATTCCACCCTACTTGTTCCATATGTGGTCTCATTGTTTCTTTATTTTTGCGTCGTCTGACTGCAACCCGATTATATCGATAAGCTGACTTATAGATCTTGTATGTGACTTGACTTATGATTGCGTCACGACTCTCTCGATTAGCTGACTTATAGATCTTGTATGTGACCTGACTTATGATTGCGTCACGACTCTCTCCATTAGCTGACTCATCGATCTTGTATGTGACATGACTTATGATTGCGTCACAACACTCTCCATTAGCTGACTCATGGATCTTGTATGTGACATGACTTATGATTGCGTCACGACTCTCTCCACTAGCTGACTCATCGATCTTGTATGTGACTTGAATTATGATTGCGTCACGACACTCTCCATTAGCTGACTCATAGATCTTGTGTGTGACATGACTTATGATTGCGTCACGGCTCTCTCCATTAGCTGACTCATCGATCTTGTATGTGACTTGAATTATGATAGCGTCACGACACTCTCCATTAGCTGATTCATCGATCTTGTATGTGACTTGAATTATGATTGCGTCACGACACTCTCCATTAGCTGACTCATAGATCTTGTGTTTGACTTGAATTATGATTGCGTCACGACACTCTCCATTAGCTGACTCATAGATGTTGTGTGTGACATGACTTATGATTGCGTCACGACTCTCTCCATTAGCTGGCTCATAGATCTTGTGTATGACTTGAATTATGACTGCGTCACGACACTCTCCATTAGCTGACTCATAGATCTTGTATGTGACATGACTTATGATTGCGTCACAACTCTCTCCATTAGCTGACTCATAGATCTTGTGTGTGACTAGACTTATGATTGCGTCACAACTCTCTCCATTAGCTGACTCATAGATCTTGTATGTGACATGACTTATGATTGCGTCACGACTCTCTCCATTAGCTGACTCATAGATCTTGTGTGTGACATGACTTATGATTGCGTCACGACTCTCTCCATTAGCTGACTCATAGATCTTGTGTGTGACATGACTTATGATTGCGTCACGACTCTCTCCATTAGCTGACTCATAGATCTTGTGTGTGACTTGACTTATGATTGCACCCAACCTTGTTCGAACAACACAAGCTCTTGAAATCTTCTGCGCCACCCGACTTCGGTTTGCGCCTAGCGTCGTTCAAGCAATTAGCTATCGACATTTGTCTGTACTCTTTACTACGCCTATTACTGCCTTCAGGAGATTACCAGTCCATTTGTCAAAGAGATGCGAAGCTTCCGAATGTGCTGTCCAACACGAGGGCTTTCTGTAGCAAATTATTGCCATCATCGATGTTCTCCTAATTTGAGAACAACAACAAAAAAATGTATTTTTTTACAAGAAGTAGAGAAAGAAAGAAATCAATAATTTGAGGCCGGGATATGGATAGCGAGATTAAGAGAAAAGATAGCGGGAGATTAAGAACAAAAACAGAGATGCACAGCGATAAGAGAGTGAGTGTGAGAGAGTGTGAGAGAGAGTGAGTGTGAGAGAGAGTGAGTGTGAGAGAGAGTGAGTGAGTGTGAGAGAGAGTGAGTGTGAGAGAGAGTGAGAGTGAGAGAGTGTGAGTGTGAGAGAGTGTGAGTGTGAGAGAGAGTGAGTGTGAGAGAGAGTGAGAGTGAGAGAGAGTGAGTGTGAGAGAGAGTGAGAGTGAGAGAGTGTGAGTGTGAGAGAGTGTGAGTGTGAGAGAGAGTGAGTGTGAGAGAGAGTGAGAGTGAGAGAGAGTGAGTGTCAGAGAGAGTGAGTGTGAGAGAGAGTGAGTGTGAGAGAGAGTGAGTGTGAGAGAGAGTGAGTGTGAGAGAGAGTGAGTGTGAGAGAGAGCGAGAGAGAGAGTGAGTGTGAGGGAGAGTGAGTGTGAGTGTGAGGGAGAGTGAGTGTGAGGGAGAGTGAGAGTGAGTGTGAGAGAGAGTGAGAGAGAGAGTGAGTGTGAGAGAGAACGAGTGTGAGAGAGAGTGAGTGTGAGAGAGAGTGAGTGTGAGAGAGAGTGAGTGTGAGAGAGAGTGAGTGTGAGAGAGAGTGAGTGTGAGAGAGAGTGAGTGTGAGAGAGAGTGAGTGTGAGAGAGAGTGAGTGTGAGAGTGAGAGAGAGAGTGAGTGTGAGAGAGAGTGAGTGTGAGAGAGAGTGAGTGTGAGAGAGAGTGAGTGTGAGAGAGAGTGAGTGTGAGAGAGAGAGTGAGTGTGAGAGAGAGAGAGTGAGTGTGAGAGAGAGTGAGTGTGAGAGAGAGTGAGTGTGAGAGAGAGTGAGTGTGAGAGAGAGTGAGTGTGAGAAAGAGTGAGTGTGAGAGAGAGTGAGTGTGAGAGAGAGTGAGTGTGAGAGAGAGTGAGTGAGAGAGTGAGTGTGAGAGAGAGAGTGAGTGTGAGAGAGAGAGAGTGTGAGAGAGAGTGAGTGAGAGAGAGTGAGTGTGAGAGAGAGTGAGTGTGAGAGAGAGTGAGTGTGAGAGAGAGTGAGTGAGAGAGAGAGTGAGAGAGAGAGTGAGTGTGAGAGAGAGTGAGTGTTAGAGAGAGTGAGTGTGAGAGAGAGTGAGTGTGAGAGAGAGAGAATGTGAGAGAGAGAGAGTGTGAGAGAGAGAGTGAGTGTGAGAGAGAGTGAGAGAGAGAGTGTGAGAGAGAGTGAGAGAGAGAGTGTGAGAGAGAGTGAGTGTGAGAGAGAGTGAGTGTGAGTGAGAGTGAGTGTGAGAGAGAGTGAGTGTGAGAGAGAGTGAGTGTGAGAGAGAAACTAAGCATGTAAGACATTTAGAGAGAAAGAAAGAGTTATTGAGAAGAGAATGAAATCTACGTTTTACCCTGTTGTTATCCTGTTGTGTCTATAGATCTACAATTAAATAAGAAGAAGAGGGCCAGGATAACCTAGTTAGGAACACCACCCGACTGGGCTACCGACGTTCGGACAACCCGTGTTCGATTCCCGCTGTAAACAGTGTGATTTGTACTAGTGGTTGGAAAAAAATACCCTCGCTGACGACCGAGCCGCTAGCAGAATTGGGTACCAGGGTAGTACTGTATGATGGTGAGGAATGCCGCCTCGCATCGGGAGTTTCAATGCTTAAAGCGACATTGTCCAGAAGTCACCGAACACTTCTGGATAGGCGACCGAGCACAAATGGGTGAAAATTCGCGTGCTGAGAGGCCGATTCAAGTCTCGTACTTTACCATGACCTTTATTGAAATAAGAAAGATACAAAGAGCTAGGTCACGCCATGTGTCATATTGGGAACGTAACAAAAAAAAAAAAAAAAGTACCTCCGTCACGCCAAGTGGCGTATAGGGAATATGGTGTTAGTGACCATCAATTTTACAGACATTCGGCAAATGATTTTTTTGTGTAATGTGGTCGGTATTACGTCCGTGCCGCGTTACTTTCCCAGAAAAAAAATCCGGTACCCATTAAAGGCTGGGTGAACCCGGAAGCCGTCGGTTGGGATCGAACCCTAGCTCTTGACCTTTGTAGTCCAGTTCACTAACCACTGAGCTATCGCGGCTCCCCGTATAGGGAACGTACGTTATCGTATATGTTGTTGGTGTCCAATTTTTGTTATATATATTCAACACCATATTTTTACAGTAGGGTGTTCGGTATTCCGCCAGTCTGGTGCCCATTGAGGGTTGAGTGAATCAGGAAGCTGCCCTCTGTTCAGCTCCCTAACCTCAGAGCTACTGCAGCTCTCAGATCTACATTGGGTAGAGTCTAATTCTCAAGCAATTACGTTTTCATTCATAACTTCGCTGGATAACGCCATTTCTCCAGCCAATTATACTGTTCAGTAATTTGTAAACTGGTTAGATTATGTTTATCCACAGTTCCCGCTGCTCGTTAAAATGTGGGCTTGTTAAAGACAATTAGTCGCATAAAGACCAGGCGTTCGCATTTAGGCGGGAAGCCATAACAGTTAATGAGCACGTGTTCGAGCAGCCTATAATTGAGCAATAAAGGCACGTGACATGTTTTTGCAAATCTAAATTTAAGTAGAGATAAAAGATAGATATAAATGGGGAATGTTGACGAACTCTGTCAGCAGGGCCCGACGTGTACCCTGCTGGTTATGGGTTGGAGGGAAAAAAAGGCATTTTTGACGCCATTTTTCCTTCTGTACAAGATTTATTGGGAGCCGCGATAGCTCAGTGGTTAGTGAACCGGACTACAAAGGACAAGAGAGGGTTTGATCCCAACCGACGGCTTCCGGGTTCACCCAGCCGTTAATGGGTACCGGATTTTTGTCTGGGAAAGTAAAGCGGCACGGGTGTAATACCGACCACAATACCCCAAAAATCATGTGCCGAAGATCTGTAAAATTTATGGTCACTAACACCGTATTCCCTTCACGTCACTTGGCGGGACGGGGTACTTTACTGTTTATTTTTTTTTTTTACTTTTTTACAAGATATATTGCAAGAATGTTTGACTTCAAACTGAACTACAATTCGAAATGAATTTGTAGTAATATTCAGTGAGAATAGCACGGAGGAGGTATCTTCTAGTCGCTGCGCAGGTAACGTGTATTTGTTTGTCTTATAGGGGAGGTAAGCATTGGTTTGAAAAGGGAGGGAGTGTGTCTTATTTTGAAAAAGTTGCAGCTGCATGGTTTAGATAAGCCAAATGGTAGATCGAATGTGTAGTGCACAATATTTTTTCAGACAATGACTGCATATCATCATTATCATGTGCCGTATCGGCTGGCGTAGACGATCATGTCCTTCCACAATTTTCTATCCACAGTACATCGTATCAATTCTGTTGTTGACCGTTTTCCGTGTTGTGACACCAAGCTAAAGAGTATTTTCTCTCATTGTCGTTCGCGATCTCTCTTTCCCTCTATTTTGCCAGTTGTAACTAAGTATTCCAACGTTCTTCTTTTCATGATGTGTCCGAAAAATGTTGATTGTTTCTTTCTGATATTTTTTAGGAGCTCCCTTTTTGTATAGTGTTTAGGAGATTCTTTTTGAGAATTTAGTCGTTGCTGTTTTTAGCTGTCCAGGGAACTCTCAACATTCATCTGAGAAATCCTGTCTTTGTGGCATCTAATCGTCTTTTCATTTCTTTGTCTAATGTTCATGATTCTTTTCCATAGTTCAGTGATGGCTCTATATAGCACACGGCAACTCTTTTTATCACTTCTATTCACATATTCTTGTCTCACAAAACGTTTTCAATTTTCTGAAATGCTATTTTGGCCTAATGGGAAGAGACCAACTGAAATATATTGTAACAACTGGAAAAATTGAGGGACGAAGAGATAAAGGGAAGCAAAGAGAAAAAATACCAGACTGCTTAAGAGAATGGCTTGGCAGAAGGTTAACAACAGAAATGATAAATAATTGTCGAGATAGAAAGTTGTGGAGAGACATGATCACCTACGCCAGCAGGCCCGGTACTTGATGATGATTTTGGCCTGAGCTATTCTACATTTTATTTGCATATTTTTTTCATTCATGCAGTTGCACATCAGAAAATGTAAACAACATATATGAACACAACTTTGACGATGAAACATCGAAACATGTTTGAGAGAAGAACTTGTAGAATACAAAAGGCAGCTGAAAGTAAAAACTATGACGTTCTAAAAGAAGCCAAAGCAAAAAAGAAAGCTTACTTCCAACATCAGGATGAAATAATTATCATTCATGGCTGCCTTGTTATGAGAATGGAACAGTTTAAATACGTTGGGAAAACAAGAAAAATCTAGGGAATAAGAGATAGGTGGGAGCAGAGAAAAAATATAACAGACTTTTAAAGAGAACAACTTGGTAGGAAATCAACAAGAGAACAGCTGCAGAAATAGAGAAAGTTGTGGCGAGACATGGTCGCCAGTTGACATGGTTTTTTTATGACGATGTTTTGTCCTGGTTGACCTTAAGCTTCCTTGAAACTTTAAACTTTGTTAACCTTAATTCCTTTTCCACACAAGAAATACATACAACATTATATATCAATATATGCTTTTAAATGACTGTGTAACGTGCATGTGTTTGCTAATGTTTTATCCCTATTGTGCGCTATGATTGTCTTTAATCTTTACGCTAAGTTTAAAACCATTTGAGTATTCTTGGTCGTTTTGTGCAGTTTGTAGCGGGTGTTGCAAAAGCTGCGACGTCATCATCGGTACGTGTCACGGCAAATGTTCTCATGGGATCTATGGACACGACTGCTACAGGTCTTGTCTCAGTGTCTGTCCTTTATGTGAGAAAAATCCGGAAAATGCCTACAATGTAAACATCCTGGCTATACCTGTAATAACACTTGTCCCGATGGTAATTTTGGGCTACAGTGCGAACAGACGTGTTCTGATGGCTGTGACATCATATGTGACCCGGAAAGTGCTGACTGTATGTGCAAGGAAACGTACTGTGAACAGTCAACCGGGAACTGTGCATGCAAGGGAACGTTCTATGGGTCAGACTTGCCTCAAATCTCCAGACAAATGTTTGAACGAAACCTGTGAACAGTTATTCGGGGCCTGCATCTCGTATGTCGATGATTCACACGTTAAGAAGAGTCTGCAGACTAACCCAAGCATATGGATACCTCAATGTGTTTATGTGCTAGACTTGGTTCATTTCTTGGTGTTTTTCAGTGAAGCCATGGCTCATATCTTGATGTGTTTCTGCGCTAGCCATGGCTCAAATCTTAGCTTGTGTGTGTGTGCGTGCTAGCCATGGCTGATATCTAGGTGTGTGTCATGTTAGTCATATCTCATATCTTGGTGTGTCCGTGTTAATCATGTCACATATCTTTATGTGCGTCTGAGTTTAGTAATATCTCATAACTTAGTGTGTATCTGTGTTAGTCATGTGTCATATCTTTGTGTGTGAAGTCTGGGTTAGGGATATCTCATATCTTTGTGTGCATGTTTATGTTAGTCATATCTCATATCTTTGTGTGTGCATGTCTGTGTTTGACACATCTCATATCTTTGTGTGTGCATGGCTATGTAAGTCACATCTCATATCTTTGTGTGTGCACGCCTATGTTAGTCATATCTTATATCTTTGTGTGTATGTCTATGTTAGGTATGTGTCATATTTTTGTGTGTTCATGTCTATGTCAGTCATATCTCATATCTTTATGTGCATGTCTATGTTATTCATGTGTCATATATCTTGATGTGTGTCGGTGTTAGTTATGCCTCGTATCGCTGTGTACATGTCTGTGTTATTCACATCTCTTATCTTTGTGTGTGCATGTCTGTGTTAGTCACCTCTAGTGACTAGGGCAGATGGTGCTCGTAAACCTGGGAGGGCAGACCATCTAAGGGCAGAATCCCCCTACAGAAAAGACAATCTGCTGCCTTGCAGGAAGATTGGGGACAATCAAAGGCTAAGGAAAGCGAACCTGAATAAAATGCTGGCTGAAATCGGATGCACTGGGCCACTGGCGCAGAACACAGTGCAACGTTTTAATGGGTGTTCAATCAGAGTGGATCTGGCGGACTCTAATTGTGATGCTCTGTCTGTGGGGGCGATCAACACACTTAACCTGACAGCTGACTTTATGTGGGAGTCTGGAATCCTACTCTGATTGAGTCCTGATCGCAGAGAGAGAGAGAGAGAGAGAGAGAGAGAGAGAGAGAGAGAGAGAGAGAAACCATTTGTTTAATATTGCTTTTATTTATGCTACCAAAGTTAACTGTCCGTACGTATATAAAATAAATACAAAATGGCATTAAGCAGCTGAAGCTAAGGCGAGATGAGACAAACTACGACATTTTGGCAATAGTTGTCATCGGGTACAAAACAACAAATGTAATTACAAGAACACACACAAAAGGCAAGTACTTATCTATCTCAAAAGGGCCATGTGAAGCGTTTGACTCGTGGTCTATCCGGCCACTTCACATCCCATTTCTATCCGGCTGCCATTGCGTCTTATAATTGTCAACACAAACTGATGGCATAAACTAATGATAACGTTGTTAGTGACGAGCCAAGCTCCCCAATGGACACGGATCAAAGTCGACGTTGACGCTGGTCCCCTGCTGCACTGACCGTCGGCGTCCTCCCTGACAGGCTTGCTGGAAGGATGAACTCGTGATTTGTGTCACTGCCTGACTGTTTCCTACTTGCTGGTACAGCCGCTCAAAACTGGCCAGGAAACTAATGCTGAGCTTCCCCTTGTGATCTCCGTATAGCGGTACTTTGCTTTGTTTTACTGATGGACGACCATACAGAGGTTCAGACCCCAGACTTCTCCTCAATCCTACTGTTCGTTCTTCACCTTGTGATCTCCGTATAGCGGTACTTTGCGTTGTTTTATTGATGGACAGCCATGCAGACGTTCAGACCCCAGACTTCTCCTCAATCCTACTGTTCGTTCTTCACCTTGTGATCTCCGTATAGCGGTACTTTGCGTTGTTTTATTGATGGACAGCCATGCAGACGTTCAGACCCCAAACTTCTCCTCAATCCTACTGTTCGTTCTTCACCTTGTGATCTCCGTATAGTGGTGCTTCGCGCTGTTTCAGTGATGAACGGCCATGCAGACCTTCAGAACCCAGACTTCTCCACAACCCTACTGTTCGTTCTTCACCATAACGATCATACCCACAAACACTGACAACATGACTGACCAAAACTGTTAACTCATAACATAGGACTGGGTTTATTCACAGTTCATCTGACCAGTAACACGACAAGTAGACAAAATCAGCGGCTTACTCAACCCTGGGCTGCTCACATATAATTAACATGGAATATTCAGCTCTTCCACTAAAACTGAATCAATCAGCGATCTCCTTGCTCACACATAATGAATATTACAAAGCTGAATTAGTTAGCGTTCTCCTTGCTCGCACATAATGAATATTACAAAGCTGAATTAGTTAATGAGCTCCTTGCTCACACATATTGAATATTACAAAGCTGAATTAGTTAATGAGCTCCTTGCTCACACATAATGAATTTTACAAAGCTGAATTAGTTAATGAGCTCCTTGCTCACACATAATGAATTTTACAAAGCTGAATTAGTTAATGAGGTCCTTGCTCACGCATAATGAATTTTACAAAGCTGAATTTGTTAATGAGGTCCTTGCTCACACATAATTAATATTCAAAATACTCAGCATTTAAACTAAAGCTGAATAAGCGAGCTCCTTGCTCGTACATCCTCACCTTAAGACTTCAACTGTCCAACTAACACTAATCAATGGCTGAACTTCTAGCTCACACATCATTAACATGAACATTTAACACAACACATTTGAAGGTTGGTAAGCCATAATGGCTACCGTCTTCCGGCGACCCTGCTCTCAGGCCTGTCGTATGAGTAAAACTCTCCACCTAACCTTGTGATTTGACTATATCTTTCATCTTCAGCCAATCCCCAACCTTCTTACATCCTCTTCCCCTCTAAATGAACCCTCTAAAAATCCCGAGAATTCGTTATTCTAACTGAGCTGATTCCCTCACTCACTCCCCGTGAAATGTCCACGTTTTCCTAAATCACTCACTCATGTTATTGTTACACATTTTCCTAACTCACTCACTTATGTTATTGTTACACATTTTCCTAACTCACTCACTCATGTTATTGTTACACATTTTCCTAACTCACTCACTCATGTTATTGTTACACATTTTCCTAACTCACTCACTCATGTTATTGTTACACATTTTCCTAACTCACTCACTCATGTTATTGTTACACATTTTCACACTCCCACCATTACAGTGGTAGGTCCGAATGACCGAAAGAGGAAGTGACCATGACCAAAGTGTGTGTTGACCACATGGTAACCACTGTCCGCCCCGTTTGTTGTCATCTCCTTGTCCAATATTTGTCATCTCATTGTCCAATATTTGTCATCTCATTGACTCATATTTCTCATCTCATTTTCTCGTATTTATCATCGCATTGTCCCATATTTGTTATCTCACTGTTCCGTTTGTTGTCATCTGATTGTCCTATATTTGTCATCACATTGTCCCATATTTGTCATCTCATTGTCCCATTTCTATCTCAAGAAAATTTGGTAAGCCTGTACCAAAGAAACACTTAGTACCAAGTAGTGTTCCTGTGTCATTCTTTGTTTCCAACTAAGAAGAGTTCACATATTTTTTTTTAAATAACATGTTTATAATAATGCATTCTTGTTTTAAAAAGCAGAATAGCTCAAGCCAAAATAGCATTTCAGAAAATGAAAAAAAAACCTTGCGCAACAAATCTATGTCAATAGAAGTGAGAAAGAGTGTTCATCAGTGCTATATCGAGCCAATTTTGGCCTATGGAAGCGAATCATGGACCGTAGACAAACAAATGAAAAGATGATTAGAGGCCACAGAGATGGGATTTCTCAGAAGAATGTTGAAAGTTCCCTGGACAGCTAAAAAGACCAATGAGGAAATTCTCAAAGAACCAACACAAAAAGGGAGCTCTTAAAAACATCAGAAAGAAACAATCAACATGTGCCCATTTTTTGGGCACATCATGAGAAGACAGAGGAAAGTTGGAATACTTGGTTCAACTGGCAAAGTAGAGGGAAAGAGATATCGTGGACGACAAAGAGAGAAGATACTAGATAGCTTTGTGTCATGGCAATGAAAACAGTCAACAATAAAACTGACACGATGCATAGTGGATAGAAGATTACTGAAGAATATGATCGCCTGTGCCAACCGATATGACATGTGATGATGATAATAATTCTTGCTTTCCCAGCAAGAAATAGTACTTGTGTAAATTGTTGTTTATTTGTTTCAGAGAGATTTTTTTAAAAATCTTATTCTTCCTTTTTATCTCTAACCAAGAAATATTTGTTTCTCATAATTTTTGCTTGTTTGCGCAAGAAAGAAGTTTCTCTCAATTTTCTGTTCATTCTTCGACCATTTAGGTGTTTTGGTCTCACTATTCATTGATATTCTTCCTTTAATCAATCATATTTTCTGTCACACTTTTTTGGAATGTTCTCATCACTTCCTTTTTGATGTTCTCTCCCAAAGTTCCAATCATAATTGCTTCTCACGCTTTGTTGTCTTTGCTCAAACTAATCATAGTTTTGTTCCACAAGTTTATGTCTTTTCTCCAACTAGTCACAGTTTTGTTCCACAAGTTTATGTCTTTTCTCCAACTAATCACAGTTTTGATCCACAAGTTTATGTCTTTTCTCCAACTAATCACAGTTTTGTTCCACAAGTTTATGTCTTTTCTCCAACAATCACAGTTTTGTCGTACAAATTTATGTCTTTTCTCCAACTAATCACAGTTTTGTCGTACAAATTTATGTCTTTTCTCCAACTAATCACAGTTTTGTTCCACAAGTTTATGTCTTTTCTCCAACTAATCACAGTTTTGTTCCACAAGTTTATGTCTTTTCTCCAACTAATCACAGTTTTGTTCCACAAGTTTATGTCTATTCTCCAACTAGTCACATTTTTGTCTTACAAGTTTATGTCTTTTCTCCAGCTAATCACAGTTTTGTTTTGCTCTTTGCCGTATATTATCCAACCAATCACAATTTTTTATCCATATTTTTTTTGCTATAATTTCTTAAACCAATTATAGTTTTTGTCCCACTCTTTGCTGCATATTTTCCAACCAATCAAAATTTTGCTATAAATTTTTCAACCAATCGCAGGTTTTGCGCACTCTTTCCTGTCTATCCCCCAACAAATAACAGTTTTTGTCATATACTTTCTCACAATTTCTTCAAGTCATTTGTATTATTTTAATTCCTACTTTCCTGTCCTTTCTCTATTTAGGAGTGTTCTTATCTCACTCTTTTTTCCACTAAGTCCCACCACAATCGGTTCTTAACCTTTACACTTTGTTACATATTGTTACACAGGATATACATTTCAAGACTAAATCTCCTGTGGCCCTTGTCTATCAATACAAGAAATCTATCTATTGATCTTTCGAGCCGTAACCGGCCCATAGGGCGTAGACCAAGATACACCTTCTCCTATATGAATTTTTTGTTCTAGCAGTTTTCTTTTAAAGATATTTTATCAAATCTCACCATCTGTCTCTGTCCTGTGCAAGCAGTTCTATCTCATTGAGGGAGCCGATTCCTGCTGCTCTTGCCTCTCTCATCAATGTTCTTCTCAGTGTCTGGGTCTTTCTCTTTTTCTTTTACCTGTTGTTTTCCATATGAGGGCTTGCTTTGCTATTCGGTTATTATCTCTTCTCATCACATGTCCAACGTATGACCATCGTCTTTTCTTTATTACTGAAGATATTAGTGGTTGATTGGCGATTTCTCTAATTTCCTCGTTTGTTTTGAATTCGTTCCATTCTATACCAAGTATATACAAGAAATGCTCCTTCTTTTATTATTGTAGAAACATGTCTCAAACAGTTAGCCGTGATAGCTCAATGACTAGTGAAATAAATTGTCAAGTACATCATCATCATAAAAATAACATGCCTGCTGGCGTAGGTGATCATGTCTCTCCACAACTTTCGATCTCGGCAGTTATGTATCATTTCGGTGTTGACCTTCTGCCAAGCCATTCTCTTAAACTGTTTGGTATCTTTTTCACTTTGCTTTTTCCTCTATCTCTTCGTTCCTCATTTTTTCAGTTGCCATAATATATTAAAGCTGTTCCCTTTTCATTACATGGCCATAAAAGAAGATTGTATCTTCCTAATATTGGATATTAGCTCTCCTTTTGCTTTGGTCTCTTTCAGAGCGTTTTAATTACTCTTCTTAGCTGCCCATTGTATTCTCAACATTATTCTGTAAAACCACATTTTTACAGCCTCCAGTGATCTTCTTGTCTATTTTCCTATTGTCCATGATTCACATCCATATGTTAAGACTGGCTCTACATAAAATGATGTCCCAAGGATAGGAAGCTAATTTCGATCATGATTACCTATGTTCACTCAGCCACGAAATTGTACTAGACATTTCCTGATAACAAAAATCCTAGCGTAATGCTGCCCACATTACATATAAATAATGTGCCGAAGGTCTATATTTTTTATATGCACCCTAACACCATATTCCCTACACTCCACGCAGCGTGACAGGGCTCTTTCTTCTTCTTTCTTTTTTTCATTTCTCACCCACACGTTATATTTCCCATTGGATGTAATCAAACTCGTGTTAGCTCACAACGTGTCCACTTCTATCTATAAACAATTCGCGTTCCTCGTGTGTCGGTACAAGAAGCAAATATTTGCTATGAACAAACAACAAACACTCATCGAGCTACGCCCGTCCTGTAATTAGTGTCTTTTTGTAAAATTTAAATAAAACATATTGTGTGAGAACATGGCAATATATTCACTGATTCTACATGCGTATTTATTCTGATGAGGCACTTGTGAAAATCACGAACTTAAATGTTGGATGAGGGGAAATAAGAAACGAAAAATAAGAGAATGTAGCAGGAAATAAATGTCCAACTTTGAGATTGTTATGTTGCTATTATGACGTTTTCTATATCGAGCTGTGTGCACAAAGTCGCAACATTTCATTCACTGCGGACTATAATTTGCCTTAAGTTAGGTTGTCATGGTAACATTTACGGTCTGGCGTTAGTAGGAATATTGTAGGCAATATGTGTATGTGTGTATGTATATTTGGTGCGGTGGTGAAATTTAAATTGTTACTTAAAAGCAGCCGAGTTTTTACATATATTTTGTTTTAGTTCATGCATTTCTACTTCATCGTTTTCCCGCTAGTGGACCGCTACGCGATATCTGCGCTTATCAGTCCCGCTTTTCCGTCATCGATATGGATAGACTTTTATTGTTTAACAATGTTTCCCCAGGCGCAGCCATTTTACTGGCAACTGCCAAAGGTTACTTAACTCTTTCCCCTCTTGATAACTTTGCTAGTTTGAACTGAATTATCTTACTTATATTCGTAAAAGCTCGATTTAGCGAGAGCCGATGAGAGCGTTATTGGTAAGCGAAAGGCAAAAGAAATGCGCCGGTGTGAACGTTACTTGTAAGGTAAAGAGTTAGAATCCTGCTTTTACGGGGAAAAGCCACGAACGATGGATATGAAGAGGAGAATTCTCCCCGTTTGTGGCAGGATTCGAGCACGCGGACCTTCTTGTCCAGAGACTGACATCTTACCTCTAGGTCACAATGTTCCCCCACCCCACTTTCGAATTTGCATTTTAAAATCATCCCACATATTGTTCTTTACTTAATTCTTGTTTTCACTCTGCAGCATTGTCGCTTTCTTCGTCTTCGTATTTATTCCTTCTACTCTCTTTTGGCCTTGTCTTTCAAACACCCAATCAACTTAACTCAATGCTACATAACTCAATGCTACATACCTCAATGCTACATAACTTAATGCTACATAACTCGATGCTACATAACTCAATGCTACATACCTCAATGCTACATAACTCGATGCTACATAACTTAATCCTACATACCTCAATGCTACATAACTCGATGCTATTTACCACGTAAGTTAGTAAAATGAATATTCCCTATACGTCGTAATGCGTATGGACATTATGGTGTTGGTGCCATATCATTTTTTTCCATTTATTGGCGGCAAATTTAATGGCTGATGTTGTCGGTATAACAACAAGATGCCCTATTTTCCTGAAATCGAAAAAAAAACAAATTACATGCACAATTTTCAGTCTATCATGAAACACACTCTCTGCTAAACTGAAGATAAAAGGCCATACACTTCCTATTGACCAAAACTCAACAAATCTTGGAGTCAATATGGACCACAGAATGACATGGTTGTCAGACAGACATAGTAAACAAAAGAGCCAGAAAACGAACAGATATGAAGAAATTAGCAGGAACAGACTGGGGAGCAGACAGCAATATCTTGAAATTATATGTAGGAAGAGTAAGACCAGTCTTAGAGTATGGATTCACAGCCTGGGCTACAGCTTCCAAATCACAGCTTAGCAAAATTAACAGAACACAATACCAGGCTACCCGTATCATCACTGGTACTATGAAATCTACACCTATCGACAATCTTGAAACAGTAACAGGGTTACAACCTTTAGAAGACAGACGGAAAACTAAAGTAATGCAACAAGCGGAGAAATACAAAAGGCTCCCTAAACCACCCCATGCACAAAGAATAACTGGTTTCGGAAAAGGAAGATCAAAGAAGAGCAACTTCGCTGCAATCTCCAAAGAACTGACGACTAGTGATCCAGTACTGTCCCAAACAACACCGAAACCCATAAGCACATCTGATATGACTCCTCATGGGAAACATAAAATATCAGAACTTAAGGAAGACATGACAGGAATCATGATAAAAGGCACCCAAAAACACACAAACGACAACTACCCACAGGACTCCTGGTCACACATATACACAGATGGCTCTGCTATAAACGCCACCAGAACTGGAGGAGGAGCTGTGTTCTAGAGGCTGAATAACCAGGAAGAGATCATCAAGTCAATAGCTACTGGGAAATTAGCAAACCACTATAAAAGAAAAACAGAAGCCCTCGAAGACGCTGCAAAACTAGCTATCCAACACAAAAATAACATGCACAAGAAATTGGTGATACTGACTGATGCACTGTCAGTCCTAACAGTTCTAAACAAGAACCAGGAACAGTGAGCTAGATGACCTGAGAACAACCCTATACCAACTGTGCAATAACTACCAGAGTGTGGTCATCCAGTGGATACCATCACATTGTAATATACACGGAAACGAACGCGCAGACAAATTAGCTAAAGAGGGAGGGAGATTACCACAAGAGATCTGGTCAGCTACGATGAAGCTAAATCCATCATCAAAGACCAGTATCATGAAAAATGGCAACAAGAACACCCAAAGTATAACGACAGGGACGGATACCTCCAAATATCAAGGAGTGATCATGACCTCATACTTTGCCTACGCACTGGACACAACAGAATCAGAAACTACATGTTCACCAAACTCAAAATAGAAACTACCTGTCAATGCTACTGTACCCTGGATAACATGACAACAAGACACGTCCTACAGGATTGCCCCCAGTACACAAACCTGAGGTCAATGTGACCCACACCCACCTCCCTGGGAAAGAAGCTATACGGGGCAACCGAATCACTTAAATAGACAGCTGCCTTCATAAGAGAGTCCAGAATCCTAGTCTGAATGAGCCATGATCGCAGAAGAAAAAGAACTGTTTCAACTTACTTGTCCAATGTTCATTTGATACTTTTTTTCCCCATCAGCTTTCAAATGAAGACTATCTTTCTTTACCTTCCACCTCTAAAATAGCCATAAATGGCATTGATGTGCTGTGTTGAATTTTCCTGAAAAAAATGTACATACCCACTTACAGAAATTTGGTGAACCTCATTGCAAGCGAAAAAAAAATCGCGAAATTAGGAACTGAACCCTGACTTTTGTGGCCAGTACAGAGCGGATTTACCACTCAGCCATTGAGACTTTATAAGTCAAGAAAAGTGACAAAATAATTCCTTTCACGGCCGTTCGTTTTCTCATAAAGTGGCATTTTTGTCATAATCTTGGAAATGTAACACTTTGAATAGGTGTTCTGAACCTATTACGTTCCCCTCATTCGTAAATTGGATTTTTTATGTAAGTGGTTTCAATTCGTAACAACGGACACAGAACGTATTAGCTGAAGTCAATATTTATAAATGAATGATATTTTAGTAGATTTAATAAAGTGCCAAAACATCGTAGTTTATCTTATCTCTCCTTAGATTCAGCTGCTTAATACCATTTTGTGTTTATTTTATATACATATGGATAGCCGACTCTGGGTAACATAAATAAAAGTAAAATATTAAACAAAGGAGTTTAAGGGATGAAGATTGTATTGAAGATTTCCTGTTTTGCCTTTAGAGTTATTTCTTTGGAGAACACCAGGGGCAATAGTTGTCCAATGATTTGACAAGCTTTGTTGCATCTTGAGTCTATTTCTGCTGCTTGTGAATTGTCGTTTGTCACTCACTATAAGTCCTAGGTATTTCAATTCTAACACTTGCTGAAGGTAGAAATGGACTAATCGCGTTCTATTGTACTCGTACAACGTACAGGAAGGAGATTCAGGAACAGTGACAAGGACTGTTAGGCATTGGGCTCATGGTGGAGGCTGAACAAAGACCGAGAACAGGTGAAACAAAGATGAAACTTATGAGCCAGACATGGGCAGCGTGCGAATGATTGCTACAGACAACACGAAGTGTTGTCCGCACTGTGCGGACTGTGTTGTCACGAAGTTGGACAATTGTGTTATTGCCACACAAGACGACTCAAGGCAAAATAACCATTGTTGAACTGTAGCCAAGAAGGAGGAGATTATAATGAAGATGATGATGATGATGATACAGAAAAGGAAAACTAAATTATGATTATGAAGAAGATGATGATGATGTGGATGATGACGAAGAAGAAGAAGATCAATATTATGTTGACAATGAGAAAGAAGAGGGAGATGATGAAGAAGATGATGATGTGGATGATGACGAAGAAGATCAATATTATGTTGACGATGAAAAGAAGAGGGAGATGATGAAGAAGAATATCGGAAATGAACAAGAATTTGATGATCGTGAAGATAATTCTTTTAAAAAAAACATGTATTTGCCAGGGATATCCCTTCAGCTAACGCTTTACGTATTGATCGAGTGGTAGAGGTTCTGAACTCATCAAGACCCGGTGATATGTGGTCGGCTTGAGCATGTTTTGGTTTCTGTAATGTTTGCTTGATATCTATAAAGATGTATCTTCTACTTTGTTAGTTGTTTTCTTTATAAACTCGATTAATGTTGAGTTCATTTGTTTTAAAGTTTGGCTCTCTGTTGTCTTGAACGTAACAATTTGTATATTTCAGCTTTGCGAAGAAGACAAGATTAAACAAAGAACTAACGTTTCGATCAAAAGGTCTTCATCTGGAACTAAAATAACACAACAGAATATATATTATAAACTCTTTCAATACGGAAGGTTATTATCCATTTAGCAGTAGAGATTTCTGAGACAACATTTTTCATGTTTGTAATGATTAATCTACATGTTTATATTTATCTAACACTTAACATATGAGATATAAATATTTAGATAATTAAACAAGGAATTAGATTTCACCAATACCAAGATGATGATGATCATCATCAAGTACCGGGCCTGCTGGCGTAGGTGATCATGTCTCTCAACAACTTTCGATCTCGGCAGTTATTTATCATTTCTGTTGTTGACCTTCTGCCAAAGCCATTCTCTTAAGCTGTCTAGTATTTTTTCTCTTTGCTTCCCTCTATTTCTTCATGCCTCATTTTTTTTCCGGTTGTTACAATATATTCCAGCTGTTATCTTCTCATTACACGGCCAAAAAATGATGACTGTTTCTTCCTAATATTGGAAATTAGCTCTCTTTTTGCATTGACCTCTCTCAGAACCTCTTCATTACTCTTCTTAGTTGTCCATGGTATTCTCGACATTCTTCTGTAAAACCACATTTCTACAGACAAGTGATTTACTTGTCTGTTGCCCTATTGTCCACGATTCACATCCATGTGTAAAGACCAAGATGATAGAAGACATATAAAAAGAATATGGTTCGATGACAGTTTACACTAATAAAATTGAGAGTGACGCATTGTGCGGGCTAAACGTACATGACGGAAATCGGTATGACGCATGGTGCGTTGAAACGTACGGAAATAGTTAACATCTTGTTTTCCTTAGGAGATCTATTTTCTTGCCTGCCGTCTTGTATTATTGTTGTTTCAGTTTGCCATCACCAAAAGATTGTTTCTTTCACGTCAGTTCTTAAAAGGGCTTTAAATAGGCGCACATATGTTGTTGTGTGGTTAACAGCAAGCAGTGATATCTGCACATTTCGATCTAGCACATTCGACTAATGCACGACATTTCGGGAATTGCCTACCCTATACGACGCCAACACGCTTAGCCAAAATGGTCAGACTGTTTAAATGAGAGCCCTTTAATTGCCAATGTGCCACGTCTATCTATAACATTTACTCGTCTTACTTCACCAAACTTCAACCATCACATATGCGTCACGTCACAATGCGTCACGTCCACCTAGAACATTTACTCGTCTTACTTTACCAAACTTCAACCATCACATATGTGTCACGTCACAATGCGTCACGTACACCTAGAACATTTACACGTCTTACTTCACCAAACTTCAACCATCACATATGCGTCACGTCACAATGCGTCACGTCCACCTAGAACATTTACTCGTCTTACTTCACCAAACTTCAACCATCACATATGCGTCACGTCACAATGCGTCACGTCCACCTAGAACATTTACACGTCTTACTTCACCAAACTTCAACCATCACATATGCGTCACGTCACAATGCGTCACGTCCACCTAGAACATTTACTCGTCTTACTTCACCAAACCTCAACCATCACATTGCGTCCGTCACGTGCACCTATAACATTTAGACTTCTCACTTCACAAAACCTCAACCATCACAAATGTGTCACGTCACAATGCGTCACGTCCACCTAGAACATTTACTCGTCTTACTTTACCAAACTTCAACCATCACATATGCGTCACGTCACAATGCGTCACGTACACCTAGAACATTTACTCGTCTTACTTCACCAAACTTCAACCATCACATATGTGTCACGTCACAATGCGTCACGTCCACCTAGAACATTTACTCGTCTTACTTCACCAAACTTCAACCATCACATATGCGTCACGTCATAAGGCGCCATGTTCTCCTAGAACATTTACACTTCTTACTTCACCAAACCTCAACCATCACATTGCGTCACGTGCACCTATAACATTTACACTTCTCACTTCACCAAACCTCAACCATCACAAATGCATCACGTCACAATGCGTCACGTCCACCTAGAACATTTACTCGTCTTACTTCACCAAACTTCAACCATCATAAACGTTCCAAATGATGCATGGCTCACACTTTACCTCACCAATTGTTCCATCCATGGCAAGCTTCTCAATCTCGGTAAGATTATAATCGATGTCTTCTATTATTGCTTCTTCTTCTGTGTTCGTCGTAGAGTCTCTCAATTTTGGCTTCTTTTTCTTCTTCCTGCTGTTTCCATTTTGAATAATTTCTTTGTGATATTCTATCTAATTCACTTTCTGAAATGGACCACATGCAATCTCCTTCTTTCCCTGATAAGATGGGTAGTTACGTGGCAATTTCTCTTATTCTTACATCGCTACACCACCCATAGTTAACTATGACTGACGGAGGATACTAGTTAACTATGCCCGACGGAGGATACTAGTTAACCATGACTGACGGAGGATACTAGTTAACTATGCCCGACGGAGGATACTAGTTAACTATGACTAACGGAGGATACTAGTTAACTATGACCGACAGAGGATACTAGTTAACTATGACTAACGGAGGATACTAGTTAACTATGACTGACGGAGGCTACTAGTCAACTATGACTGACGGAGGCTACTAGTCAACTATGACTAACGGAGGATACTAGTTAACTATGACCGACAGAGGCTACTAGTTAACTATGACCGACAGAGGATACTAGTTAACTATCACTAGTGGAGGATACTAGTTAACTATGACTGACGAAGGCTACTAGTGAACTATGACTGACGGAGGATACTAGTTAACTATGACTGACGAAGGCTACTAGTGAACTATGACTGACGGAGGATACCACTACTACCTTATTTTTATCTAAATATAAATTAAACTGTTTTATTGTCTGTTGTATTTGATTTAATAAATTCCAATTTTAAACTGCTATCTTAATTACAATTTTATTTATTTATTTTATTTTTATTTCTTAATGTTATTTTATTTATTTTTCTCCTTTTACATTTTAACTGACAATAATACAGGGAATTTGTGTCAATCATTGCTGACAAGTGTCAAAAATATGAGAAACGAGCCGTTAACCTTTAATGGAACGCTGAACTTGGGAACCATAATAACAGATGATTTTAGTGGAGGGGCAAGATCAATTTGATTAGAGAACATTACGCAATCGATTATTGTCTGTTGCTTCATGTAAAATAAACGGTGTCGTTCAGCTTGTATTAACTAATAGAGTGTGTCGGATAATCAGTGCTTGGAGAAGGAAAGAGTCCAGTAATGTCTACTTTTGTATTTGTTTGGTTTTAAATGGACGTTTATTGAGGGATAGAGGGGAATAGGTGTACATGGCGAGACTGAGGCAGTAGATGGCAACAAGAAGTGGACTGAGAAACTAACTTGCAGAAAATGAAGTTACTGACACAAGGTGGGGAAAAAAACAGACAGCGCAAAAAGTTCCGATAGTGGGATGATAATAGCATGAAACGTTCTAACTGTGCGGCTTAAGAACTGCTGAGACATATACGATAGATACAAACATAAACTAAACAAAAATTATAGTTTAGTATGTAAACAATATAATGAGAAATATAAAAAAATGAAATGAGAAATTGCTAATTTTCCTGTCGAAAGCTGCTCAAAACGTATTCGATCTACGGGGGGAGGGGCGGGGGGCTTAAACAATACAATTTTTCATCTGGATATCCACAATCCCCTTCACAGTTCTAGGTTTGGGCTTGTCTACACTTCAGCTATCCGTGTCGCCTTTTTTTTGGAAATATTCAAAAATGGTTTTTTTCCCTGGGGGGGGGGGGGAGAGATGGTGCCGAGCTGTTGCGCTCCAAATAATATATTTCTTTGTATTCAGTACTGGTCCCTAACAGCGCCATTTTCAGCCCGGGTGAAGGCCAACAAATCTTCCATGTCCACTCACAACTCTACTACACCAGCGATCACTGTGTTTATGGTCGCCGTTAGCGCAGTCCAGCAAGACTTCCAGGCGGAGTTTGTTTCTACTCCATGCATTAGTAGCTTCTTCACAAATTTTGCTGACATTCTTTGCATAGCCAAATACTCGCGCCAAACGTAGTGTTCCAACCAAATAAATGTCGCTATATTTCTCAAGTCTGCCACCCCAAGAGGGGGGAGGGGACCACCCAAAGTTTGTGTTTTTTTTTCAGCATTGCGAGCAGGGTCGGCTGTGGGTAAAATAACGTCAGCCATCTATAGCTCGTATACCTCATGACGTCACAAGAATTGGAGTGATTTTGGGAAAATCCCCTCAGTGGGTAAGCTTGAGATATATAGTCGGGGCATTGACCAAACCAATGTATGTTTTCACTTCCTCCACAGGTTCTCCAAAGGTGATACTACGGTCTTCTATTACCAAAGTCTACACTAGGTCAATGACCTCATCATTTCGGTTTGTTGATGGTCTTCTGGGACGTGACTTGCTCTTCACTGCATCTTGTTAAATCTGTTGAATAAATTTCACTTGCGTGTAGCCTAGAAAGTGGCAACATTTGATGTCATACCGCTACTTAGGTCGTTCCGTTATTTCTCGGCAAATGAAAAAATCGACGGACGTTCAATATATACAATCATTCACAGGCCGACAGCTGACTTCATAAGAGAGTCTGGAATCCTACTATGATTGAGACTTGATCGCAGAGAGAGAGAGAGAGGGATTCACAGGCCGACTGCCAGAGAATGACACATTCTGCGTGCGGGGAAAAAATGCAGGCATGCGCATGAAGGTCCAACACAACTACACTTTGGAGAACATCTACAATAAACATACAATAGTATCAAGCAGCTAAACTATGAGAAAGACGAGACAAATAACACCGTTTCGGCAACTGCCTTCATCATGTACAACACAACAAAAATTCTAGGAAAGATCTTCTCCAAAGAAACACAAAAGTCGAAAGGCTAACGGTTGAAAACTGATCTGTAAATACTTTATCTTCGTGCTTATCTTCAGGAGGACATGCCCCGCAAAAAGTATTTCATTTATTTCTTCACTTTTTAATTTGGGTGCCTATATTGTGTCCATTTGTTTGGCCATATTTTACTGTATTAGGCTCTCTCACAGGCTCTCTCATCGCTGATTGATATATTCGTTTGCCTCCTATACCTGAGCAAATAATATGGAGATAGTGCCTTGTCCAAAACATGATGGCCTTCTCTCGACTCTTTTCTGAAGCGACCCAAAGAAGGAAAAAGCGCGTTGAGATCAAAAGTTGAGATGTAGGGAATGCCACAAGGTCGATGATAAAACAGGGACTCATAGGGACTTAGGGTCCCTCCATCCGGATTTTCGGATTGGGTTAACTCCTGTAACCTTCAACTATCCCCAGCGTAGCAGACAAAGCAGTGAGCGAGTTCGTCAAGACTCTGTTGGAAACGTGTGTTCGCCGGTGCTGCAGTGAAATGTATGGCCTATCAACGATAGGTCTATCACGATGAAAAGAAGGATAAACAATACCCCACTTAACAATGATAACTTATATCTGTTCATGATTGGTTTTTTTTTTCGTTATTCAGCTACTGACCGTAATACAATTTATAATACTGATGATAATAGTCCAAACATACTGATGAAAATGTCCAACAAGGAAATAACTCTGGAGGCAAAACGAGCACTATACAATACAATCTTCATGCCAACGTTGTGCTACCAATGCCAGACCTGGACCCTAGATGCAAGAACAATAATAAAAATAACCTCTACAGACATGAAATGTGTTGGACGAATGACAGGAAACAGTCTGAGAGATAAGATCAGAAATGAAGAACTGAGAAAAAAGCTAGAAGAAAAAATCTTCCCGTTATAGAAAATATAAGGAAACAACAGATAAAATGGTTTGGCCACGTGACAAGGCAGAAAGAACAAAACACAACACATCGAGCCTTCAACAAACGTTGTGAGAACACCAGACCCAAGGGTCGACCACGTAAAAGATGGGTCGATGGAATATTAGAAGCACTAGGAAACATAACAGCAGCAGAGGCTAACAGAAGAGCAAAAGACCGCAAATTACATCTCCTCTCGACGCTGAAAGGCAGATGAGGAAGGAAAGAAGAAGAAGAAGAAGATGATGATGATGATGATGATGATAATGGTCAATAACAATCATCATTGAGTGCCATCTCCGCAACGAAGGTTGGCTACCATGGAGCGTCATTCTTCTCTGTCTCTTGCTTTGATGGTGCAGGTTGTCATAGGCTGATTTATCCATCTTTTGATGTTACTCGTCCATGTTAGTCTTGGTCTGCCTCTGCCTCTTTTACCTTGTATTTTCTCTTCTAAGATTACTTTTACTAGGCTGTTGTGTCTTTTAACATGGCCTAAAAATCGCATTTGTCTTGTTTGAATTGTGTTTAGTAGTTCTCTTTTCGTCTTTAGTTGTTTTAAGACTTCATCGTTTGTTTTCTTTTCCTTTCATCCAATTCTACCTACTCTTCTATAAATCTACATTTCAAAGGTGTCAATTTTCTGTTCAGTTTTCTTTGTCTAAAGTCCATGTTTCTGCACCATACAGGAATGTTCAGAAGACATAACATTTTGCTATTCTTAGTTTTAGCCCTGGTGTTATTTGTTTTGATGTTAGTATTTTCTTCATGGCATTAAAATTACTTTTTGTCATTCCTATTCTTTTATTTAGTTCAGTCTTACATTTTCCATCACTGGTTATAGTATGTCCAAGGTAGTTGTAGCTCTGAACTGTCTCCAGGTCTATTCCTTCAATTTCGATATCCACATGTGGGTTTTGAGTATTTCCTTTGTTTATGATCATAGTTTTAGTCTTTTTGATATTCATATCTAGTCCATATTTTTTGCTTGTCCTGTTTATTTCATAAGGTAATTGTTAGGATTTTCTGCTAGTAGCACAGTATGGTCAGCATATCTTAGGTTATTGATTATCTTTCCATTAATTTGTAGGCCTGGCATCTCTATGATGTTTTTTAAAAATTTGCTCAGTGTATAGATTGAACAAGCATGGTGATATAATGCATCCTTGTCTTACTCCTCTTTTTATATCCATGGGTGTAGAGTTCTCTTTGTTATTATAGTAAAATGATAGTCAATAAGAATACGATTATTATTATTGACAAATAGAAACTCAGGTAAAAGAGGTTAAACCGATTAAAAAACAAAACAGAGAAGGCAAAGTTAGCACCGTAAAAGTTGTACCAACAGTCATGTGATCTGCTATTTTAAACAGCTGAGGATGGGGATCATAAGCGATGACAATTACGATGTCCGATGTATTATTGTTAAATAAATGTCTTCATTTTCATGACGACTCTTTTCTCCTGTGGGGATTCATTATGTCTCAGCGTATTTCTTTTTGTAGCAAGTTCAAAGAACTGATATTGTCCCTTCCAAATAATATTCATGAAGGTGTGTCTTTCTGATTAAATTCGGATCATAGTTTTTATTAATTTAATTTTCCTCGTTAAAACATCCCGTAGTTACTTCTTTATTCCTTGATATTTCTAATATCGGAAGGAAACAATTATTATTTTTTGCTAATTCAATAGCAGCGAACAGTTGGGACTTATTTGTGATACCTACAAGAAGTGAGGGAAGAAGAGAGAAATAGTGAAGATGAGAAAAAACGATAGCACCAGATTTGAAATCTAGTAAGAAGAACAAGCGGTCGGGTTTTGATATGTATCGTCGTCTTTTAAGTTACACAGCCTTAAATGGGTACCTGATTGTTTTGGGAAACAGAGACGTCACTGGCGCTATATCGACAATAAAAAACCTATCTTGCTAGGACATTATCCCACTACTTTGGGTTAAATCTCCAGTACAGTTCACCGCGAGGTGTTCGGGTTTGAGTTTTTATTTCACCGCCTATTAGAAGAAAAACAACTTTTGACCTTATATTACCTAAGAAATAATGCACTGAAGATTTACAGAAATATAGACGTCCGTCACCATATTCCCAATACTGAGATTTTTATTAATTAATTACGAGAATTGCTTGATAGGAAATTAACAGATATAGCAACTGCAGAAAGTTGAGGAGAGAATGATCACATACGTCAGAAGGCACGATCCTTGATGATGATGATGAGTGATTAGTTTTATTTTGTTGGTTTTGAGAACTTCTTGCTTTCACGAAACGTAACGATGATGAAATCCGTGTTCTTTATTTCAGCGTTAATCTCTTTCTCATTTGTTACTTTCATCTTTCGTTGATTGCTTTATCTATCTGTCAATTAGTGTGGGTTGACGGTTATATCACTTTTCCAATAGAGCTGATTTGCTGTTGTGTCTATTATTGTAATCAGTAGATCCATTTTTTTTGTTTCGTTGCGAGCGAGCAAGCCATTAAAGTAATGTTTTTATCAATCTGATGACGCATTGAAATAAACAATAATTAAACAGAAAAGTCGTCTTCAGCTTAGCTCGATGTCATCTCGATCCAAAACTGTATCTGGCTTGTTATTCCGGTGTACAAGTCAATCGTTTGAGCAAGCCGTTAGTGTTAAAACGAAATCAATTTAGCGCTGCATTGAACCTGGGATGCGGAGATATTCCTCAACGGGGCTGTTTGCTTATGCGCAATATGTCACATAGCAACAATGAGTGGATAACTGCGTTTTATCTTCCGTTTCCAAACTTGTATGTTTTAATCTTGAAATCTATTTAAGTTTCAATCAAAGTGCTTGTGATTGCTGTGCATGCATTTGTGGACTTGGGCAAATCACTCAAAGTATTCAAGCTTGAATATGTAACAACCTCGTCATCATCGTGTGTCGTGCTGCTTAACATTTCTGACTTGTTTTAAGATATGTATAATAGTTTCCATAATCATTGTCAATTCTATATCATTAAAGATGGTATTCCTATATCATCAAAATTGGTGATATCATCATCATGTGCCATACCGGTTGGCGTAGGTGATCATGTCCCTCCACAATCTTCTATCTATAGTGCATCGTATCAGTTCTGTTGTTGACTGTTTTCCATGCCATGACACCAAGCTATCCAGTTATTTCTCTCTTTGTCGCCCGCGATCTCTCTTTCCTTTTATTTTGCCAGTTGTAACCAAGTATTCCAACTTTCCTCTTCTCATGATGTGCCCGAAAAATGTTGATTGCTTCTTTCTGATGTTTTTTAAGAGATCCCTTTTTGTGTTGGCCTCTTTCAGAACTTCCTCAGTGGTCTTTGTAGCTGTCCAGGGAACTTTCAACATTCTTCTGAGAAATCCCATCTCTGTGGCCTCTAATCTTCTTTTAATTTGTTTGTCTACTGTCCATGATTCGCTTCCATAGGTCAGAATTGGTTCTATATAGCACCGATGAACTCTCTTTCTCATTTTTATTGACATAGATTTATTGCATAGGATAGTTTTCATTTTCTGAAATACCATTTTGGCCTGAGCTATTCTGCTTTTTATTTCTGTGGTGCATCTCCCATCTGATGTTATTATTGTGCCCAAGTATTTGAAACGTTGCACTTGTTTCAGATTTGTATCGTTTATTTTTATGCTGCATGATGGTGGTAATTGTTTCTTCGATATAACCATTACTTCTGTTTTCTTACTATTCAGACTGAGACCTTTCTTGTTGCTTTCTTTTAATATTATGTCTATCATTTCTTGTAGTTCATTCTCTGTCTCTGCTATTAAGAATGTGTCATCCGCATATCGCAAATTATTTACATTATCAAAAAATTGTAATTCTATGTCATGAAAAATTGTAATTCTGTATCGCCCAAGATGGTAATTCTATACCATCAAAGATGGTAATTCTGTATCGTACAAATGGTAATTCTATATCATCAAAAATAAAGCAAGGTTGTGTGCTGTCACCAGATTTGTTTAATATGTATAGTGAGATTATTTTAAGATCCATGAGGGGAATGCCTGAAATAACAATCGGAGGTCATAATATAAATACTATAAGGTATGCTGATGATACAGTCTTAATCGCTAAGAGTGAAAATGAGTAACAAGAAATATTAAACATTATAGTGAAGGAAAGCAAAAATAAAGGACCTTAATAGCAAGAAGCAGAAGTAATGGTAACAACAAAGAAAAAGACTTCACCTCGGTGCACTATAAAAACAAATGGAACAGTATTAAAACAGGTAAATGAATTTAAATATTTGGGAACTTCGTTAATCTCAGACGATAGATGTACAACAGAGGTGAGATGCAGAATGGCTTAGGAATAAACAGATTTCCAAAAAATGAGGAATATACTATGCAATCCATTTTTGACAATAGAAACAGGAAACAAAAGTTCTAAATTGTTATGTAGAGCCAGTCTTAACATAAGGATGTGAATAATGGACAATAGGACAACAGACAATAAAATCACTGGAGTCCGTAGAAACGTGATTTTACAGAAGAATGTTGAGAATACCATTGACAGCTAAGAAGAGTAATTAGGCGAATAATTTTTTCGAATTAAAAAAGACGTCGGCATGTGGACAATTAAGTTCCGGTGGTCTAGAGAAAAATGTCGGCTTGTGGACAATCAAGTCCCGGTGGTCTAGAGAAATGCATCGGCATGTGGACAAGTGAGTCCCGATGGTCTAGAGAAAGACGTTGTCTTGTGGACAAGTAAGTCCCGGTAGTCTAGAGAAAGACGTTGTCTTGTGGACAAGTAAGTCTCGGTAGTCTACAGAAAGACGTCGGCATGTGGATAATTAAGTCCTGGTGGTCTAGAGAAAGACGCTGGCATGTGGATAATTAAGTCCTGGTGGTCTAGAGAAAGACGTCAGCATGTGGACAATTAAGTCCTGGTGGTCTAGAGAAAGACGTCAGCATGTGGACAATTAAGTCCTGGTGGTCTAGAGAAAGACGTCGGCATGTGGATAATTAAGTCCTGGTGGTCTAGAGAAAGACGCCGGCATGTGAATAATTAAGTCCTGGTGGTCTAGAGAAAGACGTCGGCTTGTGGATAATTAAGTCCTGGTGGTCTAGAGAAAGACGTCGGCATGTGGATAATTAAGTTCCTGATGGTCTAGAGAAAGACGTCGGCTTGTGGATAATTAAGTTCCTGGTGGTCTAGAGAAAGACGTCGGCATGTGAATAATTAAGTTCCTGATGGTCTAGAGAAAGACGTCGGCTTGTGGATAATTAAGTTCCTGATGGTCTAGAGAAAGACGTCGGCTTGTGGATAATTAAGTTCCTGATGGTCTAGAGAAAGACGTCGGCTTGTGGATAATTAAGTTCCTGATGGTCTAGAGAAAGACGTCGGCATGTGGATAATTAAGTTCCTGATGGTCTAGAGAAAGACGTCGGCATGTGGATAATTAAGTTCCTGATGGTCTAGAGAAAGACGTCGGCTTGTGGATAATTAAGTTCCTGATGGTCTAGAGAAAGACGTCGGCTTGTGGATAATTAAGTCCTGGTGGTCTAGAGAAAGACGTCGGCTTGTGGATAATTAAGTTCCTGATGGTCTAGAGAAAGACGTCGGCATGTGAATAATTAAGTCCTGGTGGTCTAGAGAAAGACGTCGGCTTGTGGATAATTAAGTCCTGGTGGTCTAGAGAAAGATGTCGGCTTGTGGATAATTAAGTTCTTGATGGTCTAGAGAAAGACGTCGGCTTGTGGATAATTAAGTTCCTGATGGTCTAGAGAAAGACGTCGGCATGTGGATAATTAAGTTCCTGATGGTCTAGAGAAAGACGTCGGCTTGTGGATAATTAAGTTCCTGATGGTCTAGAGAAAGACGTCGGCTTGTGGATAATTAAGTTCCTGATGGTCTAGAGAAAGACGTCGGCTTGTGGATAATTAAGTTCCTGATGGTCTAGAGAAAGACGTCGGCATGTGGATAATTAAGTTCCTGATGGTCTAGAGAAAGACGTCGGCTTGTGGATAATTAATTTCCTGATGGTCTAGAGAAAGACGTCGGCTTGTGGATAATTAAGTTCCTGATGGTCTAGAGAAAGACGTCGGCTTGTGGATATTTAAGTTCCTGATGGTCTAGAGAAAGACGTCGGCTTGTGGATAATTAAGTTCCTGATGGTCTAGAGAAAGACGTCGGCATGTGGATAATTAAGTTCCTGATGGTCTAGAGAAAGACGTCGGCTTGTGGATAATTAAGTTCCTGATGGTCTAGAGAAAGACGTCGGCTTGTGGATAATTAAGTTCCTGATGGTCTAGAGAAAGACGTCGTCATGTAGATAATTAAGTTCCTGATGGTCTAGAGAAAGACGTCGGCATGTGGATAATTAAGTCCTGGTGGTCTAGAGAAAGACGTCGGCATGTGGATAATTAAGTCCTGGTGGTCTAGAGAAAGACGTCGGCATGTGGATAATTAAGTTCCTGGTGGTCTAGAGAAAGACGTCGGCATGTGGATAATTAAGTCCTGGTGGTCTAGAGAAAGACGTCGGCATGTGGATGATTAAGTCCTGATTGTCTAGAGAAAGACGTCGGCATGTGGATAATTAGGTTCCGGTGGTCTAGAGAAAGACATCGGCATGTGGATAATTAAGTCCTGGTGGTCTAGAGAAAGACGTCGGCATGTGGACAATCAAGTTCCGGTGGTCTAGAGAAAGATGTCGGCATGTGGACCATCAAGTTCCGGTGGTCTAGAGAAAGACGTCGGCATGTGGATAATCCAGTTCCGGTGATCTAGAGAAAGACGCCGGCATGTGGACTATCAAGTTCCGTTGATCTAGAGAAGGACGTCGGCATGTGGATAATTAGGTTCCGGTGGTCTAGAGAAAGACATCGGCATGTGGATAATTAAGTCCTGGTGGTCTAGAGAAAGACGTCGGCATGTGGACAATCAAGTTCCGGTGGTCTAGAGAAAGATGTCGGCATGTGGACCATCAAGTTCCGGTGGTCTAGAGAAAGACGTCGGCATGTGGATAATCCAGTTCCGGTGATCTAGAGAAAGACGCCGGCATGTGGACTATCAAGTTCCGTTGATCTAGAGAAAGACGTCGTCATGTGGACAAGCAAGTTCCGGTGATCTAGAGAAGGACGTCGGCATGTGGACAAGCAAGTTCCTGATGGTCTAGAGAAAGACGTCGTCATGTGGACAAGCAAGTTCCGGTGATCTAGAGAAAGACGTCGTCATGTGGACAAGCAAGTTCCGGTGATCTAGAGAAAGACGTCGTCATGTGGACAAGCAAGTTCCGGTGATCTAGAGAAGGACGTCGGCATGTGGACAAGCAAGTTTCGGTGATCTAGAGAAGGACGTCGGCATGTGGACAAGAAAGTTCCGGTGATTTAGAGAAAGACGTCGGCTTGTGGACAAGCAAGTTCCGGTGATCTAGAGAAAGACATCGGCATGTGGACAAGCAAGTTTCGGTGATCTAGAGAAGGACGTCGGCATGTGGACAAGCAAGTTCAGGTGATCTAGAGAAGGACGTCGGCATGTGGACAAGCAAGTTCCGGTGATCTAGAGAAAGACATCGGCATGTGGACAAGCAAGTTCCGGTGATCTAGAGAAGGACGTCGGCATGTGGACAAGCAAGTTCCGGTGATCTAGAGAAAGACATCGGCATGTGGACAAGCAAGTTCCGGTGATCTAGAGAAAGACATCGGCATGTGGACAAGCAAGTTCCGGTGATCTAGAGAAAGACATCGACATGTGGACAAGCAAGTTCCGGTGATCTAGAGAAAGACGTCGTCCTGTGGACAAGCAAGTTCCGGTGATCTAGAGAAAGACATCGGCATGTGGACAGCAAGTTCCGGTGATCTAGAGAAGGACGTCGGCATGTGGGCAAGCAAGTTTCGGTGATCTAGAGAAAGACGTCGGCATGTGGACAAGCAAGTTCCGGTGATCTAGAGAAGGACGTCGGCATGTGGACAAGCAAGTTCCGGTGATCTAGAGAAAGACATCGGCATGTGGACAAGCAAGTTTCGGTGATCTAGAGTAGGACGTCGGCATGTGGACAAGCAAGTTCCGCTGATCTAGAGAAGGACGTCGTCATGTGGACAAGCAAGTTCCGGTGATCTAGAGAAAGACATCGGCATGTGGACAAGCAAGTTCCGGTGATCTAGAGAAAGACATCGGCATGTGGACAAGCACGTTCCGGTGATCTAGAGAAAGACATCGGCATGTGGACAAGCAAGTTCCGGTGATCTAGAGAAGGACGTCGTCATGTGGACAAGCAAGTTTCGGTGATCTAGAGAAGGACGTCGGCTTGTGGACAAGCAAGTTCCGGTGATCTAGAGAAGGACGTCGGCATGTGGACAAGCAAGTTCCGCTGATCTAGAGAAGGACGTCGGCATGTGGACAAGCAAGTTTCGGTGATCTAGAGAAGGACGTCGGCATGTGGACAAGCAAGTTCCGGTGATCTAGAGAAAGACGTCGGCATGTGGACAAGCAAGTTCCGGTGATCTAGAGAATGACGTCTGCATGTGGACAAGCAAGTTTCGGTGATCTAGAGTAGGACGTCGGCATGTGGACAAGCAAGTTTCGGTGATCTAGAGAAGGACGTCGGCATGTGGACAAGCAAGTTTCGGTGATCTAGAGAAGGACGTCGGCATGTGGACAAGCAAGTTTCGGTGATCTAGAGAAAGACGCTGGCATGTGGATAATTATGTCCTGGTGGTCTAGAGAAAGACGTCGGCATGTGGACAATTAAGTTCCGTTGGTCCAGAGAAAGACGTCGGCTTGTGGACAATCAAGTTCAGGAGGTCTAGAGAAAGACGTCGGCATGTGGACAATCAAGTTCAGGAGGTCTAGAGAAAGACATCGGCATGTGGACAATCAAGTTCCGGAGTGTCTACAGAAAGACATCGGCATGTGGACAATCAAGTTCAGGAGGTCTAGAGAAAGACGTCGGCATGTGGACAATCAAGTTCCGGTGGTCTAGAGAAAGACATCGGCATGTGGACAATCAAGTTCAGGAGGTCTAGAGAAAGACGTCGGCATATGGATAATCAAGTTCCGTTGGTCTAGAGAAAGACATCGGTATATGGATAATCAAGTTCCGTTGGTCTAGAGAAAGACATCGGTATATGGATAATCAAGTTCCGTTGGTCTAGAAAAAGACGTCGGCATATGGACAATCAAGTTCAGGAGGTCTAGAGAAAGACGTCGGCATGTGGACAATCAAGTTCCGGTGGTCTAGAGAAAGACATCGGCATGTGGACAATCAAGTTCAGGAGGTCTAGAGAAAGACGTCGGCATATGGATAATCAAGTTCCGTTGGTCTAGAGAAAGACATCGGTATATGGATAATCAAGTTCCGTTGGTCTAGAGAAAGACATCGGCATATCTACAATCAAGTTCCGTTGGTCTAGAGAAAGACGTCGGCATATCTACAATCAAGTTCCTGTGGTCTAGAGAAAGACATCGGCATATCTACAATCAAGTTCCTGTGGTCTAGAGAAAGACGTCGGCATATCTACAATCAAGTTCCTGTGGTCTAGAGAAAGACGTCGGCATATGGATAATTAAGTCCTTGTGGTCTAGAGAAAGACATCGGCATATGGATAATTAAGTCCTTGTGGTCTAGAGAAAGACGTCGGCATATCTACAATCAAGTTCCTGTGGTCTAGAGAAAGACGTCGGCATATCTACAATCAAGTTCCTGTGGTCTAGAGAAAGACGTCGGCATATCTACAATCAAGTTCCTGTGGTCTAGAGAAAGACGTCGGCATATCTACAATCAAGTTCCTGTGGTCTAGAGAAAGACGTCGGCATATCTACAATCAAGTTCCGGTGGTCTAGAGAAAGACGTCGGCATATCTACAATCAAGTTCCTGTGGTCTAGAGAAAGACGTCGGCATATCTACAATCAAGTTCCTGTGGTCTAGAGAAAGACGTCGGCATATCTACAATCAAGTTCCTGTGGTCTAGAGAAAGACGTCGGCATATCTACAATCAATTTCCTGTGGTCTAGAGAAAGACGTCGGCATATCTACAATCAAGTTCCTGTGGTCTAGAGAAAGACGTCGGCATATCTACAATCAAGTTCCTGTGGTCTAGAGAAAGACGTCGGCATATCTACAATCAAGCTCTGTTTTTGATTCATCACAGGCGGCGGACAATTTTTAAAAAAATCGAAACTCGAATCCGTGGTTTCTTCATAACTCGACCCTCCCCTGAACTCTGGATAGTAGGGTCCGATGTCTATCTCTCTTGAATAACGGGTGGAAAAACTGAAGGGCTCGTGTTCATTCTGCGCACGTTAAAAACCGTTATCAGCTGTAAATCGATAAAGAGAAGGCGAATAATGTCTTCTGCCAGGTAAAATTTATAGGAAAAAAAATCCTCACAAAATCTACCAACTCTCGATGATAACAACATGAGAGTACCTCAGAGGTTGGAGAGTATCTGCCTGTGTGTCGAGGGCTACCTGAGAACATAACCACCCGTGTGGAAGAGAGGAAAAAGTAAGTAATACGCAAAATTCAGTCCTCTGGTGTTTTTCTGGATATATAAAGCTAGAAACACAAACAGCAACAACAAATAATTAAAAGCTGACATTTCTGAGATGATTACTTGATATACATTAATGATGTCTGAGCTGCGAGGTTTGACATGAGGATGGATCTCTCGGCTAGATGAAGTCAATGACAGAATCAGTACAGAAGTCAATTATGTTTATGTCAAAACGGCCTACAGTATGATAAATAAGACTGACGCAAATTGCACGCACTTCAAATATAAACAAATGTGTTGACTTTAATTCCTCTGCCTGTCAGCTTTCATCGACAAAGTCCTTTGGATTGCTTGAATTAGTGCTCTATAATTCGTCCCCTACAGGTGTTCATAGTGACGCCAGTTAATTTATTAATTCTCTTGTGTTCAAGGGGAACCTTTACCCATCCTTTCCCTGTTTCTGAGAGTGAAAGCTCTCGGTGGGATTCTCTCAGGTGAGTTATAGCTCTCTGAGGGATGTCCTCAGGTGAGTTAAAGCTCTCTGAGGGATGCTCTCAGGTGAGTTAAAGCTCTCTGAGGGATGCTCTCAGGTGAGTTAAAGCTCTCTGTGGGATGTTCTCAGGTGAGTTATAGCTCTCTGTGGGATGTTCTCAGGTGAGTTATAGCTCTCTGAGGGATGCTCTCAGGTGAGTTATAGCTCTCTGAGGGATGTTCTCAGGTGAGTTAAAGCTCTCTGTGGGATGTTCTCAGGTGAGTTATAGCTCTCTGTGGGATGCTCTCAGGTGAGTTATAGCTCTCTGAGGGATGCTCTCAGGTAAGTTAAAGCTCTCTGTGGTATGTTCTCAGGTGAGTTATAGCTCTCTGTGGGATGTTCTCAGGTGAGTTATAGCTCTTTGTGGGATGTTCTCAGGTGAGTTATAGCTCTCTGTGGTATGTTCTCAGGTGAGTTATAGCTCTCTGTGGGATGTTCTCAGGTGAGTTATAGCTCTTTGTGGGATGTTCTCAGGTGAGTTATAGCTCTTTGTGGGATGTTCTCAGGTGAGTTATAGCTCTCTGTGGGATGTTCTCAGGTGAGTTATAGCTCTCTGTGGGATGTTCTCAGGTGAATTAAAGCTCTCTGTGGGATGCTCTCAGGTGAGTTAAAGCTCTCTGTGGGATGTTCTCAGGTAAGTTATAGCTCTCTGTGGGATGTTGTCAGGCGAGTTAAAGCTCTCTGTGGGATGTTCTCAGGTGAGTTATAGCTCTCTGAAGGATGCTCTCAGGTGAGTTATAGCTCTCTGTGGGATGCTCTCATGTGAGTTATAGCTCTCTGTGGAATGTTCTCAGGTGAGTTATAGCTCTCTGTGGGATGCTCTCAGGTGAGTTAAAACTCTCTGTGGGATGCTCTCAGGTGAGTTAAAGCTCTCTGAGGGATGCTCTCAGGTGAGTTAAAGCTCTCTGTGGGATTTTCTCAGGTGAGTTATAGCTCTCTGAGGGATGCTCTCAGTTGAGTTAACGCTCTCTGAGGGATGCTCTCATGTGAGTTAAAGCTCTCTGAGGGAAGCTCTCATGTGAGTTAAAACTCTCTGTGGGATGCTCTCAGGTGAGATAAAGCTCTCTGAGGGATGCTCTCAAGTGAGATAAAGCTCTCTTTGGGATGATCTCATGTGAGTTAAAGCTATCTGTGGGATGCTCTCAGGTGAGATAAAACTCTTTGAGGGATGCTCTCAAGTGAGTTAAAGCTCTCTGTGGGATGCTCTCAGGTGAGATAAAGCTCTCTGTGGGATGCTCTCATGTGAGTTAAAGCTATCTGTGGGATGCTCTCAGGTGTGTTAACACTCTCTGAGGGATGTTCTCATGTGAGTTAAAGCTCTCTGTGGGATGCTGTCAGGTGGTGATCGTTTTGCACAACCAGACCGTTCAGTTTGTTTTTTTTTTTTTAATATGGCATAGGATTGATGTAAATGGTTTCCCTTATATCTCTTCTAGTTATATTCAAGTATTCAGTTTGGACATCTCATCTCTGTAGTGACGAATGAACTTTTTTTAAAACTTAGACTGCTATTGTCCAAGTTTGGCACTGACAGCACAGTGTTTAGGTGAATATTGCGTTATATAGGCCTCTCTTTCATCATCATTGAGTGTCGTCTCCGCATCGAAGGTTGGCTGCCATGGAGCGCCATTCAGCTCTGTCTCTTGATTGATGGTGCAGGTTGTCATAGGCTGGTTTGTGATTCTTTTGAAGTTTCTCGTCCATGTCAATTTTGGTCTGCCTCTGCTTCTTTTATCTTGCAATTTCTCTTCTACGTTTACTTTTAGTAGGCTGCGGTCTCTTTTAACATGCTCCAAAAATCTCGTTTGTCTTGTTGTTATTGGTTTTAGCAATTTTCTTTCCATTTTTAGTTGTTGTAAAACTTCATGGTTTATTTTATTTTCTTTCCGACCAATTCTTCTTATTCTTCTATAAACCCACATTTCAAAGGCTTCAATTTCCAGTTCTGTTTTTTTCTCTAATGTCCATATTTTTCTACCATCTTCTTGAAAGGCCTCTCTTTGCATTAGATTGTACATGTTTGTTGCATAATATTGGAACCAGTTGTGCAGTTGTTGTTTTGCTTTGTAACACACATGAATATATGGGACAATTATTGAAACGGACTCTCTTTTAATGCATTAAAAGGTACAGAACAGAATATTCCAAGAGTAGATGACATCCATGAAGCCGAAATTTATGAAAAGTTCGCATAAATGAGTACTTTCACCCTGACCCGAGGGTTAGTGGGCAGTGCGGGAGAAAGTTGATAGCTTTGGTATCCTGCCTGCGTCTGACACGAGAAACAAACGCTAGAGCACACTGCCAGCTAAGATACATATAAAATAGCTATCAATAGCAATGTCGTTCACGTATTTGTGCTCATGAGTACAGCATAGAGTTACAAACACAACTCAGGAATAAATTGTATATTTGTATTTTCCTAATAAGACAAATATATCCCGGAAAGGGTAGGGCTGAATACTTACATTTGAGAGAAACATTTTTTCTTTGTTATTGATTATTTGTGATTTTTTTCCCCCGTGTGTTATAAACATACCTCTTCCCCTAAAATGATTAACCGACGTATCACCTCGGAAGTTTGCCTTCATCATCATCATCATCATCATCATCATCATCATCATGTGCCATACCGGTTGGCGTAGGCGATCATTTCCTTCCACAATCTTCTAACTACAGTGCATCGTATCAGTTCTGTTGTTGACTGTTTTCCATGCCACGACACCAAGCTATCCAGTATTTTCTTTCTTTGTCGTCCGCGATCTCTCTGTTCTTTTATTTTGCCAGCTGAAAACCAAGTAATCCAACTTTCCTCTTCTCATGATGTGTTTGAAAAATGTTGATTGTTTCTTCCTAAAGTTTCTTAGGAGTTCCCTTTTAATAATATCATTTTATTATTATTTGTCTTCTTGTGTATATAAACAAAGGTAACTTTGTGAATGCTTCAACAAGTTCATGTTGTGTATGGATACAGTTATTGAGAATGATGTGAACCTGTAACAATTTGAAATATATCATCCAACCTGAAGGAAAGATAGAATGGTTAGTGCGCTGGACTATTAAGGACGAGATGTCGGGTTTATCCCGATCGACGGCTTCCAGGTCCACCCAGCCATAAAAGGGAACCTGATTTTTTACTGGAAAGAAACACAGCACGGGCGTAATGCTGACCACATTACCCTACACATGATGTGCTGAAGGTATAACAAATATTGGGCACTAACACCGTAATCCCTGTAAGCAAAGTGTCCTGATCGGGGTTATTTTCTTCTGTTTTTTGTTTGCAGGAAAGATCACATACAAGAGCATGTTTGATTTGACTTTATTCCCTTCATTGATTCAATAAAGAGCTGTATTATCGCCTCGGAAGTTCTCTATATAATAATATTTATTTATTATTATGTGTATCCAGTATATAACCACTGGAAACTACTATTTGTTCTGTTTCGTCCAATAAATGTTTGTCTGCAACACAAGTATTCAGCCCTACTGGGAGATACTTGCATTAATAGGAAAGTACAAATATACAATTTATTTCCGGTCTGTGATCGTTACCCTATGCTATAGTCATTGCAAACGCCTTCGTGTAAAACACTGCTACAATAGCTATTTTTTTAGTTAGCTGCGTGGCAGAGTGCCAAGCGTTCGGCTTCACGTGGCAAGGCGCGATGCCAGGGAGTACGGGTTCGATCCCGCTTCGGACCATATATTGTTCTTGGTTTTTTTCTGTTGTTGTTTGTTTGTCAATTTTTCCGAGTGCTAACACATACTTCTTTGTTCATTTATTCCCTGTTTGTTATATCCAGCTCATGGTTCTCATATTAGGAGCTGTTTGTTATATCCAGCTCATAGTTCTCATATTAGGAGCTGTTTCATATATCTGGCTCATGGTTCTCATATTAGGAGCTGTTTGTTATATCCAGCTCACGATTCTCATATTAAGAGCTGTTTCATATATCCAGCTCATGCGTCTCATATTAGGGGCTGATCCGGCTTTTGGTTCTCATATTAGGAGCTGTTTGTTATATCCAGTTCATTCTTCTCATATTAGGGGCTGTTTGTTATATCCGGCTCATGCTTCTCATATTAGGGGCTGTTTGTTATATCCGGCTCATGCTTCTCATATTAGGAGCTGTTTGTTATATCCAGTTCATTCTTCTCATATTAGGGGTTGTTTGTTATATCCAGTTCATTCTTCTCATATTAGGGGCTGTTTGTTATATCCGGCTCATGCTTCTCATGTTAAGAATGAGGTGGTGAGGAGAGGGTGCTGTTTGTGGTTGGATCGTTGAAAGATACACGGAAACATTTTAACTGACGATGGTACAGCCATAGAAGTTCCATTTGTTTCACGTTGTAGTTTCTGTACCTGCAGCTTTGTTCACAGGGATAGTTAAGTCATTGGACATCCATTGGTTATTGAGTTATTTGTGGGACATCATCATTGCACTCCGAACATGACCATAAGTGCTCAGATCCCCTCCTCAGCAATTCCCGCAGTGTCCAGCGACTGACATCTCCAGTTCTATGTTGGTTGATAAGTCTTCTTACGCGGCCACTAAGTTTCTCATTTCTGGCTGTGCCCATCTGAACTCCCATTTCCATCATCCGAAGAAGTGACGTGGATCTATGTTTGTCGAAGTCCTGTGCTCTTCCCACATCTCGGAGGGCATGGATGATGTCCGCCCGATCCATTGGTTGCCCGTTCTTAACGACAGCGCAGCTAGCCAACCTATCCGCTCTCTCATTTCCCCGTACTCCCATATGTCCATGAACATAGACAAGGGTGACCTTACGTATTTTAGATTTCTGCAACGACTCTACCCATTTCATGTGTACAGAGCCCGCCTCCATATTCTGTATCATGCTCATCGAATCACTCAGTATACGTGCGTGGGTGTAGTCTTATGACTCTAACCATTTGAATGCCTTGGTCACTACCATCATCTCCATTGTCATGCTACTCGTGGTCATGAAGTTTGCACCACTGTCTTCGTAGACTATTCTGCCTGCCGAGCGTGCTGTAAATGCCCATGCACTTCTTTGGTGTCGTCCTACAGATCCGACTTATTGATGACTGCATCTTTCTCATCGGTGTTATCGCAGATGAGACCGTTGACCTCAGCATTAACCACGACCGGGTTCTGTTTCCTACTTGTCCTGTCGAGTGTGACAACACACGAGAAAGTCCCCATGAACGACGTAGGCACCGGTATCCACTCCTCACCAACGCTGATATTGATAAGCCCACATACCTATTTGATGACATCTTGTGCACGGCATCCATTGGTTTCACGTGGCAGTTGCTGTACCTGCAGCTTTGTTCACATGGATAGTTAAGTCACTGGACATCTATTGGTTTCATGTGGTAAGTTCTGTACCTGCAGCTTTGTTTACAGGGATAGTTAAGTCACTGGATATCCATTGGTTTCACGTGGTACCTGCTGTACCTGCAGCTTTGTTCACATGGATAGTTAAGTCACTGGACATCTATTGGTTTCATGTGGTAAGTTCTGTACCTGCAGCTTTGTTCACAGGGATAGTTAAGTCACTGGATATCCATTGGTTTCACGTGGTAGTTGCTGTACCTGCAGCTTTGTTCACGGGGATAGTTTAGTCATAGCAGATCCATTAATTCCACGTGGTAGTTGCTGTACCTGCAGTTTAGTTCATCAGGAGGTTTAATCTGATTAAGACTTGATTGACAGTGGTATTTTCTATTAAATGACATGTTGTATGTATGCCGCCTGCTAGCTACTGTAACCATACGTGTAAAAAAAAAAAAGTAAAGTACCCCCCGTCACGCCAAGTGGCGTATAGGGAAATATGGTGTTAGTGACCCTATATTTTACAGACCTTCAGCACATGACTTTTGGGGTAATGTGGTCGGTATTACGCCCGTGCTGCTTTTACTTTCCCAGAAAAAATCTGGTACCCATTTAAGGCTGGGTGAACCCGGAGCCGTCGGTTGGGATCGAACCCTACCCCTTGTCCGTAGTAGTCCAGTTCACTAACCACTGAGCTATCGCGGCTCCCACTAATTTTTAGGGAATTAGTAAAACCCAGGTGTCCTCGCCAGGGTACGAACCCCGGCTGTTGCCGTGGTAAGCCAACCGTAACCATACGTGTGGATAACAAATATTTATTTGCTAAAAACAATTGAAGCACTCGGGTATTCTCGAAGTGCTGTACCAATTCTAGCAGCTTTACCCAGTGAATAAAGCTTCCAGGAACTATGAGGGTGCTATAGCAGAAGATCGACGGAGAGGGCGGAAAGAAGATGATGGAAAGTAGATGATGGAAAGTAGAAGATGGAAAGTAGAAGATGGAAAGTAGAAGATGGAAATTAGAAGAACCTCGTGAGAACCTGGAAGTAGTTACCGCCTCGTAAGACAAGAGCCTTTGTGTTTTGTATTCTCTCCCCCCCCCCTTTTTCATAAAACAACAATGTAGAGATTGAGTTTCAAAGAATGAGTTTTAACTAAATGCCAATCACTTGAGCTTCAACATATTCTTTAGCTGCTCGTTCCGTTGTCCTCCTTTTTACTTCATAAAATGCTCCTATTTACACATCATGTTTACTCTTTGGCGGTTTAAGGATTAAAAACTAGTTTATAAAACCAAACTATTGATGTCTTTTTTTTCTACAAAATAATTATAAAGCAGTTTTAAAATGTTAAGTGCAGAAAATATAATTCAATGAATAAATAGTTCTACAGCTTTGTGATTTAAAAATAAACTGTGTATGAAAAGGAAAAAAACCAACATTAAACTTGTCCATTGAACGCATACGTTTCATTCATAGGATACGGTATTTTGTAGCGAATATTCAAACGTTGAAATAGAAGGATTATATTTCTTATTAAAAATTAAATACATTGAAGGGTTCTCTAAAATATGATTGGACGACTGAGTCCGCTCGCATTTATCGAGTCCTTTAGATAAACATATGATTATGGAAATGTGAAAATACTAACCTACTGTAATTATTGTTTGACAAGACAATTATTGTGCTAACATAGAGAATGCTATTCTTAGATGTTCAAGTGTTTTCATTTTTGTTGTAGCACTATTCGAAGTATATATTCAGTGTTTTTGTTTTTTCTTGAAAACATGCGTGTCGATACTCACTGCTAAATTTGTATTATAGTAGCTCCTACACTTTGAACATCTCAGGTGATGCACACACGTCTTTGTCTAAATCACTACCTGCCTTTTTTCTATTAGTTGCAAAATAAGGCCTTTGTGGTGGTCATGATTCCATCATTTTGTTTGGATTGAATTAAGTTCAAAGAGGCCCTACACAGCGGGATGAACAGGAGCATAGAAGTTGTCCGTATACACATAGATTATCTTTTTGCAATTACATGTACTAAGCGATTCATCTGAAAGAATTCTCGTTCACTGGAAGAAATTGCAATTATCCTGATCTAGTATTTGTCGTCAGATTGTCCACATCGCACATCAGTCCACAAGCGCTTAGATCTCCAGCCCATCAAAATCAGCAGCTTGAAACGATAATTTGATTTATGTCTACCCACAATCCCCTCGTCGCTAGTGTCCTGAAGCTAGACAACATCCGTCTTGACTAACATGAAGATTATGGAGTTGCACCAGGGCTGCATATTAATGAACAGCATCGAAATCTGTATTATCTCGCCCTTCATTTTGAGTGTAAGGTCGGGTTAGGTATATACGACCGTTCACCATGACGTAGCACACATAACAATGGATGCATCCGCACGTCCTATTCACTTCAAAGAATGCAGCCACAACTCACGAAACACCGTAGCGATGGCGCAGAATCCCGAAAGTGGAAGCTACAGTTGATCTGGCAGAACAACCCATATTAGGGAGCTGTAAGTAATTGGCGCCGAACAAATCCAATGACGGTTATTGAGCGGCTCAAAATGTCATAATGACGTCCTGATCTAGTCGTTATTTGAACATGAGCTCTTCTATTTGGTGCCACGGCCGAGAAAATACGTATGTTCTATTTGTGGCATTTGCACCATCTCAATATACCAGACGCTTTCGAATTGCTTCTTTCAGACTTTCATAGACACAAGATGAACTTATTAAAGGACTACATCTTTAATTTTGTTTACGCTCAAAGCCTTTAAACTTCATATCTTCTACCTCAGCGATAATTATTTTTGCGTTTAGACATTTAGATCAGCTTGGGTGACTAACAAGGTTTGAGGTTTTCGTCGGTTTTCCGTTGTTTGTTCTATAGGGTTGTTTCTGTTTGCCATATTTGTGTTCTTATGTTGTTGAGAGTTCTGCAGTCTTGTTGGATGCTATCTGGAGAGATCGCGGACGACAAAGAAAGAAAATACTGGATAGCTTGGTGTCATGGCATGGAAAACAGTCAACAACAGAACTGATACGATGCACTGTAGATAGAAGATTGTGGAAGGACATGATCGCCTACGCTAATCGGTATGGCACATCATGATGATGATGTAGTCACATGTTGCAAAGTCGTTTAGTCATATCTTGTGCCGGTTATGCTGTGAGACCACAGGGGCATGTTATAAATCTAAAGTTCCTAGTTTGTTCATATCATCTGACTTTGACGAAGAGATTTACGGAATGTATTGGCCAGGATTTTACATTTTATTTGACAAAATATTAACCGTGTTCTTTATCTTTCTCTCCTCATAAAAATAAATAATTCTTTCATGTAAATCCAAGCATAGTTAACTGAATTCTTGGAGAACATCACAGATAGTAAATATATCCACATATAGAACAAATTCACATGAAACTGTTTATTGAGTTATTGAGTTATTTGCGGGTCATCATCATTGCACTCCGAACATGTCCATAGGTGCTCAGATCCCCTCCTCAGCAATTCCCTCAGTGTCAAGCGACTGACGACTCCAGTTCTATGTTGGTTGATAAGTCTTCTTACACGGCCACCAAGTTTCTCATTTCTGACCGTGCCCATCTTAACTCCCATTTCCATCATCCGAAGAAGTGACGTTGATCTGTGTTTGTCGAAGTCCTGTGCTCTTCCAACATCTCGAAGGGCATTGATGATGTCCGCCCGATCCATTGGTTGCCCGTCCTCAACGATAGCGCAGCTAGCCAACCTGTCCGCTCTCTCATTTCCCCGTACTCCCGCATGTCCAGGGACATAGACAAAGGTGACCTTACGTATTTTGGATTTCTGCAACGACTCTACCCATTGCATGCGTACAAAGCCCGCCTCCACTTTTTTTATCATGCTCATCGAATCACGCAGTATACATGCGTGGGTGTAGTCTTGTGACTCTAACCATTTGAATGCCTTGGTCACTGCCATCACCTCCATTATCATGCTACTCGTGGTCATGGCGTATGCACCACTGTCTTCCTTGGCTATTCTGCCTGCTGAGCGTGCTGTAAATGCCCATGCACTTCTTTCGTGTCGTCTTACAGATCCGTCTGTATAGATGACTGCATCTTTCTCATCGGTATTATCGCAGATGAGACCGTTGACCTCAGCATTAACCACGACCGGGTTCTGTTCCCTACTTTTCCTGTCGAGTGTGACAATACATGAGAAAGTTCCCTTGAATGACGTAGGCACCGGTATCCACTCCTCACCATGAAACTGTTCTCTTTTAACAAACCCTCACAAAGACAACGGCTTGCATTTCTTCTTCCGCTGTCCTCGTTTGTCTCTTGTGAAGCGAAGACAATGTTTATTGTGACCAAGTTGTCAAAGGCAGAGAAAGAATTGGGAAGGCAACATCAAAGAATGGACACACATCGACTTTACAGAGTCCCAAAGAAAGACTGCAGATAGTCTTTCAGAAACAGAGATGGTCGACACAATTTGTTAGTAAGCGCCAACAATCTCCAGGGATATGGTAGAAAGTAAAAGAGAAGAAAATGAGAAAATATTCCTTTCCTGTTTTAAAGCGACTCACATATATCGAAAAGATTAGATACTCGACACAAAGATGATCGTATTACAACACCAGATCGGGCAAGGTGTTTGAAGATTCTACGTTGCGCAGCCCTTTTTGTTTTGTCTCGTTGCTTCATTTCAAAGGAAAACAAACGGTGTTATATTCGATACAGTGACACTGTAGAAAATACTGGAAAGGATCTGTAACAGATAACTAACGACTTACGATTTCACCTTCGTGTGTTCTGTTTGAGATGTAAGGCGAAAAATAACATTTGTAATATTATTGAAAAAATAACAAGAGCTAGCATAGGACGACACACACAGAGAAGTTTCTGGACAATTGTACTCTGACAGGAAATATAGGGTGTCTCTTTAATGACTGTGCATTTTTTGTTGTTGAAATGATTACGCGCCTAAATTTTATCTATGTATGACGTAATAGTTCAAGCACCATTTACGTGTTCATTTAAACATCACTGCTGCATGATAGATCTGGCTTACAATGGTGTTAACGATTGAAGAAAGAGTATTTATAGTGGAGCATGTGTTCCGTAACGGCGGCAAGTATTCGAATGGGGTTGTTGAACAATTTGTGAATAGATTTCCTGATACACCAGTGCCTCATCGAAATACTGTGAGTAATTTAATAATCAAATTTCAAAACACCGGTAGTGTACATGATGTTAGCCGTCCTGGTAGACCATCTGTTCTTGAAGTAACATCTCTCAACATACAGGACAGCATTCTAATGAGTCCTGGCAAATCAATAAGAAAGCTGGCTCAACAAGTACACAAATCAAGCAGTACTGTTCATAGAGTTCTGAAAAAAAAAATTAAAGTTACATCCGTACAAATTTTCCGTCGTTCCTCAATTAAAAGAATTAGATCACCAATCCAGAATTAATTATTGTATGTGGTTTGAGAATTTTCTAGCCCAAGAAGGTGAGGAAATCCTTGATTTCACTTTCTTCACAGATGAAGCATGGTTCCATTTGTCTGGGTACGTGAATAGGCAGAATGATCGTCTTTGGAGTGATGAAAATCCACATGCATTGCACCCAGTGCCTCTCCACGATCAGAAAGTAGGAGTGTGGTGTGCAATGAGTCGTCAGCGGATAATCGGCCCAATTTTCTTCTATGACACAATAAATTCAGAAAGATACAGGATTAACATACTGGAGCGATTCGTAACCCAACTTTCTGAGCCAGAAATTGAAAAAGCTTGGTTTCAACAAGATGGCGTAACTGCTCACACTGCTGTAAAATCACTGGAATTTTTATATGAAATTTTTGCTAATCGTATAATCTCTCGCGGGGAAAAGTGTACGAAAACAATCCCCACACACTCGATGAGCTGCAGGTTTCAATCGCCAACAACATTAATAATGTTACACAGCCCATACTGCGTAAGGTTTTTGACAATATGAAAAAACGTATCAATATTTGCCAACTAAAACGTGGTGGATATTTCGAATACCTTTTGTGAATAGTGATGTTATATGTTTAACTTTACCGAAAAAGGAACAAGCTACAGCAGTACATGATGCGTGATTTACATAAATAAATTGGAACAACTAGATTTTCAAATAATGCACAGTCATTAAAGAAACACCCAACGATCTGGAAGACCTTCAATTTCACAAGACCAAATTATGGAACTCCAAGACAGAATTACAATGAGTCCAAATGCATCTTTAAACCACTTGTCTCAACAGGTGCAAATATCTAAGAGTTCTGTTCACAAGGTTTTAAGAAGTGAACTACACTATCGTCCATACAAATTAACTGAAGTGTCTCAACTCCAAGAAAGAGAGTATGAATCCCGTTTAAACTACTGCATGTGGTTTCAGAATTTTATTTATGAACATGGCGCTGCCATCCTTGACGTCACTTTTTTCACTAATGAGGCCTGGTTTCATTTATCCGGTTATGTGAACAGTCAGAACAATCGGCTGTGGAGCAGTGAAAACCCCATGAATTTCATCAAGTGCCGCTTTACGATCAAAAAGTCGGAGTGTGGTGCGCTATAAGTCGTATGTGGATAATAGGACCTATATTTTTTAATGAAACAATAAATACAGAACGTTACCGTACTTTAATTCTGGAACCGTTCATAGCACACCTTACAGAACGGGAAATTATGGAATCCTCGTTTCAGCAGGATGGGGCAACAGCACACACAGCCACAACAACACTCAATTATTTAGAAAGCATATTTGCAAATCGCATTATTTCACGTGGAATCTGGCCTGCTCGTTCACCAGATCTAACACCCCCAGATTATTATCTGTGGGGGGCATTGAAGGGGAAAGTTTATTAAAATAATCCGCAGACAATTAATGACCTAAAGACTGAAATAGTAGACAAGATTAAACAAATATCACCAGACATTATTCTGAAGGTTTTCGCAAATATGGAAAGACGAATCACGACATGTCTTGAGGCCCGTGGTGGACATTTTCAACACATGCTTTAGGCACAACTTTATTGTGTTAATACCAACATTACCCATTATAAGCTCGCCGATAGCAGTCAAGTATATTTGAATAATACCATTTATTTTACAATTTGTGTGACGCATTAGTTAACCGCATTTCTGGTGACGTTTTTCTTTCGAGAGTAGAAATTCACTGCACAGCGACTTTAAAAACACCCTGTACGATTAACAACAGAGATAGAGCACGAGACAGCACACACGAAATTTTTATGATCTATAAAGTAAAGTAATGTAAAGTACCCCCGTCACGCCAAGTGGCGTATAGGGAATATGGTGTTAGTGACCATAAATTTTACAGACCTTCAGCACATGATTTTTGGGGTAATGTGGTCGGTATTACGCCCGTGCCGCTTAACTTTCCCAGAAAAAAATCCGGTACCCATTAAAGGCTGGGTGAACCGGCGGCCGTCGGTTGGGAGCGAACCCTACCTCTTGTCCTGTGTAGTTCAGTTCACTAACCACTGAGTGATCACGACTCTTGTTGTGATCTATGATCGCCCATAAAAATGTTCATCTACAATATACAGTCAGTACTGTTATATGGCTGTGAAGCATTGAGAACAACAAAGAGATAGAACGAAGACGATGGCGCTAGATAGGACACACACTGCGGAAGTCACATGAGTGTATTACACGACAGCCCATTTTTTTTTAATCCTAAGGTGAAGAGATTGAAAGGAAGACCAAAATATTCTTGGAGAAAATAGATGGAAGCAGAGATGAAGATGATGGGGAAGAAATGGAATTTATTTTAAACGAATGGCAAGAAACAGAACGGCTTGGAAAGTGTTTGTTAATGGCGTATGCTCCACTGGGAGCTGGAAGGAAGAAGAAGATGATGATGATGAATGCTCGCGCTTGTCATCAAGGCACATGATATGGAAAATTTATAGCAGTTGTATGGCTGTTGTGTAACAATCATGTATGTCTGTAACATTGTCATATCATGACAATTCAGTAATTGTCTTTAAGTCTGTAACATTGTCATATCATGACAATTCAGTAATTGTCTTTTAGTCTGTAACATTGTCATAACTTGACAATTCAGTAATTGACTTTAAGTCTGTAACATTGTCATAATATGACAATTCAGTTATTGCCTTTAAGTCTGTAACATTGTCATAATATGACAATTCAGTAATTGTCTTTAAGTCTGCAACATTGTCAATAAAATGGCGATTGTGTAAGTCTTATAGATCCGCAATGCTGTCACAGTATGATAAATATACAAAGAGTCATGTATGTTAACAATAATATATTCCACGTTTCTTTAAATCTGAAAATGTTTGGGGACCCCTGTACTATATCTTCGACAGCTGGTCGGTTAAAGTAAGGATGATTGATGTGATGTGAGATGTTCTCTGTCCCGTGTAATCACTTGTCGCGATGAGGCTGCTTGCTTGTTCTATCGATTCCAGAAGCTCTGTCTGAGTAAACTGGTCAAAACAAATTTAAAGTGTTAGAGGTAAAAGGGAGCAGTGCTGAATGTTCTGATTTGTAGATTTGAATTGGAATTAGAAACATTCTTACAAGGATAATAGTCTTCACCTGTGTTTTGATATTCCGATTGCTTACGATGAATGATGATATCGTGTGACAGGGAAAAGATGGCTGTGTTCACTTTCTGTGCGGTTTCACCTTATGTCTTTTGGCGTGTGCTGAGACTGATATGATGGGGACTGCAGATACCTTTCTTTATTTGGGAGATAAGATAATAATTTGGATGACTCCACTGGCACGGGCGGTTGAGCAATTACGGATTTTAATTTGTTTGCAGTGATACCGGGGTCTTCCATAACCATATCCATAACCAAAGTCTTCGCCTGTGAATCCATTCAAGAAATGTAACACTTATATTTTTTTATTTTTTTTTATGTCGGTAAAATACCACTAAACAAGAAAACAGAAAGAGTCTAACACAAAAAGGGAGCTCCTACAAAACATCAGAAACTAGCAATCAACATTTTTCTGGCACATCATGAGATAGGAAAGTTGGAATACTTGGTTACAATTGACAAAATACAGGGAAAGAGAAATCGCGGACGACAAAGAGAGAAAATACTGGTGTAGTTTGGTGTCATGACATGGAAAACAGACAATAGCAGAATTGATACGATGCATGGTAGATAGAAGATTGTGGAAAGTCATGACTGTCAACGCCAAACGGTATGGCACATGATGATGATGGTGAAACAAGAAAGCTAAACCTAGAATATTGAACCCAAAAGTATTATCAATCCTCACGTTCTAATGTGAAAACTAGAAAACAACAAAAGAGATTGAGAGAAAACGATACGCTTTTGAAGACAGATGCATGAGAAAAATACTGAGCACAATTGAATAAATTTAGGATCAATAAAAAGATAAGCGAAATGGCCATGAAACCAACGATCACATCTACCATTTGGAAGCGAAGATGGACATATGTCGGACATGTGCTGAGAAGGGACAACAACTGAATTATAAAACAGGAAATTCTTTGAGAGACATCATCATCATCATTGAGTGCCGTCTCCGCGACGAAGGTTGGCTACCATGGAGCGCCATTCTGCTCTATCTCTTGCTTTGATGGTGCAGGTTGTCATCGGTTGATTTGTCCATCTTTTGATGTTACTCGTTCATGTTAATCTTGGTCTGCCTCTGCCTCTTTTACCTTGTATTTTCCCCTCCAGGATTACTTTCAGTAGGCTGTTGTGTCTAACATTGCCTAAGAATCGCATTTGTCTTGTTCTAATTGTGTTCAGAAGTTCTCTTTTCATTTTTAGTTGTTTTAAGACTTCGTCGTTTGTTTTCTTTTCCTTCCATCCAATTCTACCTATTCTTTTATATATCCACATTTCAAAGGCTTCAATTCTCTGTTCTGTTTTCTTGTCTAATGTCCATGTTTCAGCACCATATAGGAATATTGAGAAGATGTAACATTTTGCTATTCTTAGTTTTAGCTCTGGTGTTATTTGGTTTGATGTTAGTATGTCATTCATGGCATTAAAATTACTTTTTGCCATTCCTATTCTTTTGTTTATTTCAGTTGTACATTTTCCATCACTGGTTATAGTATGTCCAAAGTAGTTATAGTTCTGAATTGTCTCAAGGTCTATTCCTTCAATTTTGATATCCACTTGTGGGTTTTGAGTATTTTCTTTGTTTATGATCATAGTTTTAGTCTTTTTGATATTCATATCTAGTCCATATTTTTTGCTTGTCGTGTTTATTTCATTAAGTAATTGTTGTAGGTCTTTAGGATTTTCTGTTAGTGGTACAGTATCGTCAGCATATCTTAGGTTATTGATTATCTTTCCATTAATTTGTAGGCCTGGCATCTCTATGATGTTTTTAAAGATTTGCTCAGTGTATAGATTGAACAAGCTTGGTGATAGGATGCATCCTTGTCTTACTCCTCTTTTTATATCAATGGGTGTAGAGAACTCTTTGTTATATTTTATTATTGCTGTTTGCTCCCAGTATAGATTGCATATTATGGAGACATCAGGATACAGAAAAAAGTGGAAGACCTAAAGAGGCACTAAATAGAACACTTATAATAGAAGCAAAGTTGGTAGTCATAGACTCATTAGATGTGTATCAAATATCTCGCCCAGAATACAGATGGATGGCGAAAGACACCACGAACGCTAAGCGACGTCTAGCAGCACCGGAAGAATCAAAATCAACATTTTAAAAAAATTCTCCCAAAACCCTTGCCATCATGATAATAGCACCCTAATCTACTTATGTATCATCCCTACTCAGGATTCACCCAAATTATTAGCTCATCTTCCAAATAAAGAAAGGTAGCTGCAGTCCCCATCTTAGCGGTATCAGCATGATAACAGCACTCTAATCTACTCATGTATCATCCCTCAAAAAAATATGGATTAGATATGAATATCAAAAAGACTAAAGCTATAATCATAAGGAAAGAAAATTCTCAGGACCTACAAATAAATACCAAAGTTGAAGGAATACACCTGGAGACAGTTCAGAGCTATAACTACCTGGGGCATAATATAACCAGTGATAGAAAATGTAAAACTTAAATAAACAAAAGAATAGGTATGGCAAAAAGTAATTTTAATGCCATGAAAAGTATACTAACATCAAAACAAATAACACCAGGGCTAAAACTAAGAATAGCAAAATGTTACATCTTTCAATATTTTTGTATGGTGCAGAAACATGGACATTAGACAAGAAAACAGAACAGAGAATTGAAGCCTTTGAAATGTGGATTTAAATAAGAATAGGTAGAAATGGATGGAAAGAAAATAAAACAAACTATGAGGTTTTAAAACAACTAAAAATGAAAAGAGAACTACTAAACGCAATTACAACAAGATAAATGCGATTTTTTGGGCATGTTAAAAGACAAAACAGCCTAATAAAAGTAATCTTGGAAGGGAAAATACAAGGTAAAAGAGGCAGAGGCAAACCAAGACTAACATGGACGCGTAAAATCAAAAGATGTAGAAGTCAACATATGACAATCTGCACCATCAAAGCAACAAGATAGAGTGGAATGGCGCTCCATGGTAGCCAATCTTCGATGAGGAGATGGCACTCGATGATGATGATGATGATCCCACACCTGCTGTTATTTACCTTGACTAGCTCATCAAGCCAAAAGCCGACATTTATTTTTCCAGCTGCCGAGCTTTAAACTGTGATCGAGCCAATGTTTAATTAAACGCCAAGCCAATGCTCCCACCATTACACCACTGACGCTGTAAAGACTCAATTACAAGTCTCGTCATCATCATCATCCTCATGTGTCATACCGGTTGGTGTAGGCGATTATTTCCTTCCACGATTTTATATTCACAGTATAAATCTGTTGTTGACTGTTTTCTGTGGCACCAAACTATCCAGTACCTTCGCTATTTGTTGTCCGCAATCTCTGTTTTCCTGTATTTTGCCAGTTGTAACCAAATATTCTATGTCTTTTCGTATTCATCATCATCAAGTACCGGACCTGCTGCGTAGGTGATCATGTCTCTCCACAACTTTCGATCTCGACAGCTATTTATCATTTCTGTTGTTGACCTTCTGCCAAGCCATTCTCTTAAGCTGTCTGTTATTTTTTCTCTTTGCTTCCCTCTATCTCTTCGTCCTTCAATTTTTCCATTTGTTACAATATATTCCAGTTGTTCTCTTCTCATTACATGGTCAAAAAAAGATGATTGTCTCTTCCTAATATTGAAAATTAGTTCTCTTTTTGCTTTGACCTCTCTCAGAACATCTTCATTTACTCTTCTTAGCTGTCCATGGTACTCTCAACATTCTTCTGTAAAACCCCATTTCTACAGACTCCAGTGATTTTCTTCTCTGTTGTCCTATTGTCCATGATTCGCATCCATATGTTAAGAGTGGCTCTACGTAACATTTAAGAACTCTTTTTCTAGTTTCTATTGTCAAAAATGAATTGCAAAGTATCTTCCTAATTTTTTTGGAAAGCTGCTTTTGCCTTGGCCATTCTGCATCTCACCTCTTTTGTACATCTTCCGTCTGAGGTTAACAAAGTTCCCAAATATTTAAATTCATTTACCTGTTTTAATATTGTTCCACTTGTCTTTATTTTGCACTGAGGTGATGTATTTTTCTTTGCTGTTACCATTACCTCTGTCTTTTTGCTATTAAGGCTGAGTCATTTATTTTTGCTTCACATTATTAGCCCAAAAATTGTTGATAGTTTCTTTCTGATGTTTCTTAGGAGCTCCATTCTTGTGTTGACCTCTTTGAGAATTTCCTGGTTGGTCTTGTTAGCTGTCCAAAGAACTTTCAACATTCTCCCCTGAGAAATTCTATTTCTGTCGCTTCTAATCGTCTCTTTATTTGTTTGTCTGCTGATGATGATTTGCTTTCGTTGGTCAGTATTGGTTCTATATAGCGCAGACGAACTCTCTTTATTACTTCTCTTGACATAGAATTGGTGTACTTTCAACGGGGAACTTTCTACATTCTTCTGAGAAATAAAGGTAAATGTGAATTACGAGTATGAATCGGGGTCTTAGCACGTGAATTTCCACCTATAGGTGCTTGGCTACCTATCCAGAAGTTTTTGGAGACTTCTGGACAGTGTCGCTGCAAGCATCGAAACTCACACTGCCAGGAGACATTACAAACCTTCCCAGAGTACTACCCTGGTACCTATTTCTGCCAGCGGATGGATCCATCGATGGGTGTTTTATTTTCCAACCACGAGCACAATTCTCACTACTTCCAGTGGAAATCTAACAAGGTTTGTCCGAATGTCGGTAGCCAAGTCGGGTGGTTTTACCGAAGAGGCTACCAAAGCCACAACATTTCTGAGAAATTTCATCTCTGAGGCCTCTAATCGTCTTTTCATTTATTTGTCTAATGTCCATGATTTACTTCCTATGTCAGAATTAGCTCTATATAGCGCCGATGAACTCTCTTTCTCACTTCTATCTGCATAGACTTGTTGCATACGACGCCAGATGACAAGTCTAGAATTAAATTTTCACTTTCGTTGTCAGCTATCTTTCAGGGATAAACAAAAATATCTAAGGAGCCAGTAGTGAGGTGTGATAAACTCTCCAAGGTATGGTGACAGCATCACAAGGGAGGAAAACAACACAATAGTGACGTTTCGGCCTGTGGTTTTCTTCAGAATACAGGGACAACGGCAACAAACGGTGAAGCACAATTATCTAAAACTACATGTTAGATGATCAAGTGGAGGGAGAGGAAAGTAGGATGTTGAAATAAGAAAGGAGAGAAAGAGAGAGAGAGAGAGAGAGAGATGTATGCTATATGAGGAGAGGTAGGATGAGCAACGAGATATAAAACAGAAAGATGTGGAAGAACACGAGACTCAAGAGTCGAACTACAATAGTAAAAAGAGAAAAAAAAATATATCATAATAAGTATATGAAAAAAACTTAGCTTGAACAGCCGGTCTGTCTAAAAATATCTAACATTTATAATATTAAATAGTCGATAATATATATATATATATATATATATATATATATATATATATATATATATATATATATATATTATCATTTCGAGCCGAAGACGGGACATAGGGCAGAACCACAATCTCAAAAACAGAAACCTTGCGTGTCAAAATGATATATATTGCAGAGATCACATCATTGCTTCCAAAATATATAGGTCTGTTTCCATAATAATACTTATTACAATGACAGAATGTCAAGCCTATATATATATAGGGAGCCGCGATAGCTCAGAATTAACGAACTGGACTACGAAGGACGGCTTCCGGGTTCACCTAGGCTTAATTGGCTACCTGATTTTTTCTGGGAAAGTAAAGCGGCACGGGCGTAATACCGACCATATTACCCCCAAAATCATGGTCACTAGCACCATATTCCCTATATGCTATTTGGCGTGACGAGGCTCTTCACTATAAATGTCTCCATTGCCAACTATATCTACATAGCTGGCAAAGCTGAAGACGTGACAAGCTCTGGGTATTTTCTGGAAACCCTCTCAGCCCCCTGCCTTGAGCTATAGTTGGCGTTGGTTTAACCACAGACAACTATAGATTTATAAGGCCTGCGGGCAGAAAATAAACCGGAAAACCGTCCAACTGACGTGACGTTTTCAACTATAGGGGCTATAGACTGCATCATTAAGCTAACGATGACCGCCCATGCCCGCAAAGCTGAGAACTTAACTTACCTGTCCTAATCTGCCTAGATGTTGTTATGTTTATTTCTGCTTCACCATGTTTTGTCATTGTTCTGTTCTCGTTTTCTGAAGAAGGTCGCGTGTTGGCCGAAACGTCAGTATTTTGTTGTGTTCCTTTTTTGTAAATCTGTCACAATACCTTGTAGGTGTGTACGTTACACCCCACTACTGACTCCTTGCTTACAGCTTTACCGCAACACTGCATTTATTTGCCCGTTCCCTACTGAAAACGTCCCGCTTGTTGGTGTGTTTCCGATTTTATCAAGGGCCTTAATAAATCTATAGTTGGTTGTGGTTTAACGTAGCAAATATAATGTTAAATCATTCTTGACCACATCTAACTCTAGATTTAATGAGGCCTGCCGGCTTAGAGGGAAATCCTGGCAAACCACCAACTAGGGTGACATTCTCAGCTTTTCAAGCAGGGTTGTTGTAGGTAGAGTGATATCAGTCCAGTCATCTGTATCTCCTATAGTTGTATACGTCACCTTAATTGGTGGGTTTTCTAGTTTTATTTTCTGCCCGCGACTCTTAGGAAATCTATATTTGGCTGTGTTCTTGACGTACCGTCTGAATTAATGAAGCACAATAATGTTCATTATATTAATAGCGCACTCTTTTAATGAGAGTGTACAATCTTGTAGATTGTCCTACCATACACGAAAACATTGATATTTTTTTGTTATCACGTCATGTTATATTTGTTTCTGAGCGGTCGAAATAATTATGAGAAGTGAAATACTATAATTCAATACATTTGACTGTTGCCTGGAACAATTTATTATCGCCACACATCATTGAATACATCATCATCATGTGCCTTACCTGTTGGCGTTGGCGATCATGCCTTTCCACAATCTTCTATCTATAGTGCATCGTATCAGTTCTGTTGTTGACTGTTTTCCATGCCATGACACCAAGCTATCCAGCATTTTCTCTCTTTGTCGTCAGCGATATTTCTTTCCTTTTATTTTGCCAGTTGTAACCAAGTATTCCAACTTTCCCCTTCGCATGATGTCTCCCAAAAATGTTGATTGCTTCTTTCTGATGTTTTTTAAGAGCTCCCTTTTTGCTCTCTCTTTGAGAACTTTCTCATTGGTCTTCTTAGCTGTCCAGGGAACTTTCAACATTTTTCTGAGAAATCCAATCTCTGTGGCCTCTAATCGTCTTTTGATTTATTTGTCTATTGTCCATGATTCGCTTCCATAGGTCAGAATTGGTTCTATATAGCACCGATGAACACTCTTTCTCATTGAATACAACGTTGATTATTTAGCCAATACATAGTTCTTAACTGGCGAGTTATGGGATATTTCTATAGAATGTTCCACAGTTTTGATAATTTAGCTACAACATATAGTGAGTTGTATCTAGCAGCCAAAGTTGATGTATGTGAATATTTTTTTTATTTCACTCACTTCCTCCGTGGAACTCTTGGCGATATCTTCACAAGGCTTTGCGTAATGTTAAGTAATCTACCCGTGTCGCCTTGCACGTGTGTGTTACGTAAGGAAGCATTTTAATGATGCAACGGAAGGGATTTCAGAGACAAAATTTGTCATGGTTTTAAGAATCAATCTATCTATCTATTGACCTTTCGAGCCGTAGCCGACCCATAGGGCATAGACCAAGATACGTCTTCTCTTATCTAAATTTTTATTCTAGCAGTTTTCAATTCTTTTAAAGATATTTTATCAAATCTCGCCATTGACAAATGTTCCGACTGTGCAAGCAGTTCTATCTCATTGAGGAAGCCGATTCCTGCTACACTTGCCTTTCTCATAAATATTCTTCTCAGTGTCTCTCTGGGTCTTCCTATTTTCCTTAGAAATCAATAAATCAATTTAAGAATCAATCTACATATTTATATTTATCTAAAATATAACATATTATAAATGAATTGTTAGATGTAAATGAACAATGTATTAGATTTCACCAATACCAAGATGATACAAGACATGTAAAAAGAATATGGTTTGATGACGGTTCGCAATAATCAAATTGAGAGTGGCGCACTATGCGGCGAAACATACGCGGTCGAATTCGGGATGACGCACAGTGCGGCGAAACGTACGGCAAGAGTTAATCTGGTCATACTGACGAAAGATCGTGGCAAAACGTTTATGGTTTGTACTGTCTTCGTTTTTCGGTAAAGCTGCTACATACAGTTTTATGTTTATTTTTTTTTACTTCATTGAATTACAGCAGCTTCGCCATTATATATTTGGTAAATGCTCCTATCCCAAATTTTGAAAAAAGACATTTTCTAAACCCTAAAGATTGTATTTTATCCCTAGGGGACTGGTTGGTCTCGAAGCAAGACGCCGGTCTCGAGATGGAGAGGTTGTGAGTTCAAATCCCGATTGCACCGGTTGGGGTTTTAATTTGTGACTTCTCTCTGAGGCAACCACCCCTGGTCTTAGCCGCGATGACCGGCCTGAAACGTCAATTACTCATCGACGTAAACAAATATGGTACCTTCGAAGACTTAGTCAACTGCCTGTGCGGCGAGGGACCCTTGCGCACAAGGCTGCCAGGGAAAAAACGGGCTAACACGCAAAATTCAGCTCCTAGTCTCTAGGAACTTTGCCAGAGGTGAAAGTTGCGAACGTGAAAAAAAAATTAGTTTATCCTGGACGATTTGGTATATTGTAGTCAAACACTTGGATGATTCTGCATTTTTTCTTGGACTTTGACTCTCATTAACTGAGATCCTACATGTTGGACAATGAGTTTGTGCAGCGGGAGCCTGGGTGGTCTAGAGGTAAGCCGTTGGTCTGTTTCCTGAAAGGTCCCAGTTTGGAATCCCGCCAAAGGCGATCGGAATTTTTCACTTCGAATCAGTGGTTTCCTCGTGACTTTAGAGATACCTCTGGGACCTGATTAATGAGATCCGGTGTCTAGCCCTCTCTAATGGCGGCCACAAACAGGAGGTCTCGTGTGCGCTTTGAAGAACTCTTGGCAGTTACAAGATTAAAAAGAGTAAATAAAAAAAAGCAGCTTCCAATTTATAAGCATTTCTATTCCATGATATCTAGACAAAAAAATATGAGCCGCGATAGCTCAATGGTTAATGAACTGGACTACAAAGGACAAGAGGTAGGGTTCGATCCCAACCGACGGCTTCCGGTTCACCCAACCTATAATGGGTTTCGGTTTTTTTTTTCTGGGAAAGTAAAGAGGCATGGGCGTAATACCGACCACATTACATCAAAAATCATGCGCTGAAGATCTATAAAATTTATGGTCACTAACACCATATTCCCTACACCCCACTTGGCGTGACGGGGGTACTTATTTTTTTTTTGTAATAGGCACAAAATGGCCGCTGCCGGGGCAACAATTTATTAACAAATCTACACAAGCCGAATACGGATGTGTCAGGCCGAAGGGTGCAGATATCATGGTTTTGCAGTAAGTTAACCGGTGAAAGCTACGAAGACGATATGTCCGGGTTCACAATTGTCTAAACAAAAAAAAATAACTCTCTCTTTTAGAAATGACGCGCACGGGAGACAAGCAGATAGGCTTTCTAGCAGAAAGTTAATGCATAGATTAAATAACTACATCCCGATGTAGGGCAACGCAATCAATCGAACGGCTGAAACTTCAATACATCAACTCCGTATACACTAAGAGAGAGCATTCAATAATAATGGAGGGCACGGTGAACTGATGTGTCATGTAATCGTAACGAAATGTATGGGCATTATGGGAGGTTTTTACGTCCTGGCATTGGGAATAACGATTAACAAAGGAATGGCAGACAAAAGGGACGCTACAATGTGGATCTGGTGCCAGGCACCGATGTCGGCTAGTTGAAATATCCTTATGATTCAATGTGACAATTAGAGGAGAAATCGAAGCTAAAATTGTAAAAATAAGTGTAACTATATTAATATAATATTAACTACACAACTGGATATAATATAAACATTTATACTGTCAATAATATTAACTATTTATTATCGATATGTGTGGTGGTACACCTAAAAAGGAAATATTAAAAAAAATATTATTATAATAAACGCTATTGATTAATATAATAAAAAATAGTAATAAATATTGATTATTATCATGACTAATTGATAAAGCTATGAAAAAAACACTAAATATAACATTAACCATAATATTAATTACAATATTAATTCATGAACATTTTATTCTTGGTGACGCAAATAGCCATGAGTGAAACCTTGAAAAATAAACTGATAAAATAGTAACTGTAATATAAATTATATTAACTTTTCATTATAGCTATGGCTGACTGATAAATCGATAGAAATAAAGACGAAAAAAGGGGGAGGGGAAATCTTACTATTATTTATATTTATTATGATTGATAACCATATGTTTATGTGGCATTTAGTGTAGAGATTGCTTGTAAAGAATTCAGTGATATAAAACCGGTAGTAAAACTCCCACAATAAACTATTCATCTAATATTATTATTATCTTCATCATCATCGCCCTAGTCCCTTTTGGAACTTGGCTCCTAGAGTATCTGCTTTGAAGATTTCTCTGTCCCTTGCAAGATTTCCAGCTTCTGAAGCAGCCAGTTCCAGCACATATCTGCCATATTGCTTATCATCTTTATAGATCTTCCTTTCTCCTGCTAGCTCTCTCTCTCTCTCTCTCTCTCTCTCTCTCTCTCTCTCTCTCGCCGAGAACTATGCCTTGCACATTTCGTTTGACATCGGAAAATTGTTGTCATCGTTGCAATTATAGTCATAATTGTCATCATTGCCATCACTGTCATAATTGTCATCATTATCATCATTGTCATCATTGTCATCATTGAGTTCATTGACACTATTGCCATCATTGTCATAATTGTCATCATTGTCATCATTGTCATAATTGTCATCATTGTCATCATAATCATCATTGTCATCATAGTCATCATTGTCATCATAATCATCATTGTCATCAGTGTCATCATTATCACCATTGCCATCATTGTCATCATAGCCATCATAGTCATCATTGTCATCATTGTCATCATTGTCATCATTGTATTCTTTATCACGATTGCCATCATTGTATTCTTTATCACGATTGTCATCATTGCCATAATAGTCATCATTGTCATCATAGTCATCATTGCCATCATAGTCATCATAGTCATCATTGTCATCATAGTCATCATTGCCATCATTGTCATTATAGTCATCATTGTCATCATAGTCATCATTGCCATCATAGTCATCATTGTCATCATAGTCATCATTGTCATTATAGTCATCATTGCCATCATAGTCATCATTGTCCTCATACCCATCATTGTCATCATTGTCATCATTGTCATCATTGTCATCATAGTTATCATAGTCATTATTGCCATCATATTCATCATTGTCATCATAGTCATCATTGCCATCATAGTCATCATTACCATCATAGTCATGTTGTCATCATTGTCATCATTGTCATCATAGTCATCATTGTCATCTTAGTCATCATAGTCATCATTGTCATCATTGTATTCTTTATCACGATTGTCAGCATTGTCATCATTGTCATCATAGTCATCATTGTCATCATTGTCATCATTGTCATCATTGTCATCATTGTCATCATTGTCATCATTGTCATCATTGTCATCATTGTAATCATTGCCATCATTGTATTCTTTATCACGATTGTCATCATTGTCATCATAGTCATCATTGCCATCATAGTCATCATTGATATCATAGTCATTATTGTCATCATATTCATCATTGTCATCATTGCCATCATTGTATTTTTTATCACGATTGTCATCATTGTCATCATTGTCATCATAGTCATCATTGTCATCATTGTCATCATTGTCTCATTGTCATCATTGTCATCATTGCCATCATTGTATTCTTTATCACGATTGTCATCATTGTCATCATAGTCATCATTGCCATCATTGCCATCATTGTATTCTTTATCACGATTGTCATCATAGTCATCATAGCCATCATTGTCATCATTGTCATCATTGTCATCATTGTCATCATTGTCATCATTGTCATCATTGCCATCATTGTATTCTTTATCACGATTGTCATCATTGTCATCATAGTCATCATTGCCATCATAGTCATCATTGATATCATAGTCATTATTGTCATCATATTCATCATTGTCATCATGTACATCATTGTATTCTTTATCACGATTGTCATCATTGTCATCATTGTCATCATAGTAATCATTGTCATCATTGTCATCATTGTCTCATTGTCATCATTGTCATCATTGCCATCATTGTATTCTTTATCACGATTGTCATCATTGTCATCATAGTCATCATTGCCATCATTGCCATCATTGTATTCTTTATCACGATTGTCATCATAGTCATCATAGCCATCATTGTCATCATTGTCATCATTGTCATCATAGTCATCATTGTCATCATTGTCATCATTGCCATCATTGTATTCTTTATCACGATTGTCATCATTGTCATCATAGTCATCATTGCCATCATTGCCATCATTGTATTCTTTATCACGATTGTCATCATTGTCATCATAGCCATCATTGTCATCATTGTCATCATTGTCTCATTGTCATCATAGTCATCATTGCCATCATTGTTCTTTATCACGATTGTCATCATAGTCATCATTGCCATCATTGCCATCATTGTATCCTTTATCACGATTGTCATCATAGTCATCAGAGCCATCATTGTCATCATTGTCATCATTGTCTCATTGTCATCATAGTCATCATTGCCATCATTGTATTCTTTATCACGATTGTCATCATTGTCATCATTGTCATCATTGCCATCATTGTATTCTTTATCACGATTGTCATCATTGTCATCATTGTCATCTTTGTCATCATTTCCATCATTACATTCTTTATCACGATTGTCATCATAGTCATCATTGTCATCATTGCCATCATTGTATTCTTTATCACGATTGTCATCATTGACATCATTGCCATCATTGCCATCATTGTTATCATAGTCATCATTGCCATCATTGCCATCATTGCCATCATTGCCATCATAGCCATTATTGTTATCATTGCCACGATTGCCATCATTGCCATTATTGTATTCTTTATCACGATTGTCATCATTGACATCATTGTATTCTTTATCACGGTTGTCATCATTGCCATCATTGTATTCTTTATCACGATTGTCATCATTGCCATCATTGTATTCTTTATCACGATTGTCATCATTGACATCATTGTATTCTTTATCACGATTGTCATCATTGCCATCATTGTATTCTTTATCACGATTGTCATCATTGACATCATTGCCATCATTGCCATCATTGTTATCATAGTCATCATTGCCATCATTGCCATCATTGCCATCATTGCCATCATAGCCATTATTGTTATCATTGCCACGATTGCCATCATTGCCATCATTGTATTCTTTATCACGATTGTCATCATTGACATCATTGCCATCATTGCCATCATTGTTATCATAGTCATCATTGCCATCATTGCCATCATTGCCATCATTGCCATCATAGCCATCATTGCCATCATTGCCATCATTGCCATTATTGCCATCATTGCCATTATTGCCATCATTGCCATTATTGCCATCATTGCCATCATTGCCATCATTGCTATCATTGCCATCATTGTCATCATTGCCATCATTGCCATCATTGCCATTATTGCCATCATTGCCATTATTGCCATCATTGCCATTATTGCCATCATTGCCATTATTGCCATCATTGCCATCATTGCCATCATAGCCATCATTGCCATCATTGCCATCATTGCCATCATTGCCATTATTGCCATCATTGCCATCATAGCCATCATTGCCATCATTGCCATCATTGCCATTATTGCCATCATTGCCATCATTGCCATCATAGCCATCATTGCCATCATTGCCATCATTGCCATCATTGCCATCATTGCCATCATTGCCATTATTGCCATCATTGCCATTATTGCCATCATTGCCATCATTGCCATCATTGCCATCATTGCCATCATAGCCATCATTGCCATCAGTGCCATCATTGCCATCATTGCCATCATTGCCATCATAGCCATCATTGCCATCATTGCCATCATTGCCATTATTGTTATCATTGCCACGATTGCCATCATTGCCATTATTGTTATCATTGCCACGATTGTCATCATTGCCATCATTGCCATCATTGCCATCATTGCCATCATTGCCATCATTGCCATTATTGTTATCATTGCCACGATTGTCATCATTGCCATCATTGCCATCATTGCCATCATTGCCATTATTGTTATCATTGCCACGATTGTCATCATTGCCATCATTGCCATCATTGCCATCATTGCCATCATTGCCATCATTGCCATTATTGCCATTATTGCCATTATTGCCATCATTGCCATCATTGCCATCATTGCCATCATTGCCATTATTGCCATCATTGCCATCATTGTCATCATTGCCATCATTGCCATTATTTCCATCATTGCCATCATTGTCATCATTGCCATCATTGCCATTATTGCCATCATTGCCATCATTGCCATCATTGCCATCATTGCCATCATTGCCATCATTGCCATCATTGCCATCATTGCCATCATTGCCATCATTGCCATCATTGCCATCATTGCCATCATTGCCATTATTGCCATCATTGCCATTATTGCCATCATTGCCATCATTGCCATCATTGCCATCATTGCCATCATAGCCATCATTGCCATCAGTGCCATCATTGCCATCATTGCCATCATTGCCATCATAGCCATCATTGCCATCATTGCCATCATTGCCATTATTGTTATCATTGCCACGATTGCCATCATTGCCATTATTGTTATCATTGCCACGATTGTCATCATTGCCATCATTGCCATCATTGCCATCATTGCCATTATTGTTATCATTGCCACGATTGTCATCATTGCCATTATTGTTATCATTGCCACGATTGTCATCATTGTCATCATAGCTATCATTGTCATCATAGTCATCATTGCCATCATTGTATTCTTTATCACGATTGCCATCATTGCCATTATTACCATTATTGCCTTCATTATCATCATTGCCTTCAATGTTATCATTGCCATCATAATCAACATTCTTTCAACTACACGTAAATTACACGTTAACGGAAGGATATTACAATACATCCAGTTAAGCACAAGTTTTTCATCTTTTCTGCATTTACTTTATCGCAGCCGTCTACGTTTACTACTCTCAAAATGCAGTTGACCACAACGTCGCTCGCTTCTTACATTGTCTTTATATACTCTAAAGTCCCAACCGTGTTACCTCTTTTCACCATGAAACTCATCGTCAGTAATCCCTGTTATAACTTTTAATTACAAATTCGAAAATCTGTTACATTATTGTAACTTTTCCTTAATACAGATTAGAATATCCACTGCTCTACAGAATACCACTACCCATTTCCACAGTTAGTTTATCGTGGCATAACACGCTTCTCTCCATTTATCTAATCATCAGTAATCCCTTTTATAATTTCTAATTACAAATTCCAAAATCTGTTACATTATTGTAACTTTTCCATAATACAGATTAGAATATCCACTGCTCTACAGAATACCACTATCCATTTTCACAGTTAGGTTACCGTGGTATAACACGCTTCTTTCCATTTGGATTCCAAGAACTCCCTGAATTACGAAATGCAATTTACAGTAAATTATATTTTAAAATTACTCACAAATGTGTTCTAGAAATGCTACAAATTACTACCTTAACTAAGAACAAGGCTAGATCTAAAAAAAATGTTTAAGTGTATAGGATAGTCTGGTGATATTTGTGTAATTCTAGCAAACAATGTGTGCTTTGAATCTCAATGATATTGATTTACTGTGGCACGAACCAATTCAACCAATTTACATTTTTACCCAACTCTTTTTCGTATTTCTAGTGCAGCGGTCGATAAAGCAGAAATTTAATGCAATGATATATCAATAGCTGAGCATTCATTGCTGCCAGCTATATACGTCAATTTCTAACATCTAAAAATAACCGACCTGCGGTGTAATTTATTTGAATAAGGTTGACTTCACTTTTTCGAAAGTCGCCAAGAAGTAGCTGCTGGGCAGTGGTCTCTAAGCTTATGGCGTACGGCACTGACGTACGCTGACAAATTGTGTGTGTTTACTGCTGGGTGCTAACTGTAAATGTTATAATTTCTTTTTCGATGTTGCTTCAAAATATAAACCAGTCTGTGTGAAAAAAACGTTAAAAAATTTTAAATGATTAATGCACGTCTATCCTTATGGTAGGGAGCCGCGATAACTCAGCGGTTAGTGAACTGGACTACAAAGGACAAGGGGTAGTGTTCGATCCCAATCGACGGCTTCCGGGTTCACCCAGCCTTTAATGGGTACCGGATTTTTTTCTGGGAAAGTGAAGCGGCACGGGCGTAATACCGACCACATTACCCCAGAAATCATGTGCCGAAGGTCTGTAAAATTTATGGTCACTAACACCATATTCCCTATACGCCACTTGGCGTGACGGGGGTACTTTACTTTTTTTTTTTTATCCTTATGGTATGATCGGTTGTCTACTATATGGTGTTTATGACGTCACAGTTGCTTATTTTAATGTTAAGGTGACATTTTAGCTTTAATCCTAACATCATCATCAAGTACCGGGCCTGCTGGAGTAGGTGAACATGTCTCTCAACAACTTTCGATCTCGACAGCTATTTATCATTCCTGTTGTTGACCGTCTGCCAAGCCATTCTCTTAAGCTGCCGGTATCTTTTCTCTTTGCTTCCCTCTATCTCTTCCTCCCTCAATTTCCCATATGTTACAATACATTCCATTTGTTCTCTTCTCATTACATGGCCAAAACAATGATGACTGTTTCTTTCTAATTTTGAAAAATAGCTCTCTTTATGCTTTGGCCTCCTTCAGAATGTTTTAATTACTCTTCTTAGCTGTCCATGACATTCTCAACATTCTTTTGTAAAACCACATTTCTACAGACTCCAGTGATTGTCTTGTCTGTTGTCCTAATGTCCATGATTCACATCTATATGTTAATACTGGCTCTACATAACATTTAAGAACTCTTATTTCTTTTTCTATTATTAAAAATGGATTGCACAGTATCTTCCTTCATTTTTTAAAACCTGCTTTTCCCTGAGCCATTCTGCATCTCACCTCTGTTGTACATCTACCATCTGACGTTAACATTGTTCCCATATATTTGAATTCATTTACCTGTTGTAATATTGTTCTACTTATCATTATTGTGCATTGCGGTCAAGTCTTTTTCTTTGTTGCTACTATTACTTCTATCATTTTACTATTAAGGCTGCGTCCTTTACTTTTGTTTTCCTTCACTATAATGTCTAATATTTCATGTAACTCATTTTCAATCTTAGCGATTAAGACTGTATCACCAGCATACCTTAGATTACTAATATTATTACCTCCAATTGTTACTCCAGGCATGTCCCTTATGGATCTTAAAGTAATCTCACTATACATATTAAATAAATCTGGCGATAGCACACATTTCGATTGTTTTTGTTTTGGTTGTTTCGTTATTAGTTTTGTGTGTGTGTTTTTTTTTGTTCGTTCCTGATGAAGGCCTATTGGGCCGAAACGTCGTTTAGTCTGTGTCGTCCACTTATCACGTAAAGCTTATTACATACCATTTTTTTCTATTTTTTAATTTTTCCTCACATTCAGCTTTACTGCAGCTTCGCATTTTTATGCCTTCACCCTAATAGCACACAACCTTGCCTAACACCCTCTTTTATTTGTTAATCCTAACCATGTTGCTATATTCTTAGGAAACTGCATTAATCCCAACCATGTTGCTATATTCTTAGGAAACTTCATTAATCCCAACAATGCTGCTATATTCTTAGGAAGCTACACTCCACTCATTCTTGGAATTTACATTTTATCAGAGTAGTTCTAAGTTGTGACACTGTACAAAGAATGACTATCCTAGAATAAATTCTATGCCATTGACAATTCACTTGTATAATGTTTGTGAGAAGAATTATTTTACAATTTTTATCAATTTAACCCTCTCTGGTGTAAACTCTCTGGTAAATGAAAAGACGATTAGATGCCGCAGAGATGGGATTTCTCAGAAGAATGTTGAAAGTTCCCTGGGCAGCTAAAAAGACCAATGAGGAAATTATCAAAGAGGTAAAAACAAAAAGGGAACTCCTAGAAAACACCACAAGAAAATAATCAACATTTTTCGGGCACATTGTCAGAAGAGGAAAGTTGGAATACTTGGTTACAACTGGCAAATTAAAAGGAAATAGTGATCGCCGACGACAAAGAGAGAAAATACTGGATAGCTTGGTGTCATGGCATGGAAAACAGTCAACAACAGAACTGATACGATGCACTGTAGATAGAAGTTTGTGGAAGGATATTATCGCCTACGTCAACCGGTATAGCACATGATGATGATGATGGTGTAAACTAATCATAACTTAATCATAAATATTGCCTGCATGTCAATTATAGCGTATCTTATGATCAGTTGTAATCTACCAAAGCAGAATTATACTAAAGTCGTGTTTTTGAGCTGAAAAAAAATTAGCAAGAAGACTAAATTATCATCAATAAACAACTGTGATCTGTGAGATTATGAAGTATAGTCTGCGTGATACTGTAGCTTCTAGTACACATTCTGTTCCAGTCCAGTATCTCCAATTCAGCACCTCTCGATGGGACACACGCCTCATCTTATCTCAAATGATTGGATATTTGTTTATACCTGAAACTGGCCTGCAAAATAATGAACAAAAATATATTTCACTTTTATGACTAAGACAAGACTAAACACACCAACACATGCTTTTCTTAAAGCTCTTCATTGAGAGACAAACACACGCACCACAGACAGACACAAATACACACATGCAAGCACACAAACACGGAAGAACACACACAAATACACACAAGCATACACAAATATAGGAACTGGTTAGTCTCGAGGCAATATGCCGGTATCGAGATGGAGAGGTAGTGTGGGTTCAAATCCCGGCTGCACCAGTTGTGATTTTAAATTCTGAATTATTTCTGCGACAACCACCTCTGGACTCAGCAGCGAGGCACGGCTAGAAACGTCAGTTACTCCTCGATGGTAAAAAAATATGAGTACCTCCGAAGACTTAGTTATCTGCCTGTGTGGCGAGGGACTCTTGTGTACACGGCTGCTGGGGAAAAACGGATTAACACCCAAAATTCAGCTCTTGGTCTCTAGGGACTTTGCCTGAGGTGAAAGCTGGCGAACGAAAAGAAAAAAAAAACAAATATACACACAACCATACACAAATATGAACACAAACATACACAAAGATATACAAAAATACACAAATATATACACAAACATACACAAATATCAACACACATATACACGCAAACATATGCATAAATATACATAAAAAATATCGAAAAATAATGCCAATAATTCAGCTTTGTCACGGCTCCACGTAGTGTCATGTCTATTTCCACTGAACGCGTCTTCTACCCCGTCCAGCCTCGACCCATGTCGTTATTTGAAACAATCCACCACATATAGATGAGGTTTGCTTGAGCATAGTTTAGGTTCAGTTTAGTTTAGTCGACAGTTCGTCTCTACCCTAAATCGGAAAACTCAATGATGCTCATATCCCTTCTTCAGCACTTGTCTAAAAAGCAAAAGCACAACTGCCAGATGGTAGCAAAATCACTGAGTTTGGTTTATTCTCTGATACACGAACTTCGCAGCAAAGGCGAAGATCTTGAACTTGTAGGAGGTAACATATGCAACAGCCAAAACATTTCTATCCCTAACAGCGTCGGGATACGTCAAAGAATGACACTATATCAACATGGAATGTGAGTAAAAAGCAATGCAACATCTACAAACACCAGATCATATTAACATTTCTTCTTTCACCTGTGACCTTCTAAGTCAATAGAAGATCATATTAACATTTCTTCTTTCACCTGTGACCTTCTAAGTCAATAGAAGATCATATTAACATTTCTTCTTTCACCTGTGACCTTCTAAGTCAATAGCAGATCATATTAACATTTCTTCTTTCACCTGTGACCTTCTAAGTCAATAGCAGATCATATTAACATTTCTTCTTTCACCTGTGACCTTCTAAGTCAATAGCAGATCATATTAACGTTCACTTGTGGGACTGGTTGGTCTCGAGGTAGACACCGACCTCAAGACAGAGAGGTTGTGGGCTCACATCCCAGCTGCACCAATTGTGATTTTATTTTTACATTTTCTCTCTGCTGCAACCAGCCCTGGTCTCAGCAGCGGTTTGAAACATAAAATATGAGTACCTCCGATGACGGAGTTATCTGCTTGTGCGGCGAGGGACCCCTGTGTACACAACTGTCAGAGAAAAACGGATTAACGCGTAAAATTCATTCCTTAGTAATTAGGGACTTCGTCAGAGGTCAAAGTTGACGAACGCAACAAAACATTAACATTCCTTCTTATATCCTGTAAAGCTTTAAGTAAATAGCAGATCATATTAACATTCCTTCTTTCTTCTCTGACGCTTTAAATCAACATCAGATCATATTAACATTCCTTTTTTCTCCTGTGATGCTTTAAGTCAACATCAGACCATATTAACATTCCTTCTTTCTCCTCTGACGCTTTAAGTCAACAACAGATCATATTAACATTCCTTCTTTCTTCTCTGACGCTTTAAGTCAACATCAGATCATATTAACATTCCTTCTTTCTTCTCTGACGCTTTAAGTCAACAACAGATCATATTGACATTCCTTTTTTCCCCTGTGAATCTTCAAGTCAACAGAAGATCATATTGATATTCCTTCTTTCCCCTGTGATGCATTAAGTCAACAGAAGATGGATACAAAAACTGGATAGATTTTTTAAAACTCTTATCCCTTTTTACTCAGTCAAGGACCATATGTGATCTAGTCTTTTCATTTTTTAAAAACTGCCAGTGATTCTTTAGTGTGCGTTGAGTATGCGCTTGACCCTTTTCTGGTCTTTTTTAAGAACATCAGATCTCACTATTTAGAGATGAAGGTAGGGCAGAGTCAAGAAAAGTCAACTGGTTGTGTAAGAAAAATATATTGATTTGATAAGGAAAATTCATCTCCTTTGACTGAAAATAAACCCTGAATCTTTCCGTCAAGAAGGCTCGACCATCCAGCCCCATTCATAAACATCAGTGACATCAAGGTCCGCGCGGTTTGTATGTTAGACAAACTGGCTTTCAGTTCTACATGTTATGTTATTGATCCAGAAGCGTATATTTACATGCTATTTTGTACAATGTCATAAAGTGGTATCTGCAAGTGTCTGTCATTCATTTATTCTGTGGGTGCCGTCTCCACGTCGAAGATTGGTTACCATGGAGCGCAATTTGTTAACTCTTTCCGTATATTTCACCGCACAGTGCGTCACTCTCAACTTCATTAGTGTGAACCGTCATCAAACCATATTCTTTTTACGTCATGTATCATCTTGGTATTGGTGGAATCTAACACCGTGTTCAATTATCTAAAAATGCATATATATATGTTAAATAGTAAATCAATATAAATATGCAGTTTTATTCTTAAAATTATGACAAATTGTGTCTCTGAAATCTTCTTCGTTGCAATGATAAAGTTTCCGTAGGGAAAGAGTTAATTGGCTGCCGTCTCCACATCGAAGGTTGGTTACTATAGAGCATAACTTAATCATTGGGTGCCGTCTACACATCGAAGGTTGGTTACTTTAGAGCATAACTTAATCATTGGGTGCCGTCTACACATCGAAGGTTGGTTACTATAGAGCATAACTTAATCATTGGGTGCCGTCTACACATCGAAGGTTGGTTACTTTAGAGCATAACTTAATCATTGGGTGCCGTCTCCACATCGAAGGTTGGTTACTATAGAGCATAACTTAATCATTGGGTGCCGTCTACACATCGAAGGTTGGTTACCGTGGAGCGCAATTTATTAATTGCCTGCCGTCTCCACATCGAAGGTTGGCTACAATAGAGCGTAATTTATTCATTGGGTGCCGTCTCCACATCGAAGGTTGCCTACAATAGAGCGTATTTTATTCATTGGGTGCCGTCTCCACATCGAAGGTTGGCTACCATGTAGCGTCATTTATTCATTAGGTGCCGTCTCCACATCGAAGGTTGGCTACCATGTAGCGTCATTTATTCATTGGGTGCCGACTCCACATCGAAGGTTGGCTACCATGTAGCGTCATTTATTCATTGGGTGCCGTCTCCACATCGAAGGTTGGCTACCATGTAATGTCATTTATTCATTGGGTGCCGTCTCCACATCGAAGGTTGGCTACCATGTAGCGTCATTTATTCATTGTGTGCCGTCTCCACATCGAAGCTTGGCTACCATGTAGCGTCATTTATTCATTGGGTGCCGTCTCCACATCGAAGCTTGGCTACCTTAGAGCGTACTTTTACTCTATCTGTTGTTTAGATGGTACACGTTGTCCTAGGTTCACCTGACCATCCTTTTTGATGTTATTAGTCCCCTATAGGTTTGCTCTGCCTCGTCTTCCTTCTACCTTCTTTCCAATATGACTTTAAGTAGGGTATTGTGTGTCTTCTCATGTCCCAAAAAAAATTCACCTGCCTTTTTCGATTTGTGTTAAGTAGTTTTTCTGTTTTCATTTTAAGCTAATTCAAAGCTTCCTTGTTTGTCTTCTTTTCCTCCCATTCAATTCTTTCAATTTTTTCAATAGATCCTCATTTCAAGGGCTTCGATTGTCTGCTCTGTTTTCTTATTTAAAGTCCACCTTTCTGCGCAAGACAAGAATGTTTTGAGTAAATATAACATTGCTAGCACTGGTATCACATCCATATGCTAGTACTGGTATCACATTCATAAGTTAGTACTGGTATTACATCCATATGCTAGTACTGGTATCACATTCATAAGTTAGTACTGGTATCACATTCATAAGTTAGTACTGGTATCACATCCATATATTAGCTCCTGTATCACACCCATATGCTAGCACTGGTCTCACATCCGTATGTTAGCACTGGTTTTACATATATATGTTGGCACTGGTATCACATCCGTAAGTTAGTACTGGTATAACATCCATGTGTTAGCCCTGGTATCACAACCATATGTTAGCTCTGGTATCACAATCATATGCTAACACTGATATAATATCCATATATTAGCACTGGTATAACATCCATGTGTTAGCCCTGGTATCACATCCATATATTAGCACTGGTAATTACATCCATAAGTTAGTACTGGCATTACATCCATATGTTAGCTTTGGTATCACATCCATATGTTAGCCATGGTATCACAACCATATGTTAGCTCTGGTATCACAATCATATACTAACACTGATATAACATCCATATATTAGCACTGGTATAACATCCATGTGTTAGCCCTGGTATCACATCCATATATTAGCACTGGTATCACATCCATATAATGGCACTGGTATAACATCCATATATTAGCACTGGTATCACATCCATATATTAGCACTGGTATCACATCCATATATTAGCACTGGTATAACATCCATGTGTTAGCCCTGGTATCACAACCATATGTTAGCTCTGGTATCACAATCATATGCTAACACTGATATAACATTCAATATATATGCACTGGTATAACATCCATGTGTTAGCCCTGGTATCACATCCATATATTAGCACTGGTATCACATCCATATATTAGCACTGGTATCACATCCATATATTAGCATGGTATAACATCCATGTCTTAGCACTGGTATAACATCCATATATTAGCACTGGTATCACATCCATATATTAGCACTGGTATCACATCCATGTGTTAGCCCTGGTATCACATTCATATATTAGCACTGGTATCACATCCATGTCTTAGCCCTGGTATCACATCCATATATTAGCACTGGTATAACATCCATATATTAGCACTGGTATCACATCCATATATTAGCACTGGTATCACATCCGTGCGTTAGCCCTGGTATCACATTCATATATTAGCACTGGTATCACATCCATGTCTTAGCACTGGTATCACATCCATATATTAGCACTGGTATAACATCCATATATTAGCACTGGTATCACATCCATATATTAGCACTGGTATCACATCCGTGCGTTAGCCCTGGTATCACATTCATATATTAGCACTGGTATCACATCCATGTCTTAGCCCTGGTATCACATTCATATATTAGCACTGGTATCACATCCATGTCTTAGCCCTGGTATCACATTCATATATTAGCACTGGTATCACATCCATGTCTTAGCCCTGGTATCACACAGGTATTGAACAGTTTCAGCTTTGTTCGTTTACTGAGAAATTTGGATCTCGAGATGTTCGTCAGGTTGTTGAAAGCATTTGATACTAGTGTCATGCGTGGCACGATTTCTGATTTTATGTCTCCATCTGTGGACATTTTACTGCCTTGGTAGGTAAAGAGTGTAACGTTTTTGTAAAGTGTCATTGTTAATTGTTATTTCAGAGGCTTTATTGGTAATATCCAGGACTTTCGCTTTGGTCGTATTGATCTGGAGGCTTATTTGCTGAGTAATATTGTGGTGATATATAGATTAAATATTGTGGAGATATATAGATTAAATATTGTGGAGATATATAGATTAAATATTGTGGAGATATATAGATTAAACATTGTGGAGATATATAGATTAAATATTGTGAGATATATAGATTAAATATTGTGAGATATATAGATTAAATATTGTGAGATATAAAGATTAAATATTGTGGAGATATATAGATTAAATATTGTGGAGATATATAGATTAAATATTGTGGAGATATAAAGATTAAATATTGTGGAGATATATAGATTAAATATTGTGGAGATATATAGATTAAATATTGTGAGATATATAGATTAAATATTGTGGAGATATATAGATTAAATATTGTGGAGATATATAGATTAAATATTGTGGAGATATATAGATTAAATATTGTGGAGATATATAGATTAAATATTGTGGAGATATATAGATTAAATATTGTGGAGATATATAGATTAAATATTGTAGAGATATATAGATTAAATATTGTGAGATATATAGATTAAATATTGTGGAGATATATAGATTAAATATTGTGGAGATATATAGATTAAATATTGTGGAGATATATAGATTAAATATTGTGGAGATATATAGATTAAATATTGTGGAGATATATAGATTAAATATTGTGGAGATATATAGATTAAATATTGTGGAGATATATAGATTAAATATTGTGAGATATATAGATTAAATATTGTGGAGATTTATAGATTAAATATTGTGGAGATATATAGATTAAATATTATGAGATATATAGATTAAATATTGTGGAGATATATAGATTAAATATTGTGGAGATATATAGATTAAATATTGTGGAGATATATAGATTAAATATTGTGGAGATATATAGATTAAATATTGTGGAGATATATAGATTAAATATTGTGGAGATATGTAGATTAAATATTGTGGAGATATATAGATTAAATATTGTGGAGATATATAGATTAAATATTGTGGAGATATATAGATTAAATATTGTGGAGATATATAGATTAAATATTGTGGAGATATATAGATTAAATATTGTGGAGATATATAGATTAAATATTGTGGAGATATATAGATTAAATATTGTGGAGATATATAGATTAAATATTGTGGAGATATATAGATTAAATATTGTGGAGATATATAGATTAAATATTGTGGAGATATATAGATTAAATATTGTGGAGATATATAGATTAAATATTGTGGAGATATATAGATTAAATAGTGTGGATAAATGGATTAAATATTGTGGAGATATTTAGATTAAATATTGTGAATATATAGATTAAATAGTGTGGATATATGGATTAAATATTGTGGAGATATATAGCTTAAATATTGTGGAGATATAGATTAAATATTGTGGAGATATATAGATTAAATATTGTGGAGATATATAGATTAAATATTGTGGATAGGTAGATTAAATAGTGTGGATATATAGATTAAATATTGTGGAGATATTTAGATTAAATATTGTGAATATATAGATTAAATATTGTGGAGATATTTAAATTAGATATTGTGGATATATAGATTAAATATTGTGGATATATAGATTAAATATTGTGGAGATATATAGATTAAATATTGTGAGATATTTAGATTAAATATTGTGGATATATATAGATTAAATATTGTGGATATATAGATTAAATATTGTGGATATATAGATTAAATATTGTGGAGATATTTAGATTAAATATTGTGGATATATAGATTAAATATTGTGGATATATAGATTAAACAGGGAGCCGCGATAGCTCAGTGGTTAGTGAACTGGACTACAAAGGACAAGATTTAGGGTTCGATCCCAACCGACGGCTTCCGAGTTCAGCCAGCCGTTAATGGGTACTGGATTTCTTTCTGGGAAAGTACAGCAGCACGGGCGTAATACCGACCACATTACCTCAAAAATCATGTACCGAAGGTCTGCAAAATTTATGGTCACTAACACCATATTCTCTATACACCATTTGGCGTGACGGGGGTACTTTACTTTACTTTACTTTTTTAATATAGATTAAATAATGTGGAGATATATAGATTAAATATTGTGAGATATATAGATTAAATATTGTGGAGATATATAGATTAAATATTGTGGAGACATGTAGATTAAATATTGTGGAGATATATAGATTAAATATTGTGGAGATATATAGATTAAATATTGTGGAGATATATAGATTAAATATTGTGGAGATATATAGATTAAATATTGTGGAGATATATAGATTAAATATTGTGGAGATATATAGATTAAATATTGTGGAGATATATAGATTAAATATTGTGGAGATATATAGATTAAATATTGTGGAGATATATAGATTAAATATTGTGGAGATATATAGATTAAATATTGTGGAGATATATAGATTAATATTGTGGAGATATATAGATTAAATATTGTGAGATATATAGATTAAATATTGTGGAGATTTATAGATTAAATATTGTGGAGATATATAGATTAAATATTATGAGATATATAGATTAAATATTGTGGAGATATATAGATTAAATATTGTAGAGATATAAAGATTAAATATTGTGGAGATATATAGATTAAATATTGTGGAGATATATAGATTAAATATTGTGGAGATATGTAGATTAAATATTGTGGAGATATGTAGATTAAATATTGTGGAGATATATAGATTAAATATTGTGGAGATATATAGATTAAATATTGTGGAGATATATAGATTAAATATTGTGGAGATATATAGATTAAATATTGTGGAGATATATAGATTAAATATTGTGGAGATATATAGATTAAATATTGTGGAGATATATAGATTAAATATTGTGGAGATATATAGATTAAATATTGTGGAGATATATAGATTAAATATTGTGGAGATATATAGATTAAATATTGTGGAGATATATAGATTAAATATTGTGGAGATATATAGATTAAATATTGTGGAGATATATAGATTAAATAGTGTGGATAAATGGATTAAATATTGTGGAGATATTTAGATTAAATATTGTGAATATATAGATTAAATAGTGTGGATATATGGATTAAATATTGTGGAGATATATAGCTTAAATATTGTGGAGATATAGATTAAATATTGTGGAGATATATAGATTAAATATTGTGGAGATATATAGATTAAATATTGTGGATAGGTAGATTAAATAGTGTGGATATATAGATTAAATATTGTGGAGATATTTAGATTAAATATTGTGAATATATAGATTAAATATTGTGGAGATATTTAAATTAGATATTGTGGATATATAGATTAAATATTGTGGATATATAGATTAAATATTGTGGAGATATATAGATTAAATATTGTGAGATATTTAGATTAAATATTGTGGATATATATAGATTAAATATTGTGGATATATAGATTAAATATTGTGGATATATAGATTAAATATTGTGGAGATATTTAGATTAAATATTGTGGATATATAGATTAAATATTGTGGATATATAGATTAAACAGGGAGCCGCGATAGCTCAGTGGTTAGTGAACTGGACTACAAAGGACAAGATTTAGGGTTCGATCCCAACCGACGGCTTCCGAGTTCAGCCAGCCGTTAATGGGTACTGGATTTCTTTCTGGGAAAGTACAGCAGCACGGGCGTAATACCGACCACATTACCTCAAAAATCATGTACCGAAGGTCTGCAAAATTTATGGTCACTAACACCATATTCTCTATACACCATTTGGCGTGACGGGGGTACTTTACTTTACTTTACTTTTTTAATATAGATTAAATAATGTGGAGATATATAGATTAAATATTGTGAGATATATAGATTAAATATTGTGGAGATATATAGATTAAATATTGTGGAGATATATAGATTAAATAATGTGGAGATATATAGATTAAATATTGTGGAGATATATAGATTAAATATTGTGGAGATATATAGATTAAATATTGTGGAGATATATAGATTAAATATTGTGGAGATATATATAGATTAAATAATGTGGAGATATATAGATTAAATAATGTGGAGATATATAGATTAAATATTGTGGAGATATATAGATTAAATAATGTGGAGATATATAGATTAAATATTCCTTTTGTGGTTTGTAATTGATTCTTTGCTTTCGTTCAACAATCATTTCTCTTTCTTTTTGATTGGTGAAGTATGGTCATGCTAAATGTGGACGCCATTTAAACTGGTTGACAACTGGTTGCGATGTCTCGCCATTTCATTTCAAAACTTCGGCGTGACAATTTTGGGTAGTAGTCTTTTCTTTTGCTTTTACTCCTACTCGTTTGCCAGCCTAAATAATCAATTTCCTGTGCTGTCACCCGGGGGTGAAATATGGTTTTTATCAGTTTTAATTCTCTAACCATCACTTTATCACTCTGTTTTATATCGCTGTATACAATCAGCTCTTTTACTGTACATTATCTTAAGCCAAATGAGATTTTTGGGGCATGTTAAAAGACACAACATCCTACTAAAGGTAATCTTGAAAGGAAAAATACAAGGTAAAAGAGGCAGAGGCAGACCAAGACTAAAGTGGACGAGTAAAATCAAAAGATGGACAAGTCAGCCTATGACAATCTGCACCATCAAAGCAAGAGACAGAGCGGAATTGCGCTCCATAGTACCCAACCTTTGATGCGGAGACTGCACTCAATGATGATGATGATCTTAAGCCGTTGATAGACTTCAATCACGGAAAATATTTGAGGAATGTGAAGGAATCCTGACAACACCAGACATATTATTTCTGAGATGCCGAATCAACTAGAATAGATTATTGATAAACGAAGTGAACAAATGTCACAAGAAAATATCATAATCAGACATTGCTTTAAAAAAATATACAAAATAACAAATTCTGAAATTTTTTAAACAAACTACTGTGGAGAAAGGCTTGGAAAGTCTTTTGACGTCAATAAAGATCAAAGGGAAAAAATTAATTAAAAAAAGAAAAAAGAACAAGATGGGCTGATTAGGTAAGAGAATGATAAAGTGGTTAGGAAATCTAAGGTTATGGTAAAAAGTACGTACAGAGAGAGAGAGAGAGAGAGAGAGAGAGAGATAGAGAGAGAGAGAGAATAATGGTGAAAGTGGATTTTTAATGGTACAGTACACATGATGCTGATGTTCTTTCGTCATTTGCTTTCTTGCAAAAGAATCTCAAGTCCAGGATACTTATGTTTGTATTTCAATGTATGTATCTATTTTTCCAATATTTTCATTTTATGTTTTAGCTCCCCGATCATTGTCCTAGGTCGCAACACAGAAGCTATTTATTGCTACACTCCCCCACATAAGGGCAATAATCAACCTTCATTTGTTTACTTAATCTTTGTAACATTCAGTTACTAGCACGGTCTTGTAAGGGGTGAGTAAATTCAATTCACATCTCAACGACGTTGTCCCCATATGACTACCTTTACCCTTTATGTATTATTAAATCAGGATTTCCGCTACATTTTATGGGTAATCGGTGAACTTATCAATATTGCGCAAGTCCGTCTTACTTTATCAGAAATAAATCTGCGGTGTTCATTTTGAGGAGACAGAGGGACCCCAACGAAGATTCGTTCAAAAAAAAAGGAGAAAGACACAAAAAAAAAAACAGTTCCCCAAATCAGAGAACTGAACCTAGACTAATCTTAATAGTAGCGAGTGCACCAACAACACATCCACAACAGTGCCTATGCGTTATTAATCCCGCTGTAAATGTATTCTTAAAATTAAATTCCACGGGCTGCACTGCGCCAAGTCAGAATGTCCCCATTCTTCTTCTTCTTCTCCTTCTATCCTTCCTCTGCTGCCGATGGCGTCGAGGGGAGAAACAATCTGCGATTATTTGCTCTTCTGTTGGCCTCTTCTGATGTTATTCCTCCTAGTGACTCTAGTATTCCCTTTATCCATCTCTTTCTCGGTCTTCCTCTTAATCTGGCGTTTTCGTAGCGTTTATTTAAGTCTCTTTACGCACTGGTAGCATAAACAGCCCATACTCTGCGACAGAACTAGCACAGCGGCAGAGGACAATGTAACATACACACAACAGTGCTCAGAGCCAAATTAATGTCCCCTTTAATGTAAAATATTTGAGAATCGTTGCACTCAGGTTGTCAAGCCGGGTTCCGATTGGAAGAAAGTAAACCAAGTGAACTGAACCGTACAATCTCTAATAAGATCAAAGGAATCTTAGATTCGCCCAACAGGATTTTCCAACTGTTAATGTGAGAACTAATTAGAACTTTACTTTAATCTCTCCCCTGTAAGTGATATAGACTTCGACCATTTTCGAGATTAATGGATGTTTTCACAAATTGTGCCAAATCAATTCTCACGGTATAAATGTCAGTTCTAAGTAGAGGGAAAATATTCTGTTACGAATTTTAATAGCTTTGTAGCTAAAATAGATGAGAAAAAGTGGAGAAAAGTTGACTAATGCTGCAATCTCAGAGGTGCAGTGATTAATTTACTCAGTGGTAACTGTTGTTTAGGTAGTTAACGTATATAATTAGTTTATTTAGTTAAGTTAGTTTAACTAATCTAAGTCCTGGACCCTGGATGCAAGAACGTGTCAGACGAATGACAGGAAACAACATGAGAGTTAAGATCAGAAATAAAGGACCGAGAAAAAAGCTAGGAATAGCCCCCGCCATAGAATATATAAAGAAACAACAGATAAAATGGTTTGGCCACGTGACAGGGCAGAGTAATCGAACCACAACACAACGAGCCCTCAATAAACGTTTCGAGAATACCAGACCCAAGGGTCGGCCACGAAATTGATGAATCGATGGAATATTAGAAGTACTAGGAAACATAACAGTAGCAGAGACGAACAGAAGAGCAAAAGACCGCAAATTACATCTCCCCTCAACGATGAAAGGCAAATGAGGAAGGGATGAAGAAGAAGAAGAAGAGTTTAGCAAATTATTTAGTTAGTTTAGTTATTTGTTAGCTAGCTAATTAAATTAGTAATTAGTTAGTTAGGTAGTTAATTTGCTAGTTATGTAGTCAGTTAGTTAGTAGATATAATTTTTAAAAATAAAATAAAGTGCCTCCGTCACGCCAAGTGGCGTATAGGTGTTAGTGAGCATAAATTTTACAGACCTTCGGCACATGATTTTTGGGGTAATGAGTTAGTAGATATTATATCATCATTTAGGTCCTTGCAAAATAGCTATCACTACAATGGATCTACGGGCCAAGAAAGTTTGATTCCTGTGATAGATAAAGATGAACATGGTGTTAACTGCTACTTCATGTAGGAGTTATTTGTTTTGTTTACTGCTACTTCATGTAGGAGTTATTTGCTCTGTTGGCTGTTACTTCATGTAGGAGTTATTTGTCTTGTTGACTGCTACTTCATGTAGGAGTTATTTGCTCTGTTGGCTGTTACTTCATGTAGAAGTTATTTGTCTTGTTGACTGCTACTTCATGTAGGAGTTTTTATGCTCTGTTGACTGCTATTTCATGTAGGAGTTATTTGCTCAGTTGACTGCTACTTCATGTAGGAGTTATTTGCTCTGTTGACTGCTACTTCATGTAGAAGTTTTGCCTACCTTATACAAGTTTAAACTATTAGGGAAACAGCCCTCAACCACTTGGAGGTGCAGAGACTACATGTTGATATCGCAGCCATTCATTGAGAAATGAATATATACCACATGACTTTAATGCCTATTTTGTGCTCTTATGCAGTAATAATGGAGGCAGGGCGATTGCATCAATTATAGCGGTGTCTCTTTTATGAGTGTAACTAGAGAGATATTTAACAAACTGTTCTAAAGCTAGAAAGATATTTAACAAACTGTTCTAAAGCTAGAGAGATATTTAACAAACTGTTCTAAAGCTAGAAAGATATTTAACAAATTGTTCTAAAGCTAGAGGGATATTGAACAAACTGTTCTAAAGCTAGAGAGATATTTAACAAACTGTTCTAAAGCTAGAAAGACATTTAACAAACTGTTCTAAAGCTAGAGGGATATTGAACAAACTGTTCTAAAGCTAGAGAGATATTTAACAAACTGTTCTAAAGCTAGAAAGATATTTAACAAACTGTTCTAAAGCTAGAGGGATATTGAACAAACTGTTCTAAAGCTAGAGAGATATTTAACAAACTGTTCTAAAGCTAGAGAGATATTTAACAAACTGTTCTAAAGCTAGATAGATATTTAACAAACTGTTCTAAAGCTAGAGAGATATTGAACAAACTGTTCTAAAGCTAGAGAGATATTTAACAAACTGTTCTAAAGCTAGAGAGATATTTAACAAACTGTTCTAAAGCTAGATAGATATTTAACAAACTGATCTAAAGCTAGAGAGATATTGAACAAACTGTTCTAAAGCTAGAGATATATTTAACAAACTGTTCTAAAGCTAGAGAGATATTGAACAAACTGTTCTAAAGCTAGAGAGATATTGAACAAACTGTTTTAAAGCTAGATAGATATTTATCAATCTGTTCTAAAGCGTTTACACCAACTGACATAATGTATCTTTCCTAAGACTCAGTGTTGTTTTAGAACGAAGCGGCCAACAACCGATATCATTTTGACTGTCCACCAACTGCAGAAGTTCAATGAACACAGCAGACTTCTACTTATTGTTTTCGTTGATCCGACAAGGACTTATGATACTGTGAACAGAGCGAGTCTATAAAGGGTACTAGAAAATGTAGGCTTCAAACAGACATTACTCAAGATGATTAAGTCGTTTCCCGACTACATGTCTGTCAATGTTCATTTCGATGGGAGATTACCCCAGCCCTTGGAAATGAAATGTGGCGTCAAGCAGCGACGTGTCCTTGCTTATACCTTATCCCCGATATTTTTTGCCACTTTTTTCATACAAGGCATTTGAATTCGTCTATGAAGGCATCTGCATTTAATCAAATCTGACGACTCCTTATTAAATCTAGCGCGTCTGAGAGCAACATTTAAAACAACTGGGGTCATAAACAAGGAACTATTATTCGTTGTTTATACAGCACTGGTTGCTCACGATGAAACTGCACTGCAGTCAATAATTGACAGTCTAGCTAAATCAGGGGCTTGTTCTCTTTTTTCAATTAATATCCAGAAGACTTTGGTTTTCCAGCAAGGTTTAGCCATACCAATTATAACACTCAATAATACACCCCATAATTCTGTGCGAAAGTTCATCTACCTCGGTTCTATGGTCACAACTATCATCTCGTTTAATATAGAGATAAATTCGCTGATTAGAAAGGCATGTTCAACATTTGATGTATTTCAACATAGATTATGGTCCAATACAGAACAATGACTCCACTCAGGACAAACTGATTTATCAACGCTGCGTAGTCAGCACACCTCCATATGTATATGAAATCTGGACTGCCTATGCAGGGTAAGAGCATATAAAAAAAATGTGCCGTGGTCATACCAAATTATGGTCACTAACACCATATTACCCATTCGTGTAGCAAGACGTAGAGGGAACATTTACCTTACTTCTCTTTTGCCTACTTTATCTTTACTTTGCTATATTCGTGGTTGCACTTACCGAAATCAATTGGTAACAAACAACAAATAAGAAAATAAGAATATTATCTATTCCGTATCTATCATTTCTTTTTTTGAAATAAAATGCTGAAATTGTTATAGCTAATTTACTTCTGCCAATATTGATATAAATGTCTCTCTTACTATAACTACGATTATACGTTCCGACGCTCATTAGACAAAGTGAAAGCTAGGAAAACACAATAACGAATACAAATGTTTACTATTTTCAAATTGATGCTCGAGACATCGTTTTAAATCGTTTGTTTAATTAATCAGTGAATCTGTACAGCCATGTTTGTCACATCGTTTTCTCATATATCTTCGGGCGTTGCTGTGTCTATTCAGTGGTGAATACATCGCCAGAATTTTTCTTTCAAAATGCCTATTTTCACAAATTAAAAATGCAACAAAACATTCAGTGTTGGTTGAAACAGGCACGAGCATTCTGATTTAAGAGCCATAAAATGCTGGCCTATTCATTTTGTTTACATGTAGATTTTCTAGAGATTGTAAACATCGATGTTCTTGGTTGTTTGCTGCCCACATTTTAGCAGTTTTTCTAGAGTCGCAGTTTAAATATATAGATCATTATTTTTACTGCGGACTTGCACATGATGTCAAATATATAGTTCATTAATTCTATTGATGACTTCTACAGGGCGTCAAATATATAGTTCATTAATTCTATTGATGACTTCTACAGGGCGTCAAATATATAGTTCATTAATTCTATTGATGACTTCTACAGGGCGTCAAATATATAGTTCATTAATTCTATTGATGACTTCTACAGGGCGTCAAATATATAGTTCATTAATTCTATTGATGACTTCTACAGGGCGTCAAATATATAGTTCATTAATTATATTGATGACTTCTACAGGGCGTCAAATATATAGTTCATTAATTATATTGATGACTTCTACAGGGCGTCAAATATATAGTTCATTAATTATATTGATGACTTCTACAGGGTGTCAAATATATAGTTCATTAATTCTACTCATGACTTCTACAGGGTGTCAAATATATAGTTCATTAATTCTACTTATGACTTCTACAGGGTGTCAAATATATAGTTCATTAATTCTATTGATGATTGCTACATGGTGTCAAATATATAGTTCATTAATTCTATTGATGATTGCTACATGGTGTCAAATATATAGTTCATGTGATAGTCATGTGTTGAGATAAGACAACAAGGGAATTTCAAAGCAAGACCTCAAATGGCAACTAGAGGGTAGGAAAAAAGTCGGATCCTTGAGAAACAAAAAAAAAAAAAAAAAAAACAACTGAGGTGAGAAGCAATAACAGTAGGCATTAGCTCCCTTGAAGTCCAGAACAGGGATGTGTATCGAGATGCAATGCGGATCCACTGAAAAGTCTAACAATTGATCCCAATGATTGTCCAATACAGAAAGTATATAATCTCTGCTCTATGTGGGTCTTCGGCTCAAAAAGACAATAGACAGATAGATAGGCAGACAAGTAGCAGATAGATAGATTAGATGGACAGTCAGATACAGGCATATAGATATAAACATAGACAGACATACAGACAGGCAGGCGGGCAGTTAGACAGCCAGACAAATAGATAGACAGCCCGACAGACTGGCATAAATGCAGACAGACGGAAAAATGGGCAACCATACAGACAGACAGATGCCAGGAATATCTCTTGAATACGCTGAATAGTCTTTCTTCCTACTTTAAGTGACAGACATTGATTGCTAAATATTTTGTCTACACTTTGAAATGCAACCTTCACCTGAGCTATATTCAGAGCTATACATATTTTTTACACCTGTCCTTGCGCCCGTTGTTAAATGCTAGTGAGAGAGAGAGAGAGAGAGAGAGAGAGAGAGAGAGAGAGAGAGATAGGGCTTGCGCTAACCAGAATTTATTAAACATGAGTAATTTTACTTCCCCCTTAATTAAATCTTTGACATTGTGTACAGTTGTCAGGTAAATTTCTACCCCATTTCAAAGTTTCAAAGTCACCAAGAAATGTCCTACCCTCTTTTTACAGTAGCAAGGTACCTTGCAATCGTCTCTAATAATAGCCAATTAAACTTCAACCCACTTCTTTAGTGGCCAAGTAACCTTCGATCCATTCTATATTAGACAAGTAACTCTCGACCCACTTCTATACTAGCCAAGTAACATTTGACCCACTTCTATACTAGCCAAGTAACCTTCGACTTTCTTCTATACTAGCCAAGTACCTTCGACCCACTTCTATACTGGTCAAGTAACCGTCGACCCACTTCTATACTAGCCAAGTAACATTTGACCCACTTCTATACTAGCCAAGTACCTTCGACCCACTTCTATACTGGTCAAGTAACCGTCGACCCACTTCTATACTGACCAAGTAACCTTCGACCCAGTTCTATACTGGCCAAGTAACCTTCGACCTTCTTCTATACTAGCCAAGTAACCTTCGACCTTCTTCTTTACTAGCCAAGTGACTTTCGACCTTCTTCTATACTAGCCAAGTAGCCTTCGACCTTCTTCTATACTAGCCGAGTAAACTTCGGCCCACTTCTATACTAGCCAAGTAAACTTCGACACACCTCTATACTTGCCAAGTAACCTTCGACCCACCTCTATACTTGCCAAGTAACCTTCGACTCAGTTCTGTACTAGCCAGTTAACCTTTGACCCACTTCTATACTGGCCAAATAACCTTTGACCCACGTCTATACTGGCCAAATAACCTTTGACCCACTTCTATACTAGCTGAGTAACCTTCGACCCACTTCTACACTAGCTAGTTAACCTTCGACTCACGTCTATACTAGCCAAGTAACCTTCAACTCACTTCTATACTGGTCAAGTAACCGTCGACCCACTACTATACTGACCAAGTAACCTTCGACCCAGTTCTATACTGGCCAAGTAACCTTCGACCCATTTCAATACTAGCCAAGTAACCTTCGACCCACTTATGTACTAGCCAAGTAACATTCGACCCACTTCAATACTAGCCAAGTAACTTTCGACCGCGTTGTGGAGTAGACAAGTAACACGCTACTCTATTTCTAGTTTAGACAAATAACTTGCCACTCCTTTTTTTTTATAAAAGCGAGTTTAATTTGAAGAAAAAAAAAAAGTATGGAATGCATTCCTGATAAAACTGCCTACGAAAACATGATATTTCTGTTCTAAAATAACATTTCTAGCCCTTCCACCCCCCTCCCCCCCCCCCCAAAAAAAAAGAAGAAAACTTAACGACCTTTCCCATTTAGACGACACAATCAAAAAAAGGGGATACACGGTACTAAACGCTATAGAGCCGAATAGTAGTCAACACCTGGCTTGTTCCAGGAGCTACTGCGTTAAGTGCTCTGTGCACACCGTGAGCTGTGTGTTTTATCCACTTTGATCGTGTTTCGATATCCCGCTTGTTTACGATGAATGATGATATCGTATAAGACAGGGAACAGTTGGCTGTGTTCACTTTCTATGCGGTTTCGCTTTATGTCTTTTGGCGTGTATTTGAGACTTCTATGACAGGGTCTACAGATACCTTCCTTTGTTTGGGAGATGAGTTAGTAATTCGGATGATTCCACTGGCACGGGCGGTTGAGCAATTATGGATTTTAATTCGTTTGCAGTGATACCGGGGCCTTCCATAACAATAACAATTATAGTCACCAGGCTTGGTTTGGTAGTAAGACACTATCACGATGATTTTTAAAATACATTTCCGTATTATTATCTGCTCGTGTGTATTTGATTCATATTTACTCCAAATATATGCTCAAATGCTCGTTTATTATTTATACTACAAAAAATAAATAAATAAAAATGAAGCTCGGAAGTCGTTTTCTATAAATATTTATTTGTTGGCTGGATAGTTTAATGTGGGAGGTGCGAAGGAAAGGGAAGGTTCAAACAGGGAGAATAGAATAGGGCACTTAATTTATTTGATGTTTAATGTGTCTACGCATGGAAGGTCGGTTGAAATGGTGCACTTTTGTCGTCTATCTTTTGAATTAATGGTAACCTCTTGCATGGTGCGATTGTTCTATCTCTTAACACTACTTTCCAATTTATACTATTGCCAAACTCTTACTTTGTTCATAATTCCATCAGAGTGCTACTGGCTGTGCTTAATGTTATTCTCCTTATCTATATCCCGTTTGTTCTATGTTTTAATTTACAATTATAACAAATGGTATAAAGTTTTATAGTTTCTATATTATAGTTTTAATTTGTGTTTATATATAGTTATATAGTTATATATTTTCTATACGGTAAAAGACAAATCGGCAGACCTAAGTTACGATATAGAGAACAAATGGCAGAACAAAATAACCAACTTAACTGTCCTGCAACGTGCTAAGACCCCAACAATCATGTCGATGCTCAGATGTCGAAGACTAAGATGGCTGGGGCACGTCCAGCGAATGGAAGAAAAACGCATTCCCATGTAAATACTGTATGGTGAACTATCACACGAAAAAAGACAAATCGGCAGACCTAAACTACGATATAGAGATATATAAATCATCTCTGAATGACTTCACCGTCTGTGAAAATGACTGGGAACATCTGGCAAGTGATCGCACATCATGGGCAGCATGCATAAGTAATGGTATAACATTTTTTGAGACTGTGCTAAGACAAAACTTAGAAGAGAAAAGACTCATGAAAATGGGTGGAAAACCCTGTGGATCAGTGGGCGTGACTTGTTCATTCTGTGGCCGTGTGTGTTTGTCAAACACTGGTAGAATTAGCCACGAGAGAAGCTGTTCGACAAAAACAAAACCTCAAAAACAAAAAAAAATACACAATAGCCTCCAATAGACCGTCTGACAAGATCAAAAGTGGCCATACATTTTCTGTATTATAGTTTTAATTTGTGGTCATATATAGTTTTATAGTTTCTATATAATAGTTTTATTTTGTGGTTATATATAATTTTCGCTTGTGTCGCCAACTTCGCTAACCAAAGGTCAGGTGAGAAAAGAATAGAGCCACTGTCATCTGTAACACATGTCGCAAGAGATGACTAAGAAGCATGGGGTAAGGTGGTAGATGCTTCAGAATTCATGAAAATGAACTAAAGCTGTCTTCATTGCCCGCTCTTTCATTTCCCCGTACTCTCACGTGTCCAGGGACATAGACAAAGGTGACCTTACGTATTTTGGACTTCTGCGTTTCTGAGTACATGTTCACTCAATCTATTTATCACATAACTGGAGTCGTCAGTCGCTGGACACTGCGGGACTTGCTGAGAAGGGGATTTGAGCAACTATGGACATGTTCGGAGTGAAATGATGATGACCCGAAAATAACTCAATATCTTTATCTCCCTCAAGTAAAACTACTCTCAATTATTTGTATCTATTCTCTTCCCTGTTTTTCATGTAACATAATTCTCGTTCTTGTCGTCCCCTCTTCTTCCCATGTGAGACAACTCTCCCTCTATCAGTTGAAGACTGACCACGCTCAGGAACACAGGGAAGTGACCTCTTTTTTTATTTTCTTCTCTTGAGTATCTAGCATATTATCGCCATGTAGTTAGATTTGTTAATATATCCTTATATATATTTTTGTGTGTTTATTGTTCGCCCAGATGAAGGCCTACTTGGCCGAAACGTCGACTTTTGTTTAGTCCATTACCACGTAAAGCTGTCACCATACCACTTTTTTCTTCTTTTTTTTAGTATTGCTATTATCATCAGCTTTACAGCAGCTTCACATCTCTACGCATCTTGATGCCTTTACCTCTCCCTCTATCGCTGCTCCTGTATAGTGCTGTCAGGTCATAAGTACGCCGTGATAAAACATCTAAGACTTTTGTTATATCGATCAACGCAATTAAACTAATGACTAACATCTTAAAGAGGGAGTTGATAAAACATAGAAGACGTGTAATAATGATCAGCCCAATTAAACTAATGACTAACATCTTAAAGAGGGAGTTGATAAAACATCTAAGACATGTGTAATAATGATCAGCCCAATTAAACTAATGACTAACATCTTAAAGAGGGAGTTGATAAAACATCTAAGACATGTGTAATAATGATCAGCCCAATTAAACTAATGACTAACATCTTAAAGAGGGAGTTGATAAAACATCTAAGACATGTGTAATAATGATCAGCCCAATTAAACTAATGACTAACATCTTAAAGAGGGAGTTGATAAAACATCTAAGACATGTGTAATAATGATCAGCCCAATTAAACTAATGACTAACATCTTAAAGAGGGAGTTGATAAAACATCTAAGACATGTGTAATAATGATCAGCCCAATTAAACTAATGACTACCATCTTAAAGAGGGAGTTGATAAAACATCGAAGACATGTGTAATAATGATCAGCCCAATTAAACTAATGACTACCATCTTAAAGAGGGAGTTGATAAAACATCGAAGACATGAGTAATAATGATCAGCCCAATTAAACTAATGACTAACATCTTAAAGAGGGAGTTGATAAAACATCGAAGACATGTGTAATAATGATCAGCCCAATTAAACTAATGACTAACATCTTAAAGAGGGAGTTGATAAAACATCGAAGACATGTGTAATAATGATCAGCCCAATTAAACTAATGACTAACATCTTAAAGAGGGAGTTGATAAAACATCGAAGACATGTGTAATAATGATCAGCCCAATTAAACTAATGACTACCATCTTAAAGAGGGAGTTGATAAAACATCGAAGACATGTGTAATAATGATCAGCCCAATTAAACTAATGACTAACATCTTAAAGAGGGAGTTGATAAAACATCGAAGACATGTGTAATAATGATCAGCCCAATTAAACTAATGACTAACATCTTAAAGAGGGAGTTTGATCAAACATCGAGGACATTTGGAATAATGATCAGCCCAATTAAACTAATGACTAACATCTTAAAGAGGGAGTTTGATCAAACATCGAAGACATTTGGAATAATGATCAGCCCAATTAAACTAATGACTAACATCTTAAAGAGGGAGTTGATAAAACATCTCTCTCTCTCTGCGTTCAGGACTCAATCAGAGTAAGGATTCCAGACTCTCATATGAAGTCAGCTGTCAGGCTAAGTGTGTTGATCGCCCCCACAGACAGAACATCACAATTAGAGTCTGTCAGATCCACTCTGACTGAACACCCGTTAATACGTTGCACTGTGTTCTGCGCCAGTGGCCCAGTGCATCCGATTTCAGCCAGCATTTTTTCAGGTTTGCTTTCCTTAGCCTTTGATTGTCCCCAATCTTCCTGCAAGGCAGCAGTTGATCTTTTCTGTCGGGGGATTCTGCCCTTAGATGGTCGGCCTTCCCAGGTTTACGAGCACCATCTGCCCGAGTCACTAGAGGTGACTAACACAGACATGCGACTTGTAATATGAGGAAACTGCAACAAGGAACACATTTCATGCATAGCCTTCATTTGTTCCCGCCGCCTATCCCCTTATACCGGTAAGTCACGTCCTCTTGAAAATGATGATCATCGTAGCACTTGATGATGTTAGGCCATCGTTGATGACTCCAATTCCGAACATATAGACACACAGTCAGTCGTCAAATTATTCTTGTTGCACATCAAACAGCAGACCGTAAGATTTGCGCACGGCCGGTTTAGGGAACCAATACGATGACGTAGCCCACAATGTCGCCAAACTCATAATCTCGATACCTTTAGACTTATGTCTGATTACTCAAGTGTAAGCAGTCTACGACGAACAAAACACGAAGCAACTTCCCCAAAGAGACAAAACTGCGACTGACGAAGTAGTTTACATTAATGTGTAACGTGGAAATAACTTGCGTCAAAGAATCCCAATAACGGTCTTGAACAGCACTAATGTGACGTAAAGCACAGATCTAGTCTAGACGGAGGAATGTCTCACTCACAACACTTGTTTCGTCAAAAACGGACTGTTGTCGACCTACGACCTCGCTTTAGCGACACAGATGTATCAAGCATATCATCATTTTGACTTTTACGCAGAAAAGTGCAATGAAGATCCGAAATTAATCAGACCTTGGGAGCATTTTCTGCAGCGATCGAGAGGACGTGGACTAGATCCGCCATCTTGGAAACGGAGGGAGTTAATAAAACATCTAAGACATTTGGAATAATTATCAGCCCAATTAAACTAATGACTAACATCTTAAAGAGGGAGTTAATAAAACATCTAAGACATTTGGAATATCGATCAGCGTAATAGAACTAAGTCAATGACTGAGATCTCTGGGATTATTAACTCCACATTAACATCCTTATTTAGCAAATTCTGTTGGGAATTGGTTGCCATGACAACAACTTTTATGTTTTCTCTATGCTGCGCGGGAAGTCCAACTCCGTTTACAAACATGCCAGCTTGTCTGTGATATTTTACGCTCACCTACTTCTTGGTCTTCATCTCTCTCGTCTAACCGGTATTTTGCCTTACATAATAATTTCTCTAAACCATTGTATCGCTTTATGAGACCAAAATATTGTATTTTCCTACTTTTTATTTTAGTCGGTTTTCAGATATTAGATTGCTGCAAATTTGATACGTGTATTCAATAATTTTGACACAACCATCAAAATTAACAAACGCACGCCTGCTTGAAACATTTACAGACTCAAAATATATAATTTTCATTGCTTTAGGTGACGGTTTTAAGCGTTAATTTTTTTGCTAGAATTACACAGACTGTAGCAACTCTGACAAATCCTAATTCAATCTTAAGAAAGAAATATAATACTCGCATTTTAAAGTTTCCTTATGCAATACTTCATTAATTCCATATTCTTATACATTTGTGAAACATGGACATTAACATATGAATTGCTCAAAAATGTCATGCTGAAGTCGGATGTGCTGGGCCGAAAGGTGCAGATATCACAGTTATACTGTAAACCCCAACACAACGCAGGCACGGCTACTTAACGTCCTTTGAAGTGCGGATGATGATGAGGTGCATTCCTTTAGTCATCGGGCGAACGCAAGCAAGCAACAGTTGAATTGCAGGGATAATATTCTAGCACTTCAGATACATCAGATTTATTTTAAAATATTAAAATCATTTCATACTGCGATCGTATTATCAATAAGGAATGGGCGATCCAGTTTCGGGGAATTTCTTTGTTGCTTTGTTGGCCGTGTGCGATGTATCGAGTAGCATTGGGTAGATCAATGCTTCTGGCTGTTTATTGTTCTTTGTTTTCTTTTCTGCTGTTGACTATTCGTGAATTTTTTTCCGTGTGTTGTATACGTACCTCTTACCCTAAAATGGTTTGCAGTGAGAGAGGTAATATGCAATGTATTTGGAAGGTCGAGGAATGCGCCATCGCTATGGAGTTTGTGCTGAGGGTAGTCGGTAGTTTTCAGTCAAATACCACTTTTTTCGGAAGACATATTTTATGACATTGCTACTGATATCAAATCATATCATAGTTCATTTGCAATTTTCTCTTAAACCGCCAACCCATATCACAACTCCTCTGTAATTTTCTCTGAAAATATCAAATCATATCATAGTTCTTCTGCACTTTTCTCTGAAACCATCAAATCATATCATAGTTCTTCTGCACTTTTCTCTGAAACCATCAAATCATATCATAGTTCTTCTGCACTTTTCTCTAATAAACTATCTTTGCAACACATAGTACCATTGCTGGTGTATGTCAGGGGGCAACGATTGAACCAGAGAGATAAAGGCCGCTTGGTCAAGCAGTCGCTACGACGTGTGAGAATCAAGATTTTTATTTCACCCCCGATAGAAAAAATCCTTTCTGTCTACTGCGGGCTTAGAACACCGTACACCGGCTTTTCAACCAGCGGAACAGTGGTTTTAGCCGCACGGCCACGCGCACCTCTCTCTGAAACCATCAAATCATATCGTAGTTCTTCTGTACTTTTCTCTGAAACCATCAAATCATATCGTAGTTCTTCTGTACTTTTCTCTGAAACCATCAAATCATATCCGAGTTCTTCTGCACTTTTCTCTCAAACCATCAAATCATATCGTAGTTCTTCTGTACTTTTCTCTCAAACCATCAAATCATATCGTAGTTCTTCTGTACTTTTCTCTCAAACCATCAAATCATATCGTAGTTCTTCTGTACTTTTCTCTCAAACCATCAAATCATATCGTAGTTCTTCTGTACATTTCTCTCAAACCATCAAATCATATCGTAGTTCTTCTGTACTTTTCTCTCAAACCATCAAATCATATCGTAGTTCTTCTGTACTTTTCTCTCAAACCATCAAATCATATCGTAGTTCTTCTGCACTTTTCTCTCAAACCATCAAATTATATCGTAGTTCTTCTGTACTTTTCTCTCAAACCATCAAATCATATCGTAGTTCTTCTGTACTTTTCTCTCGAACCATCAAATCATATCGTAGTTCTTCTGTACTTTTCTCTCAAACCATCAAATCATATCGTAGTTCTTCTGCACTTTTCTCTCAAACCATCAAATCATATCGTAGTTCTTCTGTACTTTTCTCTCAAACCATCAAATCATATCGTAGTTATTCTGTACTTTTCTCTCAAACCATCAAATCATATCGTAGTTCTGCATTTTTCTCCGAAAGCATAAAATCATCTTAGGTTCTTCGATTATTTCCTCACACTACTGACTGTATTATATGTTGCTCTTGATATTTACAGTAATGTTGTACCTGCCAAAATATTTGTCCTATCTTATTTTGTTCTACTTGTATACGCTAAACTATTTGTCTACACTTATTTCTTCTAATTGTATACGCTAAAATGCTTCTAAGCTCTTATTTCTTCTAGGTGTATACGCTAAAATGAATCTTAAATCTTATTTTATCTTGTTGTATACGCTAAAATGATTCTAACCTCTTATTTTATCTTGCTGTACCCGCTAAATTCTTCTCACTTCTTATTTCTTCTTCTTGTACATTAGTCAAAATGTTTCTCTCTTATTTCTTCTAGTTGTATAAAAGCTAAAATGCTTCCCTCCTCTTATTTCTTCTAGTTGTATATTAGCTAAAATGCTTCTCTCCTCTTATTTCTTCTAGTTGTATATTAGCTAAAATGCTTCTCTCCTCTTATTTCTTCTAGTTGAATATTAGCTAAAATGCTTCTCTCCTCTTATTTCTTCTAGTTGTATATTAGATAAAATGCGTCTCTCCTATTATTTCTTCTAGTTGTATATTAGCTAAAATGCTTCTCTCCTCTTATTTCTTCTAGTTGTATATTAGCTAAAATGCTTCTCTCCTCTTATTTCTTCTAGTTGTATATTAGCTAAAATGCTTCTCTCCTCTTATTTCTTCTAGTTGTATATTAGCTAAAATGCTTCTCTCCTCTTATTTCTTCTAGTTGTATATTAGCTAAAATGCTTCTCTCCTCTTATTTCTTCTAGTTGTATATTAGCTAAAATGCTTCTCTCCTCTTATTTCTTCTAGTTGTATATTAGCTAAAATGCTTCTCTCCTCTTATTTCTTCTAGTTGTATATTAGCTAAAATGCTTCTCTCCTCTTATTTCTTCTAGTTGTGTATTAGCTAAAATGCTTCTCTCCTCTTATTTCTTCTAGTTGTGTATTAGCTAAAATGCTTCTCTACTCTTATTTCTTCTAGTTGTATATTAGCTAAAATGCGTCTCTCCTCTTATTTATTCTTGTTGAAACTTGATTGTCTTTTTTTAAAGACATAATTTATAGATTGTCTAAATGCTTTTCTCCTCAATTAACTATTTCTTTACTTTCAGTACCAGTGTCTCTTGTATACATAATTATAATTTAATTTTATCTGATTTGTTTTTATTTTGCTCTTTTGAAAGGAAAAGAGGTTGTGCTGGAGTGTATGGGGCGCAATCCCAGCAATTTATGTTTAGTAAAACAGAAGAGAAAACACACACTATTTTTCTCCTCGCCACAATACTGTTTTTATTCTTATACATGTTGAGAATCTTTCTTTCTTTTAATTTTATTAAAGATCAGTAATGGAGAGTATAAGTCATGAAATCCGATGAAAAGTTCCAGTAAACAAAATAAACGTGAAATAACATTAAGGAGTTAAGGAGAGGCGAGACAAACTGCGACGTTTCGGCAAAATCCTTCATCGGATACAATACATGAAATATAAATGCAAAAAACACACACGGAAGGGAAGCACTGATCTATCTCGAAATGACCAATAGATAAGTACTTGCCTTTTGTGTGTGTTTTTGTATTTATATTTCTTGTATTGTACTCCATGAAGGCTTTTACCGGAGCGTCGTAGTTTATCTCGCCACTCTTTAGGTTCAGCTGCTTAATATCATTATATTTTTATTTTATATGTTTTCTACATCTCTGCTCGCGGCCTCGCGTGATATTTAATGTGCTGTATGCAATATAAGTTAAAAAAAAAAAAAGGTAAAGTTCACCGTCACGCCAAGTGGCGTATAGGGAATATGGTGTTAGTGACCATAAATTGTACCGACCTTCAACACATGATTTTTGGGGTAATCTGGTCGGTATTACGCCCGTGCTGCTTTACTATCACAGAATAAAAATCCGGTACCCATTTAAGGCTGGGTGAACCCGGAAACCGTCGGTTGGGATCGAACCCTATATCTTGCCTTTGTAGTCCAGTTCACTAACCACTGAGCTATCGCGCCTCCCTTGTATGCAATGTAATATATTATATAGTTTTGCTTCTCTCCAGTAAAGTGTGCGATAGGTCCTAGAAACCTCCTTGCTAACTACAGTGATGTGGGCAAGACAAACAGCTGGACAACGAAAACTAAATTAAATTTGGCAGTTGAGATAGAGTTATGTCCTCAATTGTGGACAAGTTTTTTTTTTGGTAACATTTAGGTTTAAGAATACTTTTTAAAAATAGTTTGTTCCTAATGCGCCTATGAGTTTTAACCCATTGCTCATTATCGTCTCACATCAAATCTGTGACATGTTTTGATTGTTGCAGGAAAGAGCAGAAGATCTGTGACATTATTTAGTTGTTAGAGGAAAAAGCAGAAGATCTGTGACATTATTTAGTTGTTAGAGGAAAAAGCAGAAGATCTGTGACATTATTTAGTTGTTAGAGGAAAAAGCAGAAGATCTGTGACATTATTTAGTTGTTAGAGGAAAAAGCAGAAGATCTGTGACATTATTTAGTTGTTAGAGGAAAAAGCAGAAGATCTGTGACATTATTTAGTTGTTAGAGGAAAGGGCAGACGATCTGTGACATTATTTGGTTGTTACGGAAAAGTGCACAAGATATGTGACATTATTTTGTTGTTAGACGAAAGAGCAGATCTGTGATATTCTTTAACTGTTAGAGGAAAGAGCAGATCTGTAACATTTTTAACTGTTTAGAGGAAAGAGCAGATCTGTGACAAACGTTGACTGTTAGAGGAAAGAGCAGATCTGTGACGTGGCAATCGTTGACTGTTAGAGGAAAGAGCAGATCTGTGACAATCGTTGACTTTTAGAGGAAAGAGCAGATCTGTGACGTGGCAATCGTTGACTGTTAGAGGAAAGAGCAGATCTGTGACAATCGTTGACTATTAGAGTAAAGAGCAGATCTGTGACAATCGTTGACTGTTAGAGGAAAGAGCAGATCTGTGGCAATCGTTGACTGTTAGAGCAAAGAGCAGATCTGTGACAAACGTTGACTGTTAGGGGAAAGAGCAGATCTATGACAAACGTTAACTGTTAGAGGAAAGAGCAGATCTATGACAAACGTTAACTGTTAGAGTAAAGAGCAGATCTGTGACAATCTTTGAATGTTAGAGGAAAGAGCAGATCTGTGACAATCGTTGACTATTAGATGAAAGAGTAGATCTGTGACAGTCTTTGACTGTTAGAGGAAAGAGCAGATCTGTGACAATCTTTGACTGTTAGAGGAAAGAGCAGATCTGTGACAATCTTTGACTGTTAGAGGAAAGAGCAGATCTGTGACAATCTTTGACTGTTAGAGGAAAGAGCAGATCTGTGACAATCTTTGACTGTTAGAGGAAAGAGCAGATATGTGACAATCTTTGACTGTTAGAGGAAAGAATAGAACATCTATGACATACAAACCCAGAGCGAACTTAGGACACCTTGGATTCCTTATAACTTCTGTGATGCACATATTCTTCTTTCCTTCCTCATTTGCTTTTCAGCGTCGAGGGGAGCTATACTTTGCGGTTTTTTGCTCCTCTGTTCGCCTCTGCTACTGTTATGGTCCCTACTGTTTCTAATATTCCGTCAATCCACCTTTTTCGTGGTCGGCTCTTGCGTCTTGTGTTTTCGCAACGATCAGCATCGAACGGTTATACATAACAGTCAACAATCGAATAAGTGAAGCGCTGTCGGAATTAACATGTATTCTGTTTTAGCAACGGAAAGAAATTACTCACACCGCGGGGAAAATGAAATGACAGTGTCTTCATGAAGTTATGAACTGCCATAATTAGAACAGGAGCTGATTCATCAACATAAAAAGAGCTGACACGTCGTAGAGGCGATCTGACTGAGGTTCCATTAGCGCTTTATTTGTAATTATCTTAAAGAACATTCTTACACCTGCAGGAAAGCAAGCCACAATTAGTGTCACTGACCCCGACTGCAAACGCCGCTCTTATGTCTGCAGGTCAATAAATGCCTGGATGTGTCCTTATTGTGATAAAAGCTGAGAAGGAAAATCGAATCAGCCACTACGGAATTCCTTTCTCCATTAAACTGTCCGGGGAAAATTGTCATGATTTCGATCCACGGCTAAGGCTTTCCAAAGGAAATTTAAAACAAATTGATGTCGTGTCATTTTGTAGTGTAGTCTCCTCAATTATCGTCGATTTCAATGAACATCCGTCATTGTGGGATGTTTTGTTGTTGTTGTGATTCTGCTGTTGATCAAATATTGATGTTTATCTTTCTTAAATGTTGTTGTCTTCTTGTCTTTGAACTGTTCTCACGGGCATCAAAATATGCCTTTTCAATGTTGTCTTCTTGTCTTTGAACTGTTCTCACGGGCATCAAAATATGTCTTTTCAATGTTGTCTTCTTGTCTTTGAACTGTTCTCACGGGCATCAAAATATGCCTTTTCAATGTTGTCTTCTTGTCTTTGAACTGTTCTCACGGGCATCAAAATATGCCTTTTCAATGTTGTCTTCTTGTCTTTGAACTGTTCTCACGGGCATCAAAATATGTCTTTTAAATGCTGTCTTCTTGTCTTTGAACTGTTCTCACGGGCATCAAAATATGCCTTTTCAATGTTGTCTTCTTGTCTTTGAACTGTTCTCACGGGCATCAAAATATGCCTTTTCAATGTTGTCAAGGTAAGGACAATGATTATGATTCCATGTTGAAAGTTCAAAACTCCATAGTAGAATACAATCTTCCATAAGCTCCGTTATGCGTTACTTCAGTAGTATATTGTGAAGCGTGCTGTATTATTGAATGGATGAGGCACAACAGTGTGATATTACCAGTACTTAACATTAAATAAATATCATTACATCATAAATTACTACTTTTACCTTTTGTTAAATCTATAATATTGGCGCTTTACCGTTTGTTAAATTTATAATGTTGATGTTTTACCTTTTGTTAAATCTATAATATTGGCGCTTTACCGTTTGTTAAATCTATAATGTTGATGTTTTACCTTTTGTTAAATCTATAATATTGGCGCTTTACCGTTTGTTAAATCTATAATGTTGATGTTTTACCCTTTGTTAAATCTATAATGTTTGTGCTTTACCCTTTGTTAAATCTATAATGTTTGTGCTTTCATCATCATTGAGTGCCGTCTCCGCATCGAAGGTTAGCTACCATGGAGCGCCATTGCACTCTGTCTCTTGCTTTGATGGTGCAGATTGTCAAAGGCTGACTTGTCCATCTTTTGATGTTACTCGTCCATGTTAGTCTTGGTCTGCCTCTGCCTATTTTACCTTGTATTTCCAATACTACTTCCAATATTACTTTTTATTAGGCTGTTGTGTCTTTTAACATGACCCCCAAACATTTCGTTTGTCTTGTTCTAATTGTGTTCAGTAGTTCTCTTTTCATTTTTAGTTGTTTTAAAACTTCCTCGTTTGTTTTCTTTTCTTTCCATCCAATTCTACCTACTCTTCTATAAATCCACATTTCAAAGGCTTCAATTTTCTGTTTTGTTTTGTTGTCTAATATCCATGTTTCTGCACCGTACAGGAATATTGAGAAGATGTAACATTTTGCTATTCTTAGTTATTAGCCCTGATATTATTTGTTTTGATGTTAGTATATTTTTCATGGCATTAAAATTACTTTTTGCCATACCAATTCTTTTATTTATTTCAGTTGTACATTTGTTTGTGATTTACCTGTTGTTAAATCTATGATGTTTGTGATTTACCTTTTGTTAAATCTATGATGTTTGTGCTTTACCTTTGTTAAATCTATTATGTTTGTACTTTACCTTTTGTTAAATCTATGATGTTTGTGCTTTACCTTTTGTTAAATCTATGATGTTTGTGCTTTACCTTTTGTTAAATCTATGATGTGTGTGCTTTACCTTTTGTTAAATCTATGATGTGTGTGCTTTACCTTTGTTAAATCTATGATGTTTGTGCTTTACCTTTGTTAAATCTATGATGTTTGTGCTTTACCTTTTGTTAAATCTATGATGTTTGTGCTTTACCTTTTGTTAAATCTATGATGTTTGTGCTTTACCTTTGTTAAATCTATGATGTTTGTGCTTTACCTTTGTTAAATCTATGATGTTTGTGCTTTACCTTTTGTTAAATCTATGATGTTTGTGCTTTACCTTGTTAAATCTATTATGTTTGTGCTTTACCTTTTGTTAAATCTATGATGTTTGTGCTTTACCTTTTGTTAAATCTATGATGTTTGTGATTTACCTTTTGTTAAATCTATGATGTTGGTGTTAATTATTATCCTTTTTCTCTGTGGTGACTTCTCAGTGTTTACTTTTACCTCGTTTTTTTTTCTTTTTTGTTTTGCATAAACCAACGATGGCAACTTTGGTCTGTTAAAAACGTGTTGGTTTGTTCAACATCATCCTTGTCTTATCTTTTTTATTTATTGCCTTTTTCTTTTAACTTGACCATGATAAATTTATATGAATGATGGTTCAAGGCGTCTTGATTCTGAGATTCCCAATTTTGCTGTCAAATGTCGGACTGTTTCTAGGTTTATTTCTGTCTCCATCCCGATGATGTGTTCTGTTGTTTACGGAGCGTGTTATGAGTTATTCAGTTATTAAATTATTTGCGAGTCATCATCATTGCACGCTGAACATGTCCATATGTGCTCAGATCCCCTCCCCAGCTAGTCCCGCAGTGTCCAGCGACGAACAACCCCAGTTCTGTGTTGGTTGATAAGTCTTCTCATAAGCCCACTAAGTTTCTCGTTTCTGGCTGCGCCCATCTTAACTCCCATCTTAACTCCCATCTCTTTCATCCGAAGAAGTGACGTGGACTCATGGTTGTGGAAGTCCTGTGCCCTTCCCACACCTCGGTGGACATTGATGAAGTACGCCCGATCCATTGGTTCACCGTCTTCAACAACAGCGAAGCTAGCCAACCTGTCCGCTCTTTCATTTCCCCGTACTTCCGCATGTCTAGGTACGTAGACAAAGGTGACCCTACGTATTTTTTACTATGACATACGTAGCATGTGTTGATGTCTTCTTGCGTCACGGTTGTTAGCGTTTGCCTTGTCACGTCGTTTAATATTGTTTATGCCGCGATTGTTGATTGCACGTTGTTGATTGCACGGCTATTTGCTTTTGTCTATAACCAAACAACCAAGTCATTTATTTTGTTCTTTACACGGTGTTTGTTGATAGATATGTGGAGCATGATTACTTTCTTTGTCTTGTCACGTGGTCAAACCAATTCGTCGCTTGTTTCTTTATCCCCTTTCTTCTTAGCTGGTCACTTCTTAACGTGGCTATTATCCAGATTTCCACGATGAGTCTGCCTGATCTCATTTCGTTGGCATGTACCTTATTGATCGTTCTTGAATCTAATTTCCTATTCTGACATCACCGATAGCAAGACGCTGAAATAAAGCCTGTGTGAAAATGTGCTTTTTTTATTTGTGATTTCTCTGTTTTAGTTATATTGATTTATACAACCTGAACCACTTGACAGTGTATGATAACTTTTTGATAACGGAAGGTTTTTATCAATTTAGTTGTAGAAATTTCAAAGACAACATGTTTTTCCGTGTGTAGAAATATTAAATCTACATGTCTATATTTATCTAACGCTTAATATTTTGTATATATAATTTTTGATAATTAAACAAGGAGTTATACTTCACCAATACCAAGATGATACAAGACATATAAAAATAATATGGTTTGGTGACATACTAAACGAATCAAATTAAGGTGACGCATTGTGTAGCTAAACGTACATGACCGTAATTGGCATGGCGCTTGGCGTGTCGAAATATACGGAAAGCGTTAATTTATCTATGCTGTATTCTTATTGTCATATTGTTCAACAAACTATCCAGATATTTGAATTTATTTGCACTAATTCTCCGATAAACTAAACCACCCAACAGAGGGTTAGCATATTTCTTGATGAAACCATGAATTTAAAAAAGACCGTAAATGTTCACAGATGTTGTTTCTCTGTCCAGCAATTTAAATAAAAACATATTTATTGTTGCAAAGATCACATTTCACAGTTTTATGTCCCTACAGGAAGAACGCAAGCTGTTAGAGATCTCAGTTGTGTTGTTATTTGTTATATCAGCTCCTTGTATCTGTAGTGCAGAGGGCTTGTTTTTAGCTTGATAATATTAATATTTCTAAAATTGTATTACGACATCTCGCCTGTGCAAACTGTGTTTGTCAATTCTGCTGAAAACATTATTTCTACTTAAAAATCAAAGTATTAATGAATTTTAAAAAATAATAAAACTAACGTTTATATAATAATAACAATATCTCTTAATGTAATAATAAAACTTTCTTTTACATAACAGTGAACTTTCATTTATAAAACAATAAATTTCTGTATATATATATATATAAGAATAAAGCTCTTTTATATAACAATTAAATATCTTTCATATTGCAATAAAGTGCTCCTTTATATAACAATAAAGCTGCCTTTTTATAACAGTAAAGCTCTCGTTTATATAACAATAAAACTGTCTTTTATATAGCAATAAAGCTTTCTTTTATATAATAATTAACTGTCTTTTATATAACAATAAAGCTCTCTTTTATATAATAATTAACTGTCTTTTATATGACAATAAAGCTCTCTTTTATATAATAATTAACTGTCTTTTATATAACAATAAAGCTCTCTTTTATATAGCAATAAAGCTCTCTTTTATATAATAATTAACTGTCTTTTATATAACAATAAAACTGTCTTTTATATAGCAATAAAGCTCTCTTTTATATAATAATTAACTGTCTTTTATATAACAATAAAGCTCTCTTTTATATAATAATTAACTGTCTTTTATATAACAATAAAGCTCTCTTTTATATAATAATTAACTGTCTTTTATATGACAATAAAGCTCTCTTTTATATAATAATTAACTGTCTTTTATATAACAATAAAGCTCTCTTTTATATAATAATTAACTGTCTTTTATATGACAATAAAGCTCTCTTGTATGTAATAATTAACTGTTTTTATATAACAATAAAGCTCTCTTATATAAGAATTAACTATCTTTCATATTGCAATAAAGCGCTCTTTTATATAACAGTAAAGCGCTCTTTTATATAACAATAAAGCTGTCATTTTGATAACGGTAAAGCTCTTTTTTATACAACACTAACGATGTCTTTTATTTAACAGTAAAGCGCTCTTTTACATAACAATTAAGCTCTCTTTTATACAACAATAAAACTATCTTTTATATAATAGTAAAACTCTCATTTATACAACAATAAAACTATCCTTTATGTAATAGTAAAGCTCTCTTTTATACAATAAAACTATCTCTCCGGCATATATCCAATTTCTGCTTATCTACTCGACGAGAATACAGAACTTTAGTAAAAAGGCAGCATGTCCTATAACCATGCTGTGTTCGGCAAGTGGAAAAAATTAAAATGAACCCTTCTGTGAATCAAACCCACGTGATCTCCTGAATTGGAGAACAACAATTTGGCGGGTCGGCCACATCTTTTAGGATATTGTAATGATGTCTCGTTTATGATACTGTAATGATGTCTCTTTTATGATACTGTAATGATGTCTCTTTTATGATACTGTAATGATGTCTCCAATATATTTTGACATTACCTCAGCGCAAAATAAAGACAAGTGGAACAATATTAAAACAGGTAAATGAATTTAAATATTTGGGAACTTTGTTAACCTCAGACGAAAGGTGTACAAAAGAGGTGAGATGTAGAATGGCTCAGGCAAAAGCAGATTTCCAAAAAATGAGGAAGATACTATGCAATCCATTTTTGACAATAGCACCAAGAAAAAGAGTTCTTAAATGTTATATAGAGCCAGTGCCTTGAGTACAATCCTAACTACTCCAAAAATGCTTTCCTCACTCCACTTTCACAGACATGATCCCCCGTGTATTCATGTATTCACACAGTCCTGAATATCTGCTTAAAGTTAGTGCTGGAGGTCAATACTGCACGTAATGCCTGTGTCTCGTGCACTTACATTGAATAGAAAATGCGCTGTTGAGTCATTTTGTCATGCAATCTTTATTGGATGAAAGGTTGCCTAATCATTGATTCCTTCTTAAATGACTTCATCCATTCATCAATCTTACCATCTATTCATCTATTCATCAATCTTACCATCTATTCATCCATTCATCAATCTTACCATCTATTCATCTATTCATCAATCTTACCATCTATTCATCAATCTTACCATCTATTCATCTATTCATCAATCTTACCATCTATTCATCTATTCATCAATCTTACCATCTATTCATCTATTCATCAATCTTACCATCTATTCATCTATTCATCTATTCATCAATCTTACCATCTATTCATCTATTCATCTATTCATCAATCTTACCATCTATTCATCTATTCATCAATCTTACCATCTATTCATCTATTCATCTATTCCTCAATCTTACCATCTATTCATCTATTCATCAATCTTACCATCTATTCATCTATTCATCAATCTTACCATCTATTCATCCATTCATCAATCTTACCATCTATTCATCTATTCATCAATCTTACCATCTATTCATCAATCTTACCATCTATTCATCTATTCATCAATCTTACCATCTATTCATCTATTCATCTATTCATCAAGCTTACCATCTATTCATCTATTCATCAATCTTACCATCTATTCATCTATTCATCAATCTTACCATCTATTCATCTATTCATCAATCTTACCATCTATTCATCAATCTTACCATCTATTCATCAGTCTTACCATCTATTCATCTATTCATCAATCTTACCATCTATTCATTCATCCATAAAACTTGTCATCTATTCATCCATCCATCCATCAATCTTGCCATCTATTCATCTATCTTTCAATCTATTCATCCATTCATCCATCAATCTTGTCATCTATTCATCCATTCATCCATCAATCTTGTCATATATTTATCAATCCACCAAACTTGTCATCTATTCGTCCATCCATCAAACTTGTCATCTATTCATCCATCCTTTAATCTTGTCATCTATTCATCCATCCATCAATCTTGTCATCTATTCATCCATCCATCGATCTTGTCATATATTCATCCATCCATCAATCTTGTCATATATTCATTCATCCATCAATCTTGTCATATATTCATCCATTCATCAATCTTGTTATCTATTCATCCATCCATCAATCTTGTTATCTATTCTTTCATCCAACCATCAATCTTGTTATCTATTCATTCATCCATCCATCAATCTTGCCATCTATTCATCAATCAATTCATCCATACATCAATGTGATTAGCCGACTAGACTACCGACGTTCGGACAACCCGTGTTCAATTCCCGCTGGGAGCAGTGTGAATTGTACTCGTGGTTGGAATAAAAAAAAAAAAAAAATACCCCCACGGTCGACCCAGCCGTTGGCAGAAATGGGTACCAGGGTATATTATCCTGGGAAGGTGAGGAATGTCGCTTCGCATCTGAGTTTCGATGCTTGAGGCTACACTATACAGAAATATCCGAACATTTCTGGATATGCGGCCGAGCACATATGGGTATATACTCGCGTGCTAAGACGCCGGTTCAAGTCTCGTACTTTACCTTTACCTTTATCAATGTCATTATTAATCTATTGATTCTCCCGTCCATCAATCCACACATCCATCTTTCCATCTGTCAGTCAATCCCCCAACATCAAAGAACAAAATCATCTGTCCATTTATCAGACTATTTGTCGCTATACTAATCAATCTGTTTGTCCTTCATCAGCCACTCTATTCTCATCACAGTTGTATGTCTCTCTGATCATCATACTTCACAGACCTAAGCCCTCATGTTTGTTGGTCACATTTGGCATTTCATTTCCAAATTATAAATTAATAATGTCAACATTTTAAAAATAAATTCATTATGATTTCGTCTATTATTGTATTGATTTAATCGCATTGTGTTTCATCCATACATCCATTCACTTACTGGTCATCCACAAACCAGCCTAATCCAACACACCCACTATCCATTCTTATCATATCAAATAGAACATTTATTATCTGGTATATTCCACATTACCCGAAACGCTTCCATTCCATCCAATACCTCCATCCACATCACAACTCATTATAACTCACAACAACCTTGACCCGCATGCCCCTTCTTTATTCCTCTGCATTTTCTCTTTCCTCTCTGCCATCCACACACACAAACTCCCTTACTTTCCACCACATCACCCCACGCAACGGATTCTCTCCCACAGAGCAGCTTAACACAGGCCGTATAATATTAGTTTTACGTGCCAATTTGACAAAGGCCAATCTCGCCTCCATATTCCCCAACAACCGGGACTTCCCACTAGGAATTAATATAATTTTGTAACAGAAGAGAGAATAGGCCCACCCAAACTCACAAGGACGTACACACATTCAGCACATTTCTTTTGTGACGTCTCTAAACATATTATAGTATATGCTGCTGTAAAGTTAGGGTTGTGTTTATTATAGCTACAAGAAGAATGCAGGAAAATTGATTATATTTGTTTATTCAGTCCTTCCTTCCTTCCTTTTTTTCCTCTATCTCTTCGTCCCTCAACATTTCTAGTTGCCACAATATATTCCAGCTGTTCCCTTCCTATTACTTCTTCTTCTTCTTCTATCCTTCCTCATTTGCCTTTCAGCGTCGAGAGGAGATATAATTTGCGGTCTTTTGCTCTTCTCTTCGCCTCTGCTGCTGTTATGTTTCCAAGTGCTTCTAATATTCCATCGACCCATCTTTTTCGTGGTCGACCCTTGAGTCTGGTGTTCTCACAACGTTTGTTGAAAGCTCGTTGTGTTGTGTTTTGATCTTTCTGCCTTGTCACGTGGCCAAACCATTTTATCTGTTGTTTCCTTATATATTCTATGGCGGGGGCTATTCCTAGCTTTTTTCTCAGTTCTTCATTTCTGATCTTATCCCTCAGACTGTTTCCTGTCATTCGTCTAACACATTTCATCTCTGTAGAGGTTATTTTTCTTATTGTTCTTGCATCTAGGGTCCAGGTCTGGCATTGGTAGCACAACGTTGGGATGAAGCTTGTATTGTATAGTGCTCGTTTTGCCTCCACTATTCCTATTACACGGCCCAAAAAAAAAATGATGATTTACTTCCTAATATTCTCCACAATAGTCACACGATTATCAACAGCCCGGTTGCTTGTTGTATCCTTTGGCGAACATTTTATTCTAGATACAATATAAGAAAGAGATATCAAAAACTTTGCGATAACATTTAATCACCATAACTTGTATTTTATTATGTTGTTCTACTGAAATAGTAAATGAAGGGGTTAGAAAAATTGACATAACAAGGGTGGACAATAGCGTAATTTTAGAACCAAAAGTAATAACCTTTTGCTTTCGAAATAGCGTTCAGTAGTGCAAGAGCTACTCTAAGTAACGTTGTTGTTGCTTTCGCCAGCTTTCTTCTCTGACGAAGTCCCTAGATACTAGGAACTGAATTTTGCGTGTTATTCCATTTATTCCCTGGCAGCCGTGTGCACAGGGGTCCCTCGCCGCACAGGCAGATAACTCCGATTTCTGAGGTACTCATGTTTTTTTTCCGTTGATGAGTAAAGGACGTTTCAAGCCGGGCCTCGCTGCTGATACCAGGGGTGGTTGCCGCAGAGAGAAATCATAAATAAAAATCCCAACCGTAAGTAAAGTAAGTAAAGAGCCTCCGTCACGCCAAGTGGCGTATAGGGAATATGGTGTTAGTGACCATAAATTGTACAGACCTTCAGCACATGATTTTTTGGGGTAATATAGTCGGTATTACGCTCGCGTCGCTTTACTTTCCCAGAAAAAATCCGGTACCCATTTAAGGCTGGGTGATCCCGGAAGCCGTCGGTTGGGATCGAACCCTACCTCTTGTCCTTTGCAGTTCACGAACCCCTGAGTTATCGCGGCTAAGAGCTACTGTACTCTGAGCTATTCACCCTGGGACTTTAAACTTAAAGCCTTCTTAGCTGACAATTACTGTTTCTGCCTCTTGCTCAATTTATTTTGATTTTTGCAACAATGCCCCCTAGGGTTATTAGTAATCAATTTTCTTTCAGCATTAATTTCCGTGCCATATGCGCCAGGTTTTTTTTTATCTAGCCGTTGTATCAGGTCAGTTAGTTCTTGTTCTGTTCCTGCTAACCCACTAACGCCATCAGCAAACCGCAGATTATTAATAGTTCTGTCACCAATACTGATATTATCTGGTAGTCTTCTAACAGCACTTATATTGTCTTCTAACAGTACTTATATTGTCTTCTAACAGCACTTATATTGTCTTCTAACAGTACTTATATTGTCTTCTAACAGCACTTATATTGTCTTCTAACAGCACTTATATTGTCTTCTAACAGTACTTATATTGTCTTCTAACAGTACTTCTATTGTCTTCTAACAGTACTTTTATTGTCTTCTAACAGTACTTTTATTGTCTTCTAACAGTACTTTTATTGTCTTCTAACAGTACTTCTATTGTCTTCTAACAGTACTTTTATTGTCTTCTAACAGTACTTTTATTGTCTTCTAACAGTACTTTTATTGTCTTCTAACAGTACGTTTATTGTCTTCTAACAGTACTTCTATTGTCTTCTAACAGTACTTCTATTGTCTTCTAACAGTACTTTTATTGTCTTCTAACAGTACTTTTATTGTCTTCTAACAGTACTTTTATTGTCTTCTAACAGTACTTCTATTGTCTTCTAACAGTACTTTTATTGTCTTCTAACAGTACTTCTATTGTCTTCTAACGGCACTTTGATAGTTTTCTAATAGCACTTTGAAAGTCTTCTAACAGTACTTATATAGTCGTATAATAGTACTTATATAGTCGTATAACAGTACTTATGTAATATTCTAACAGTACTTGTATAGTTTTCTAACACATCTTTTCAAGAAGATGTTGAATAAGATAAGAGAAAGGAAGCAGTCTTGTTGAACCCCAGCTGTTGTTCTGAACCATCCCCTTCGCCTGTAGCCATGTCATAGAGATGTCTTACACTCCCATCTGTGTTCATATCGACGTCGTGCATCCTCATCCTCGTCAAAGAACGCTACATGCCACAAGATCATCCCCATCATCATCAAGTACCGGGCCTACTGGCGTAGGTGATCATATCTCTCCACAATTTTCGATCTCGGCAGCTATTTATCATTTCTGTTGTTGACCTTCTACCAAGCCATTCTCTTAAGCTGTCTGTTATTTTTTCTCTTTGCTTTCCTCTATCTCTTCGTCCCTCAATTGTTCCAGTTGTTACAATATATTCCAGTTGTTCTCTTCTCATTTAATGGCCAAAAAATGATGATTGTCTCTTCCTAATATTGGAAATTAGTTCTCTTTTTGCTTTGACCTCTTTCAGAACATTTTCATTACTGGCCACAAGATAGTAGCCATTATAAAGGAAATAGTAAATGTGTCTCTTCGACATAAGACAATGTGTTGAACTCTTCGTCCTTGTATTGTCTATATATACTGGAGCACGTTAATAATGCACAACTTTACAGATCCAGAGTGTCAATGTAAATATAAGTGTTGGAATAGATTTTCCCCGTGTTTGTTATGAGGTTGGGTGATAATGGTTGCTGGAATGGAAAGGGCACAACTTAACACACGGGTTTATGTACAAGCTACATGAGAATAATGAAAGTTATACGTGCAACACGGTTCCAAATAGCTATGACCCTGAAAATGTTGTCTAGGTGATCATGTCCTTCCACAATCTTCTATCTGCAGTGCATCGTATCAGTTCTGTTGTTGACTGTTTTCCATGCCATGACACCAAGCTATCTAGTATTTTCTCACTTTGTAGTCTGCGATCTATTTTTACTTGTATTTTTAGCCACTTGTAACCAAGTATTCCAACTTTCCTCTTGTGATGATGTGCCCATGAAAGGTTGATTGTTTCTTTCTGATTTTTTTTAGGAGCTCCCTTTTTGTGTTGGCCTCTTTGAGAATTTCCTCGTTGGTCTTTTTAGCAGTCCAGGAAACTTTCAACATTCTTCTGAGAAATCCCATCTCTGTGGCCTTTAACTGTCTTTTCATTTGTTTGTCTACTGTTCATGATTCGCTTTCACGGGTTAAAATTTGTTATATATAGCCCTATATTCCTTAGTAGCTGTTAACTCGATTTAAAAAGGTCGTTGAGACAAAACATGCAGTAAATGTGGTTGAAAATGATCGCTATCGAGCCATTGATATGTTGGAAATCGCAATGAGCTCGCAGGCCATTGCTGCAAAGATAAATTACCACTACTGCACTATTGTACGAGTGAATAAACGTTACCGAACCATTCGCAGTACCCGTGATAGACTTCGGAGTGGTCAACCACGAGTTACTACCCCTGCACAAGATCGTCATATTGTGCTGAGTCACCTAAGTGATAGTTCTCTCCCAGCAAGGGAAACAACAAAAACAATAGAGGGTAGAAGCTGGCAATTCTCTCGAATGACTGTCATACGACAACTCAGAGATAGAGAGACCTTACTGCAAGACGACTTTATTGTGGGCCAACTTGACTTGCAGGCATCGTCAGCACCGCCTGCAATGGGCAGAGCAACAGGTCAGATTGTCTTGGCTACAGTGAATACTGTCCTATTCACAAACGAGAGATTATTCAATAACTCATTTACTGATGGACGTATGTGGATTTGGCGACACTGTGGAGAGCGCCTTACAGCTTGTTGTGTTCGCCAGCACAACCGATTTTGGAGGTGGCAGTATTCACATTTAGTGAGGATTCAGTTTTCACCATCACTTTGCCTCTTCACGTCTTCCGTGGAAATGTTAATACTGTGATATGTCGATATGAGGTTCGTGATGCATTTGTTGCTCCTGCGTTTACATATTATCCATATCTGCAGCTTCTCCAGCAGGATAACGCATGTGCGCACACCGCACATATTACGCAACAATATCAACACCAGCAGAACATTGTGACGATTGATTGGCCTGCCCTATCACCAGACACACCCCTTGTAGAGCATCTGTGGACATAGAGTTTACAAGCAAGGCTCTCCTGCTAATCTTCAACAGCTGGAAGCTGCTCTTGTGATGATTGATTGGCCTGCCCTATCACCAGACACACTCCTTGTAGAGCATCTGTGGACATAGAGTTTACAAGCAGGCTCTCCTGCTAATCTTCAACAGCTGGAAGCTGCTCTTGTGACTATTGATTGGCCTGCCCTATCACCAGACACGGCCGCAGTAGAGCATCTGTGGGACGCAGAATCTACAGGCAAGGCTCTCCTGCTAATCTTCAACAGCTGGAATCTGCTCTTGTGACTATTGATTGGCCTGCCCTATCACCAGACACGGCCGCAGTAGAGCATCTGTGGGACGCATAATCTACAGACAAGGCTTTCATGCTAAACTGCAACATCTGGAAGCTGCTCTTGTGACGATTGATTGGCCTGCCCTATCACCAGACACGCCCCCTGTAGAACATCTGTGGGATGAGCTTGGACGCAGAATCTACAGACAAGGCTTTCCTGCTAATCTTCAACATCTGGAAGCTGCTCTTCGAGGTGAATGGAACTTTATTCCCCATAATTTCCTTCAGAGAATAATAAGTTCCGTGGTGTTATTGGCACGTTGTTGTTGTGTAGTTGTTGCAATTAGAAGGCAAAAACACAACCCAACAATTATAGTGTGAAGTATATATGGCCTTTGACGTCTTGAAAAACTGTTAGTAGCAAGCAATTTAGATGAGTCAGTAGTTTGTCAAAATATTAGTGTGTTATAAAAGTAAAAAATAAAAGCACCCCCGTCACGCCAAGTGGCGTATAAGGAATATGGTGATAGTGACCATAAATTATACAGACCTTCAGCACATGATCTTTGGGATAATGTGGTCGGTATTACGCCCGTGCCGCTTTACTTTCCCAGAAAAAAATCCGGTACCCATTTAAGGCTGGGTGAACCCGGAAGCCGTCGGTTGAGATCGAACCCTACCTCTTGTCCTTTGTAGTCCAGTTCACTAACCACTGAGCTATGGCGGCTCCATTAGTGTGTTATGCTGGGCATTATGTTGTTGAATATCTTCTCTCGTGGCTGAATCTGCCAATATAGGATAGACAAATTCAACTGCAGAATGAACAAGATGTATTCATAGTGCCTGGGCTCGTCTGTTTTTTGCATGCGCCTTTTGTGAAGTAGGCCATGCGTTATGCTACGAAAAGCTCAGATACCATCATCATCATTGTGTGCCATGTCACCGGTTGACGCAGGCAATCATGTCCTTCCACAATTACCTGTCCACAGTGCATCGCATCAATTCTGTTATTAACTGTTTATCATGTAACGAAAAGACAGCTCATAATAATATCAGAAAGAAACAATCAACATTTTTCGGAAACATCATGAGAAGAGGAAAGTTGGAATACTTGGTTACAACTGACAAAATAAAAGGAAAGAGAGATCGCAGACTACAAAGAGAGAAAATACTGGGTAGATTGGTGTCATGGCATGGAAAACAGTCAACAACAAAACCGATACGATGCACTGTAGATAGAAGATTGTGGAAGGACATGATCGCCTACGCCAACCGGTATAGCAAATGATGATGATGCAACGACACCAAGCTGTCTAGTATCTTCTGCCTTTGTCACCGGAGATATCTCTTTCTCTGTATTTTGCCTGTTGTAATCAAGTATTCTAACTTTATTCTTCTCGTGATGTACCCAAAAATTTTCAATCGATTCTTTCTGTTTTTTATTTGCTCCCTTTTTGTGTTTGCCTCTTTCAGAATTTTCTCGCTGTTCTTTTTTTTTTTAGTAGTTCTCTTTGTAGCCGGGGAAGGAGGAATTTAGGGGAATAATTGGTATAGGGACGGTGTGAGGAGAATTGAGAGAAACAGCGTAGGTGCAGGGAAGGTGACATTCATGGGATGTTGGGATGAACTGTTGTTTGGGTGAGTAGAGATGAGAGAGTCTCGTGATATTGGGCACCGGTGAGAAGCACGGAGGAGTAAATAGAAATAAAGGGGAGGTTAAGGTGAGATAGAGGTTATGACGTCAAGAGAAGTCATTGGCTATGAAATTAAGGAAGTAGTTGTTGATTGGCAGGGGTACGAGGTATTTAAGGCCATGCAGAGGGTTTTAAACAGAGATCACATATAAGCGAGAGACTCAAGAGACTGGCGCACGCCACTTGGACGTGTAGTCTTAAGAGCCATTGTCGAGCGTATGCTCTGTGTTTTATAGTAGGAAACAGGATTAAGCTTCAAGAGAGATGCCATGTAGATAGAAACTCTTATGTAAGAGAGTGACTCGAAAGTGATACAAGAGTCTGAGGTACCTAGCGTACTTTGATATCCGAGCGGAGATGTCAGACCGCTGGATTTTTGTGATTGTACATTGGTGTGTGTGGAATTATAAAATTAAAGTTCTACTATGTTTTGACACAACAGAATTACGTGTGTAATTGATTCATTGAAACGTGTATTGTAGATCAACCCAACGACCGGAGTCAAACACAGCGCGAAGTACAGAGAAATTAGACAGTTGACACCAACAACTGAGTACAGATCTTAAAGAAAGATTGAGCGGCAACAGTGAAGGAAAATCACCACAAACAATTATCCTGTATCCTATCGACAGGTAGACACTGTAGAGCTCGATGTTCATACGTGGCCTGTTCTACGTTAAAAACAATAGGTTACGAGACGACTTACCATCGTGAGGACGTCCAGTTTACAACGACCGCGTTACCATGTGATGCCCTAGAGCGTTACATTTACCTGTGTGGCGCTATTAAAACAAGTAAAGCATTTTGAACCGACATCATAGGACAGCATTCACATTGAACCGTGTCGTGTGTCACCTTCTTTGAACTTTTCACTGAGATGAGACACCCATCGTTATCATTATTGCATCTTTTTGTGTTGGCCTCTTTCATAATTTCTTCGTTGGTCTTTTTAAGGAACACACACATATATATATATATATATATATATATATATATATATATATATATATATATATATATATATATCATCATCGAGTGCCGTCTCCGCAACGAAGGTTGCTACCATGGAGCGCCATTCTGCTATGTCTCTTGCTTTGATGGTGCAGGTTGTCATAGGCTGATTTGTCCATCTTTTGATGTTACTCGTCCATGTTAGTCTTGATCTGCCTGCCACTTTTACCTTGTATTTTCCCCTCCAGGATTACTTTTAGTAGGCTGTTGTGTCTTTTATCTATCTATCTATTGACCTTTCGAACCGTAACCGGCCCATAGGGCGTAGACCAAGATACACCTTCTCCTATATGAATTTTTGTTCTAGCAGTTTTCTTTTAAAGATATTTTATCAAATCTCGCCATCTGTCTCTGTTCTGTGCAAGCAGTTCTATCTCATTGAGGGAGCCGATTCCTGCTGCTCTTGCCTCTCTCATCAATGTTCTTCTCAGTGTCTCCCTGGGTCTTCCTCTTTTTCTTTTACCTGTTGTTTCCCATATGAGGGCTTGCTTTGCTATTCGATTATTATCTCTTCTCATCCCATGTCCAACGTATGACCATCGTCTTTTCTTTATTACTGAAGATATTAGTGGTTGATTGGCGATTTCTCTAATTTCCTCGAAATGTGTCTTTTAGCATGGCCCAAAAATCGCATTTGTCTTGTTTGAACTATATTATAAGGATATTCTATAAGCATATACATTATGTTATATAAGCGTATTATATATAATATTATATATATATATATATATATATATATATATATATAATAGCTTGATGTATAATAGCTTGATATCACAAAAATGCCAGGCCTAAATATTAATGGAAAGATAATCAATAACCTAAGATATGCTGATGATACTGATACTGATTACCAACAGAAAAATCCTAAAGATCTACAACAATCTCTAAATGAAATAAAGATGAGCAAAATATATAGATTATATATGAACGTTAAAAAGATAAGAAACTATGAAAATAAACAAAGTTAACACTCAAAACCTACAAGTCGATATCAAAGTGGAAGGAATAGACCTGGAGACAGTACAGAGCTACAACTATCTTGAATATACTATAACAAGTTATGGAAAATGGAAAAGTGAATAAAACAAAATAATAGAAAAGACAAAAAGTAATTTTAATGCCATGAAAAATATACTAACATCAAAACAAATAACACCAGGGCTAAAACTAAGAATAGTAAAATGTTATATCTTCTCAACACTCTTTCATGGTGCAGAAACATGGACATTAGACAAGAAAACCGAACAGAAAATTTAAACCTTTAAAATGTGGATTTATAGAAGAATGGGGAGAACTAGATGGAAAGAAAAGAAAACAAACGATGAAGTTTTAAAACAACCAAATATGAAAATAGAACTAATAACTGCAATTCAAACAAATGAAATGAGATTTTGGGAGCATGTTAAAAGACACATCATCCTACTAAAAGTAATCTTCAAAGGGAAAATACAAGGTAAAATAGGCACAGGCAGACAAAGAATAACATGGACGAATAACATCAAAAGACAAACAAATCAGCCTATGACAACCTGCACCATCAAAGCAAGAGACAGAGCGGAATGGGGTTCAATGGTAGCCATACTTCGATACGGAGGCGGCACTCATTGATGATGTAAACCACAACGCATAGCTAATTTTGCCATATTCAGGGCCGGGGTTGGAAGACACGTAACTATCGTGCGAATGGCAACAGCGAGCATCAAAATTTTCTTTATTTGTTTCTGAGAACAAAGGAGATTTATTACAGAGTTGTAAATTACAATTTTTAGCGCTTTTGTTTGCATTTGGAACGTGTCCAGATCCGATGTGCACGATCGGATTCCGCTCTGTTTTCGTGATTTTAACCGGAAGCCCCCAATTCAACTCAGCTAAAGAAGAAATGATTGATGGGATATTTGAAACACTTGGAAACATAATATCAGCAGAGGCGAACAGAAAAGCAAAAGACCGCAAATTATATCTCCCCTCGACGCTGAAAGGCAAATAGAAAAGAAATAAGAAGAAAGAAGAAACGGGTACCTTACTCGCCCAGTTCATAAGGATATAACAGCGAGGAAAAGCACTGGCCTCCCCACGTTCCCAATTTGACAACTTTTGTGAAAGGCGGGCCGATGGGTTACAGCTCATAACAAGTTGGATCAATAACAAGAGAACGGTCAAATGTTATCCTTAACTTCCTTACGACTTTTTACGACTATGTTAACGGACATCATTCATATTTATTCATTTGTCTAATGGTGTACAGAACCATCATCATTTTGTTATGTCAGCTCCCACTAGCGCTCTCATTACTTTCCCAACCACATGAAAGATCTCATTACTGGCACGCACTTAATAGCACTCAGAGGTGTAGCACGGGTTAGGGTCGCAGGGGTGGCACCCAACCTCCCCACCCCCTCCCCCTATTCCTGGTGGAGGGAGGGAAAGTTCTTAGTGAGGAAATATAACATAAAGATTAATCATCGCAGTTGTTTGTCACTGATACCTTAGTTGTTAGACTTACGGTAAATATGGTGGGTAAGCAGCAGGAACCGTTGAGGCTCAGTCTGAAAAGTGTTCCTGGTTGCAGTTTCCTCATATTCCAAGTCCGGCTTGCTGCCGGAGCTACTGAGTTTAGTGCGCTGTCTACACTTTGAGCTGTGCCTTTCATCCGGATCGTGGTTCGATACTCCGATTGCTTACGATGAACGATGGTATTATTTGACGAAGGACATTTCAGATGCGGTCACTTTCAGTGTCGCCTGACCTTATGTCTTTTGACGTGTGCTGTAGCTGCTATGATGGGGACTGCATCTGCCTTTCTTTGTTTGGATCCTTCAATTAGATGATTTTAAATTCGTATGATTTAATTCGGATGAAACCACCACTGGCACGGTCGGTTGATCAATTATGGATTTTAAGTCGTTTGCAGTGATAGCAGGACCTTCGATTAACCATAACCATAATTGTTTGGCTAGAAATATAAATACACAGACTTCTTCTATTATAAATTAAGTTAATTAGAAAAAAGATCTTTTATTACAGTTTAAAACTTTACTTTTAAAAAACAAATTAGACATTTAATATTTCGCGCTAGAAAGCCTCGCACTTGCCAGTCTTTGATTTTTTGTTACGAGTATCATGTTACAAGTATCATGTTACGAGCATTATGTTAGGAGCATTATATTACATGAGCCGATATAGCTCAGTGGTTAGTGAACTGGACTACAAAGGACAAGAGGTAGGGTTCGATCCCAACCGACCGCTTCAGGGTTCACCCAGCCTTTAATGGATACCGGATTTTTTTTCTGGGAAAGTAAAGCGGTACGGGCGTAATACCGACCACATTAACGAACTGTGAACAAACATTTATGTTCAAACCCTTGAAAACATTTTCACAAATCTGCCAACTCGCAGCAATACAAACATAAATGTTTGTTCACAGTTCGTTAACCTTCGCTGTAGATAAAGTCGTTAATTGGATGGCTTCGTTTCAGACATTTTTGACGTTGGTAGCTAAGGACCTAACTTGTGCAAACCGATGGCATTGGCAAGAATCATTTTGAATCTACGAAGTGGGCTCATTGTGTGTTTAACTCAAACGCATATGTGCTTTTTAACCAAAGACCTTTTTTTGGGGACTCAATGCAGATATCCCCGATGGAAGAATAAATTGTACTATTAGTCCCATAAATGATTCGCTTCCAGAGGTTTATGATGTAAACAAAGCAGTTTTGTCATTGCAAGTGAATAATGTCCACACCTATAATTGGTCAGGATTGTGTAGCAGCAGCAGCTTTATAGCGAACACAGAAAACATCACAGGATTGTGCTGTTCTGAAACAGCTATGCCATGCTACCCTAGAATTGACTTTAATGGGATTACTGTGACCACAAACCACTCTCCATGTGTGTGCCACATATTTACACCCCAGAAAGAAATACTGAATATAACAACACCATGTGCCGTCTGTGATATTAATGACCACAGACCAGGAGCCTCCAGTATGATTGATACAACTGTTGCACCAAGCACTTCATCAGCAGAGCCATATCTATGGAATGTTAATCAGACATTGTTCTTGAATGATGTCCAAGTTAATGAGACATCAGAATCGTGTGGCAGGAGCTACAAGAAGGGAGCGGAGAACATCAAGTTCTGCTGCTATAAAGGAGACTTGCCTTGCTATCCCAGAATTGCCTTAAATGGAATCACTGTAGTTGAAAACTTCTCCTCTTGTGTAAACTACACATTCACATCTAAGAGTGAATCAGTGAAGGTCACAAAATTATATTCTCTCTGTGGTTTTACTAACTACAGGTTATGTGGCTTCTGTTGGATTGGAAATGACAAATTACCACCACTGTGTGTCTATATGTTTGGAATTGGAGTCATCAATGACGGCCCAACATCATCAAGTGCTATGACGATCATCAATTTCGGGAGGACGTGAACTCCCATGGTATATGGTGGATAGGCGGCAGGAACCATTGAAGGCTATGTCTGAAAAGTGTTCCTTCTTGCAGTTTCCTCATATTCCAAGTCCGGCTTGTTGCAGGAGCTACTGAGTTAAGTGCTCTGTGCACACCGTGAGCTGTGTGTCTCATCCGTTTTGATCCTGCTTCGATATCCCGCTTGTTTACGATGAATGATGATATCGTATGACAGGGAACAGTTGGCTGTGTTCACTTTCTGCGCGGTTTCGCCTTATGTCTTTTGGCGTGTGCTGAGACTGCTACGATGGGGACTACAGTTACCTTTCTTTGTTTGGGAGATGAGTTGGTAATTCGGATGATTCCACTGGCACGGGCGGTTGAGCAATTATGGATTTTAATTCGTTTGCTGTGATGCCGAGGCATTCAATAACCAATAACCAATAACCGACCACATTACCCCAAAAATCATGTGCCGAAGGTCTGTAAAATTTATGGTCACTAATACTATATTTACTATACGCCACTTGGCGTGACGGGGGTACTTTACTTTACTTTTATTATGTTACGAGCATTATTTTTCTAATGTGTCATGCATGCATTAATATTTACTTTACATTCCAAAATGTTACGTTTTATGTGTTAAACCTACTCAAAGTAATCCTGGAAAGGAAAATACAAGGTATAAGAGGCAGAGGCAGAACTAGACTAATATGGACGAGTAACATAAAAAGATGGACAAGTCAGCCTATGACAACCTACACTATCAAAGCAAGAGACAGGGCAAAATGGCCCCCCTTGGTAGCCAAGTTGATATGTACTTTTAATTTCTTTATTTAAATATACTTGTGTTTTGTCAACTGTTCCAGCTGAATGTGTCCTAAGCTACATCGTAGTTTTTATTTTGTGTTGTTCCTCACCTACGTAGGGCTGTAACCGTGCCATTGTTATTCTTTTTTTCTTTTCACCCTTATCGTGAGCTTTACGGCAATTTATCATTTCTTATGCCTTTACCCCTGTGTTGTAAATGGTTGGATTTGTTGGAAGATCGCATGTATGTGGGTCAACCAATGGATCGGGCGGACATCATCGATGCCCTACGAGATGTGGGAAGTGCACAGGACTTCGACAAATCCACGTCACTCCTTCGGAGGAAAGATATGGGAGTTTAGATGTGCACAGCCAGAAACGAGAAACTTAGTGGGCGTGTAAGAAGACTAATCAACCAACACAGAACTGGAGTCGTCAGTCGCTGGACACTGCGGGACTTGCTGAGGAGGGGATCTGAGGACCTATGGACATGTTCGGAGTGCAATGATGATGACCCGCAAAAACTCAATAACTCAATAAATAATTCAATGTTTGTGGGAGCATTGCAGTAACAGGTGATCCGCTGTTTCCATATGGTGGGTGTAATACCTGTATTTTGGTACATGCGAGGAATATGGTCTGTTTAGGCTTGAGCAGCAGGGGCGTATCGTGTTCTCAACTTAAAAATTTGATTTCAATATTTTACTTTTAATTTATTAATCGGGACGCGTGGATGTAAATTTGATGGTCTTGTACAATGAGAGGCCAGTTTTCTCAGTGACCCAGTGGTTCAGCCAATATTTTTGTGTGTAGAAAGCGTTTGGTTTTAAAATTTGGGGCGGTGTTTCTGCTGGTCTAGATAACGTATCTGTCTTTTCATAACCTGAAATTCAAATATGTCCGGGTATGAGTGCAGAATATCCTCCAAGTCAGAATATTCTTCAAGTCAGAATATCCTCCAAGTCAAATATCCTCCAAGTCAGAATATCCTCCAAGTTAGAATATCCTCCAAGTCAGAATATCCTCTAAGTCAGAATATCCTCCAAGTTAGAATATCCTCCAAGTTAGAATATCCTCCAAGTCAGAATAACCTCCAAGTTAGATTATCATCCAAGCTAGAATATCCTCCAAGTCAGAATATCCTCTAAGTCAGAATATCCTCCAAGTTAGAATATCCTCCAAGTCAGAATATCCTCCAAGTCAGAATATCCTCCAAGTCAGAATATCCTCCAAGTCAGAATAACCTCCAAGTTAGATTATCATCCAAGCTAGAATATCCTCCAAGTTAGAATATCCTCTAAGTCAGAATATCCTCCAAGTTAGAATATCCTCCAAGTCAGAATATCCTCCAAGTTAGAATATCCTCCAAGTCATAATATCCTCCAAGTCAGAATATCCTCCAAGATAGAATATCCTCCAAGTTAGAATATCCTCCAAGCTAGAATATCCTCCAAGTTAGAATATCCTCCAAGTCAGAATATCCTCCAAGTCAGAATATCCTCCAAGTCAGAATAACCTCCAAGTTAGATTATCATCCAAGCTAGAATATCCTCCAAGTCATAATATCCTCCAAGTCAGAATATCCTCCAAGTCAGAATATCCTCCAAGTCAGAATATCCTCCAAGCTAGAATATCCTCCAAGTAAGAATATCCTCCAAGTCAGAATATCCTCTAAGTTAGAATATCCTACAAGTTAGAATATCCTCCAAATTAGAATATCCTCCAAGTCAGAATATCCCCCAAGTCAGAATATCCTCCAAGTTAGAATATCCTCCAAGTTAGAATATCCTCCAAGTCAGAATATCCTCCAAGTCAGAATATCCTCCAAGTCAGAATATCCTCCAAGTCAGAATATCCTCCAAGTCAGAATATCCTCCAAGTCATATATGGTAAGTGGACAGAGATGTTAATTAGTTTGATTTTGATAGAGAAATCAGACAACAAACAAAAGTTAGCTTGCAAGGAAGTTCTTTTGTTCCGAGAACCAAACAGAATAGTTAGGCAATGTACACTTCTGTTGTTATGGGAAAAATATCCGGACCTTTGGAACAGTGGGTTGAAAGGTTGGGCCAACTGTAGAGATATTAATAATATATGGACAAGGATAATGGTATAAGGTCATTGATCGATCGTCATTTATACGCCGAGATAACAAGTATAGAATCAGATACAAGTTAGTAAATAATTTCTATACACAACGAATGCACAATAAAGGAATAATTTAGACATTCTTCCTCTTCTGTTCTCTTTCACTGATACCTAAGAGGTGTCGTGGTTTATATCATTTGTCGTTCTTGTGCTGCTCGAATTGTCTGAATTAGTGATTTTCCTTTGTTGTTACATGTCTCTGTCACTGCATCTATCCATCTTCTTCTGGGTCTTCCTCTTGGTCTTTTTCCATGCATTCTCGAGAAGAACGCCCTTGATGGTGATTGGTGAGGATTCATTCTGACCAGGTGGCCAAACCATTTAAGTTGTTGTTGTTCTATATATTCTTGCCAGGGTTTTGTTCCTACCATTTTTCTTATGGTTTCATTTGGTATTCTATCTCTTCTTGTGTTGTTTTTTACTTTTCTCAAGCATCGCATCTCACATGTATTGATCTTTCTTAAATGTGATTTAGAAAGGGTCCATGTTTGACTTTCATAGCACAAAGTTGGTATGAAGATGCTATTTATCATTTGTTGTTTAGCTGGCATAGAAATGTTTGGATGTCTTAACAATGGGGAAAGCTGGTATGTGACAGCATTTGCTTTTGTATTCTCATGTCAATTTCTCTGTCTAGTTTTCCACCTTCTGTGAACATTGTGCCTAAATACTTGAATTCCTCTACTTGTTTTATTTCTTTATCTTTGATCTTGATGTTTAATGGGTGTCTTAATTTGCTTATCCTTATTTAGACATTAAATTAGACATTTAGACATTTAAAGAGACATAATCTAAACTCAAAGTGATACAAGCCCGGGTATGAACGAATCTTTAGTCTTCTTTACCTTTCAACTCCCTGTGGGGCATGATTCCTTCAAAGTGCTCCTTCCATCTCATCACTTGTTCCTTTATATTACTAAGCAAATTTCCTTTCTTGTCTTTAATAAAGGCATTGATCTGTTTGTATATTCCGCTTAATTTCAATTCCCTTGTGGTGTTGTACAGTTCTTTCATATTTCCTTTATTTGCCGCTTCCTCTGCCTCTTTAGCTAGTTCACATATATATTTCCTCTTATCCCTTTTAATTAATTTTCTCACTTCTTTGTTCACCTCTGTGTACGTTTCCTGTGTCTTGGCTTTAGTACTTCTCATTTTGTTTTGATCTATGTCTGCTTTCATATTCTTTCTTTTTAAAATTTTCTCCAGGGTCTCTGCTGTCATTCATACCTTATTATGGCATTCTCTTTTCCACATGATCTCCTCACATGTCTCCTTCCATATATTCCTCATCTGTTTCCAGTGATATTCTATATTTATTGTATCTTCTAGGTGTTGGAGGACTTGGTATTTGTTTGATACTGTGCCTGCAAATTTATCATTAATTTCTTGTGCTTTAAGAAACCCTACATTGAAATACTGTCTACTTTTAAGTGTTGTAGTATATATATATATATATATATATATATATATATATATATATATATATCTTTTCAGTTTAGTTTTGGCTAGCAGAAGATGATGATCTGAAGCCACATCTGCTCCTCTATATACTTGTATATCATGTAAGGATGACTTAAACTTTTTATAAATACATATGTGGTCAATTTGATTCTTCGTTGTATGATCTAGTGACACCCATGTAGCTTTATGTATACTTTTATTTTGGAATATTACTCCTCCTAGGCTCATTTTATTAAGTGCACATAAGTTCACGAAAAGCTCTCCATTCTCACCAATTTCTCCGGGTCTATGTTTTCCCATGATCTCTTGGAAGCCTCGGTTGTCTGATCCTACTTGTGCGTTTAGGTCTCCCAGAAAGATTATAATATCACTGGCTCTTCTTCCATCCATCTGAACCTTTTGTTATCAGCAAGCTAGTCCTCTGTTTTACAGTGGCTCTTTGTCGTGACAATATTAATCTTAACCTTGAAGGATATACAATACACAGCGGTATCGGTTCTTTTTACTGAGCTCGGACACAGCGCCGTGCCACTCAAGGTACATTACTTATTCACACATCTTAATACATATCTTGATGTGTACTGTTTATTATTTACCAGTTACCCATCTCGAACCTGCAAAAAAGTGAATTTGTATGTTTGTTTTTGCTAACTTAGCCAGAAGCCATTGAGGGCTTTGCAATCAAAGTTATTCCTCACATATTGCATTTTAAAGTGTTTGTTTTTATAACGTGGACTTAAACGTTGTTTATAATACTACGGCAAATCATCATCGTCATCATCGAGTGCCATCTCCGCAACGAAGGTTGGCTACCATGGAGCGCCATTCTGCTCTGCCTCTTGCTTTGATGGTGCTGGTTGTCATAGGCTGACTTATCCATCTTTTGATGTTACTCGTCTATGTTAGTCTTCGTCTATCTCTGCCTCTTTTACTTTGTATTTTCCCCTCCAAGATTATTTTTATTATGATTATTATTATTATTCTACAGCGAATAAAAAATGAAAAAAAATAGAGGTAAACTGTATTTAATAAGTAAGTAAAGAGCCCTGTCACACCAAGTGACGTATATGGGATATGGTGTTAGTGACCATACATTTTGCAGACTTTCAGCACATGATTTTTTTTTGGTAATGTGGTCGGTCTTACGCCCGTGCCGCTTTACTTTCGCAGAAAAAAAAATGTACTCATATGAGGCTGGATGTAATGAGGAATGTTTTTTTTTTCACTCACATCACTTGAGGAGAAGCTGTCACAGAACAAAATGAAGAAATATCTAAGTCGTTTGTGATTGGTTGAAAAATGCTTCGTCTAGCCTATGTACGATTATCAATCTATATTTCAAGATCTCGGGTATTTTATATCTAGACTATATTACTTGTAAAGGGGCATACCTCAGAGCTCGAATGAAATGGTTGGCAAGTCCAGCTCTACATCATCGTTAACAACTGAAAACTGAGATGGTAAATTCATATAGCATGTATTTTATGTGTGATCAAACTCGTAGTAATGGGAAATGTGGGAGCGGTAAGATGTTTGCAGACAATGAATTGCAGTGACAGAATGAAGGAATAAACGAGCCTCAAAGAGAAAGAAGATGGCACAAAACTAAAATTATTGAACATATAAATCATCATCATCTTCATCAAGTACCAGGCTGCTGGCGTAGGTGATGATGTGTCTCCACAACTTCGATCTCGACAGTTCTTTATCATTCCTGTTGTTGACCTTCTGCCAAGCCATTCTCTTAAGCTGTCTGGTATTTTTTCTCTTTGCTTCCCTCTATCTCTTCGTCTCTCAATTTTTCCAGTTGTTACAATATATTCCAGTTGTTCTCTTCTCATTACATGGCCAAAAAATGAAGATTGTTTCTTCCTAATATTGGAAACCAGCTGCTCTTTTTGCTTTGACCTCTTCCAGAACGTTTTCATTGCTCTTCTTAGCTGTCCATGGTATTCTCAACATTCTTTTGTAAAACCACATTTCTACAGACTCCAGTGATTTTCTTGTCCGTTGTCCTATTGTCCATGATTCACATCCATATAACATGTAAATACTTGTTTTTAAAATTCCCAGTTTCTTGGCCATTTAAAAAGACCAAAGAAATATTCTCAGAGGCCAACACTAAAAGAGAGCTATTAAAAACATCACAAAGAAACAATCAAAATTTTTCGTGTAAATCATGAGAAGAGAAGAGTTGGAATACCTGGTTACTAACTGCAAAATACAAAGAAAGAAAGATCGCGGACAACAAAGAGAGAAGATACTAGATAGTTCTATTTTTTGTAGTGGCACAGTAAACAATCAACAATAGAATTGATACAATGCATTGTGGAAAGAGAGTTGTGGGAAGGACATGATCCCCCACGCCAACCGATATGGCACATGCTGATGATAATGATGACGGTTAAAAAAGAGAAAAAAAATAAACGAATGTAATTTAAGAGAATAATGCCCCAAATAAAACGACTGAGATGAAACGAATAATTTGATTAAATGTAACTTGATATGAATGTTTAAAAATGCTCCGGTTGCAAAGGCAGTGCATAGAGATACCTCCAAATATAAACAGCCAGAACGGTAGTCTGTAGAGCTGAATGGACGTGATGTAAATAATATGAGCTTCATATTAATCCAGACTTGTGATTAATGTACGTGAAAGATAATGTACATCTGTAATGATAACCATTCAGAATAGACAAATGTTCCAACTTATGACATAATGGAACTTACAGTAGAGGCTGGGAAGCTACTGTAAGTAAAATACCCCCGTCACACCAAGTGACGTATAGGGAATATGGTGTTAGTGACCATAATTTTTTATAGGCCTTAAGCACACGATTTTTTGGGGTAATGTGGCGTGTCTTACGCCCGTGCCGCTTTACTTTCACAGAAAAAGTTTGGTACCCAGTGATCTCTGCAATATGTGCCATTTTGGCACGCAAGGTTTCTGTTTTTGAGATTGTGGTTCTGCCCTATGTGCCGTCTTCGGCTCGAAAGGATAATAGATACATGGATGGATGGATAGATGGATGGATGGATGGATGGATGGATGGATGGATAGGAAGACAGGAAGATAGGAAGATAGGAAGATAAGGAAGATAAGGAAGATAAGGTGGGTAGGTGGGTGGGTGGATGGACGGACGTACGAACGGACAGCAAAGTCAGACAGACAGACATGACACACAAGACAAGACAGACAGACAAGACAAGACAAGACAGACAGACAAAACAATACAATGCAGACCAGACCAGACAGACAGACAGACAAGACAGACAGACAGTGAAGAATATCAGTGAAGACAGACAGACAGACAAGACAGACAAGACAGACAAAACAGACAAGAGAGACAGACAGACCAGACCAGACCAGACAAGAGAAAACAAGACAAGACAGACAGACAAGACAAGACAGACAAGACAGTCAGGACAGACAGACAGACAAGACAAGACAGACAAGACAGACAAGACACGACAGACAAGATAGACAAGACAGACAAGAAAGACAAGACATACAAGACAGACAGATTGATTGATTGATTAGATAGAACCCGGAATCCGTCGATCAGGATCGTACTCGACCTCTCGTCCTTTGTAGTCCAGTTCACTCTAACCACTGAGCTATCGCGATTCCCTTGGGTAGTTACTGGCTTATCTTCTAATACCTCCGACCAACCGTCTGTCAAGGCATTAAAGGACATGCATATAAAGGTATTCATACAACTGTAATATACATACATATAAAGGTATTCGTAAAACTGTAACATACATACATATAACGGTATTCGTAAAACTGTAACATACATACATACATATAAAGGTATTCATACAACTGTAACACACATACATATAAAGGTATTCGTAAAACTGTAGCATACATACATACATACATATAAAGGTATTCGTAAAACTGTAACATACATACATATAAAGGTATTCGTAAAACTGTAACATACATACATATAAAGGTATTCGTAAAACTGTAACATACATACATATAAAGGTATTCGTAAAACTGTAACATACATACATGTAAAGGTATTCGTAAAACTGTAACATACATACATATAAAGGTATTTGTAAAACTGTAACATACATACATTACGTCACTGCTTTCTAAGATAGTCTTTTGCTAGAGAGATAGAGAGAGAAGAATGTCAATTGGTGTTTTCCAACTGGCTGCGCCGCGCAGTGTGTCGCTACGTCACTGCTTTCTCAGCTAGTCTTTTGCTAGAGAGATAGAGAGAGAAGAATGCCACTTTTTCCTATTTTCCAAGTACGTGAGCCATTTAAATTCCAGAACCGTCGATTACTGGTTCCGGGAAGTGAAATATCAGCTCACCTGTCAACGACATCAAAGGTTTCCGGTTGTCGATTGTTTCGACCACATCAAACAGCAACACCACAAGCTTTGTTCACATCAAACGATCTTTTAGGATCTCTGGAACGATCTTCTATGATCTCTGGCATGGCTTTTATTCTCATTATTTAGCTACACGGTGGCCGTCCCTTTTTTAAAACTATCGCCTGTTACTATCTTTTTTTCACCATTTCTCTCTCTCTCTCTCTCTCTCTCTCTCTCTTTCTCTCTCTCATTTGAAACTATCCCTTGTCACCGTCTCTTATGTTTAACTCTCTTTCTCTCAAGATTGCCTCATGTAAACTTATCTTTTTGTGACTTTCGCTTTCATGACTATCCCTCTCATGGCCATCTAATGTAAATTTCTATTCCTTGTGACTTTCTTTGTCATTTTGTCATGACTATATACTGTAAATTTATATTTCTTATGTGTGTGTATATATATATATATATATATATATATATATATATATAATATATATATCATGACTATCTTATGTAAATTACTCTTTCTTGTGACTATCTCTTTTCTGACTATCTCTCTCTTGACTATCTCTATCGTGACTATCTCATGCAAACTTTCCTTTCTTGTGACTATCTCTCTCGTGACTATCTCTCTCGTGACTTTCTCATGCAAACTTCCCTCTCTCGTGGCTATCTCATGCAAACTTCCCTCTCTCGTGACTATCTCATGCAAACTTCGCTTTCTGGTGACTATCTCATACAAACTTCCCTCTCTCGTGACTATTTCATGCAAACATCGCTTTCTGGTGACTATCTCATGGAAACTTCCCTCTCTCGTGACTATCTCGTGCAAACTTCCCTTTCTGGTGACTATCTCATACAAACTTTCCTCTCTCGTGACTATCTCATGCAAACTCCCTTTCTGGTGACTATCTCATGCAAACTTCCCTCTCTCGTGACTATCTCTTGCAAACTTCCCTCTCTCGTGACTATCTCATGCAAACTTCCCTTTCTGGTCACTATCTTATGCAAACTTCTCTCTCTCGTGACTATCTCATGCAAACTTCTTTCTCTCGTGACTATCTCATTCAATCTTCCTTCTCTCGTGACTATCTCATGCAAATTTCCCTTTCTGGTCACTATCTAATGCAAACTTCCCTCTCTCATGACTATCTCATGCAAACTTCCCTCTCTCATGACTATCTCATGCAAACTTTCCTTTCTGGTGACTAATGCAGACTTCCCTCTCTCGTGATTTTCTCATGCAAACTTCACTTTATGGTGACTATCTCATGCAAACATCCCTCTCTCATGACTATCTAATGCAAACTTCCCTCTCTCGTGACTATCTCATGCAAACTTCCCTCTCTCATGACTATCTTATGCAAACTTCCCTCTCTCATGACTATCTCATGCAAACTTCCCTCTCTCATGACTATCTCATGCAAACTTTCCTCTCTCGTGATTTTCTCATGCAAACGTCCCTTTCTTGTGACTATCTCATGCAAACTTCCCTCTCCTATGACTATCTAATGCAAACTACCCTCTCTCGTGACTATCTCATGCAAACTTCCCTCTCCTATGACTAGCTCATGGAAACTTCCCTTTCTTGTGACTATTTAATTTATGATTATTATCCTCAGTAACACAATTAAAGTAAACAGGAGACTATTAAAGTGGGTTAATGAATGTAAATACCTGGTAACAATCTTAGTTTCGAATGATCAATGTACAACAGAAGTGAGGTGCAGAATATCTCTGGAAAAGACGGCATTTCAAAGAGTGATAAAAGATAATTTGCAATCCCTTCTTGTCAATTCTTATCGTTCTGTGGGAGATCTGGTTAGCGACAGAGATTCTTTTAGATGGACTGTGGTGAATGCAACGTTCTGTGGGAGATCTGGATAGAGACTGAGATTCTTTCAGACGGGCTGTGGTGGATACAACGTTCTGCAAATGACATGGGAGCTGAAGATGAAATATTTACTGAGCATCTGTTCCGCACGCCTAGTTTATGTACCAGTTGCTGTTTAATGTTCGAAAAACTTAAGTTGACCCTCTTGGAAGGTTTATGTCCAAGTTGTTCCGTCAGCACTACGTTCCCCAAACCCGTATAGAAGTGTACTAAGCACACAACTTTGGTAAATTTGAAACTTAGTTTTGACTGTTAATTTGGTTGTTGGCCCATGCTCTGTCTTTAAGATTACAAATTTTGTAGCGGCCTTTCCGATTCGGAAATTTAGTTCTCCTTCAAGTGAGACAGTGGTTGTGACCATAGAACCGAGATAGGTGAACTTTCTTGCATATTCAAGGGGTGTTTTATTTAATGAATCAGCTGCGGGACTGGCTACACCTTGTTGAAGCACTACAGTCTTCTTATTGACAGGGAGAATAAATCACGTGAACTAGCTACATTTGTCAATCATTGACTGCAAACGGATTCATCGACGGCAACCAGTGCTGCAACGTCAGCGAATTGACGCTTCTTAATTACGGTCTGAGTTGTTCTAAATGTTGACCTCAGACGTGCAAGATTGAATAAGGAACCGTCAGATCTTGTACAGATGTAGATGTCTCCAGAGACGGTTTCAAGCGCATTGTGTAGAAGGGGATGTGAAACATATTCCGAATAGAGTAGAGGCGAGGACATATTCTTGTTTTTGACTCCACAGCTCATCTCATAGGACTGGGAAGATCTACCGTCGAACTGGCAGACATATTGTTGTGAAAGGACTTGATTATGTAATGTAAGAGGGCAGCCAACATTTTCCAGCACCCTGTATAGACCTGCTCTGCTCATGGTGTTAAAAACCTTTGTGAGATCAATGTAGGAGGGCAGCCAACATTTTCCAGCACCCTGTATAGACCTGCTCTGCTCATGGTGTTAAAAACCTTTGTGAGATCAACGAAATCTTTAAATAGAGGTCTTCTCTGTTCTTTACAATTTTCCTGCAGTTGGCGGAGAGTAAAAATCATTAACGAAACTCTGGTGACGTTCAAATCGTACGTCCTAGCCTCACCAGTGTCCACATTTCTTCTGTAGCTCTCAACATGTCAATATAAACCTTAATTAAGCAAACGATTGACATTAAATGTTATTATTAATAAGTTCTTGATAAATATTGCAATGAATACAAATCATTCGGAGAAAGGTTGTTTAGTACTAAAAAGAATCTATTTTTATTGTTCTTAATCTCATGTGTATGTACTAAGTCTCTAAGTACAACTAAGAAATGCTTAATTATTCTGTAATTGCTTGGAAAATTCTGTGTCTAATCAGTTTATGAACGCGAAGTTATTAGTCACATATTTGTCTTCGGCTTCATCGCCTTACACATTGAGATGTTATTTTCATTGACTCTTTCATCTCGAAATGTGTGAAACATATTGTCTATTTGATAGAGGCGTAAATTTAGCGTTGAAAATAAACGATTTAAGAACGACGTTTAACATCGGTAATTATGACAAATGGGAAATGGTGGGACAAATAGAACTTATTCATGTTCAGTAAGGTTTTAATGGATTCTAATGTGACCAATTTGTATTGACTACACCATCATTCTTATGACAAAAGTTACCGCCCAATTTATTTTCTGTCAGGTAATTAGTTGTTATCACAATTTGGTCCTGCGACCTATTAGGCCCATTTATCAGTGAAAAAGCTGTTTCGCGACTGTTTAGTTCTCTGTGATGTGTACGTTTATGTTTGTATGTACATCATGATCCATCAAGCGAAATTATTTTTAGGATGTTACTTTAAAGTGCTAATAGCAGTGACTCATACTAACGGCTTTCGAAATGTATAGAACAGTAGAAAGATTATCAGCTTAGTGTACAAAGTTCATTATTATTACATCAGTGAGAATTAGACAAAAGACAAGCCTGGAATTGAATTGAAAAGGAAAGAGATGTTGAAGTTCTTCAACTGATGCTATTATAATCAGCAATAAAAGCAATTAAAATGTGATTACATCAAGAATTAAATCAATAATTATATCAATAATTATATCAATAATTAAATCAATAATTAAATCAATAATTACATCAATAATTAAATCAATAATTACATCAATAATTATATCAATAATTATATCAATAATTAAATCAATAATTACATCAATAATTAAATCAATAATTACATCAATAATTATATCAAGAATTATATCATGAATTAAATCAATAATTATATCAATAATTATATTAATAATTATATCAATAATTAAATCAATAATTATATCAATAATTAAATCCATAATTACATCAATAATTAAATCAATAATTACATCATTAATTATATCAAGAATTATATCAAGAATTAAATCAATAATTATATCAATAATTATATCAAGAATTAAATCAATAATTATATCGATAATTATATCAAGAATTAAATCAATAATTACATCATTAATTATATCAATAATTATATCAAGAATTAAATCAATAATTATATCAATAATTATATCAATAATTATATCAGTTTAAAAGTACAGTTTTTTTTTGGTCTTAAATACCTCTGCTATTTGACCACAAACAGAGCAAAATATGTAAGCCTTTGAAATGTGAATTTATGGAATAATAACAAGAATTGATGAAAAGAAAAGAAAACAAACGGTGAAGTCTTAAATAAAAAATAAAAAAAACTAAAACTGAAAAGAGAAATACTAAACAAAATCCAAACAAGGTAAATAAGATTTTTCGGGCATGTTAAAAGACAAAACAGCCTACTAAAAGTAATCTTGGAAGGGATAATACAAGGTAAAAGAAGCAGAAGCAGACTAAAACTAACATGGACGAGTAACATCAAATGTTGGACAAATCAGCCTATGACAACCTACACCGTCCAAGCAAGAGACAGAGTGGAATGGCGCTCCATTGTAGCCAACCTTGCCGAGACGGCACTCAATGATGATGATGATTTGATCGCGCTGTGAAAGGATATACAGAAACGGATTGTCAGATATTTTTTTTTTAATTCAATACCATCGGACTCTCGTCATGCACGACAGAGTAAATGCGCAAATCTTCAATAGCAACTATGTCATTCTTTGTCTTGTGTTTCAATATCTAACATGTGGCACCTCGTTATTGTTATCCCATGTCATATTGTTCGTGTCATCTAGCTCTTGTCATCAAATTCAAATAAAAAACTGAGATAATTTTATTAACAGTACCAGCCATGTCATCTTATTGGTGTCATCTAGCTAATGTCACCTTTTTCGTGTCATATAGCTCATGTAATATTAATCGTATGATATAGCTCATGTAATATAAATAGTGTCATATAGCTCATGTAATATTAATAGTGTCATATAGCTTATGTAATATTAATAGTGTCATATAGCTTATGTAATATTAATAGTGTCATATAGCTTATGTAATATTAATATTGTCATATAGCTCATGTAATATGTTGTTGTTGTTGTTGTTGTTGTTGTTGTTGCTGTTGTTGTTGCTGTTGCTGCTGTTGTTGTTGTTGTTGTTGTTGCTGTTGTTGTTGTTGCTGCTGCTGCTGTTGTTGTTGTTGTTGTTGTTGTTGCTGCTGCTGTTGCTGCTGCTGCTGCTGCTGCGTTCGCCAGCTTTCAACTCTGATGAAGTCCCTAGAAACTAGGAACTGAATTTTGCGTGTTAATCCATTTTTCCCTGGCAGCCGTGTGCACAGGTTTCCCTCGCCGCACAGGCAGTTAACTCTGACTTCGGAGGTACTCATGTTTTTTCTCCGTCGATGAGTAACTGACGTTTCAAGCCGGGCCTCGCTGCTGAGACCAGGGGTGGTTGTCGTAGAGAGAAATCATAAATAAAAATCCCAACCGGTGGAGCCGAGATTTGAACCTACAACCTCTCTGTCTCGAGGCCGTCGTCTTGCCTCGAGACCAACAAGTCCCCCATGGACTTGGAATATGAGGAAACTGCAACAAGGAACACTTTTCATGCATAGCCAGCAATGGTTCCTGCCGCCTATCCACCCTATACCATAATTTCACGTCCTCCCGAAAGTGATGAACGTCATATTTCTTTACAAATGTATAGCGCTTGATGATGTTACACATAACAATGGCGCAAGCACAGCAATGACGCGCCCTTTAGATTCTTGATTACTCTAGTGAATGAAGCCTACGACGAACAGAACACGGTGCAAATTCCCTAAAGAGATAAAACTGCGGCTGACGAAGCATTTCACATTAATAAGTAACAGGGAAATAACTTGCGTCAAGCAAATCTAAGAACGGTCATGAACAGCACCAATGTGACGTAAAGCGCAGAACAAGCCTAGACAATGGAAGGTCGCATTCACAACACTTGATTTGTCGAAAATGGAATATCGCCGGCGTACGACATTGTTTTATCAGTGCAGATGTAATAAGTCGATCATTATCTTGACTTTAACGCATAGGAGTGCGATGGAGAACTGAAATTAATCAGACATCGAATGCACCTTTTGCAGCGATCGAGAGAACGTGGACTAGATCCGCCATCTTAGAAACGGAAGTCCATGTAATATTAATAGTATCATACAGCTCATGTAATACAAATAGTATCATGTAGCTCATGCAATATTAGTAATGTCAGGTAGCATATCTCATCTAATTCATGAACAGAGAATCAAGTCGTATTAGTTTCCTCATCACATTTGTCTATATCTCACGTCAGCAGAAATAAGTAATATGATGTCCGTCACGTCAGCAGAAATAAGTAATCTGATGTCCGTCACGTCACGCAATAAAAATAAGGATATCTCGTCCACTCTGACAATCGCATCATTTCAGTCACGTCAAAGATATCACGATATCTGACCTACGTCATGTCGGCTACGACCTGTCAATCAACTGACATTTGTTAAAAGTACATAAGGTGGCATTAAGTGATACATAGGAATCACTTTTGGGGGTTTTAATCGGCTTTCGACCAGACAGTAACTTTAGTACTTGATGGGCGGGAAACATACGCACACACGCACACACACGCACACACATGCTGATCCAGTTTAATTTAGTCGACATATCATCTTCATCACACAGCGGACAGCTCTACAGTGTAGAGATGCCCTCCTCAGCACGTTAAGTCGTACTCTTGCCAAACACCAATGTAAGCACTGAAGCTGGCTTCAGCTGAGATGTACAAACTCCGTAACCCCGGCGAAAATTTGATCCCAAAATTCTTAGTCGGGGCAGGTGACCGTGACTCTATTCTTTACTTCCCTTGACCGTGTCAAGGCTCAATGAAGACACACAGGTGTGACATGTGACCGTGGCTCTATTCTTTACTACCCTCACCGTGGTCAGAGCCTTGGTACACTGATGCCTTATCTTACAGAATGGAGTGTCTCTGAATTTTATCTTCTCCCTCTTGTTTGCCTTGATACCGGTAATCTTCTTTTGTGCACTTATTAATCTATGCAATTTGTCTGTTTATTTATTAAACAAAAAAGTGTATGGGGAATATGTTGTTAGTGCCCATTCTCTTCAAAGATCAGCAGTACACTTTTATATAGATTAGTTTGTTTGAAAAACACGCCAGATAGCCATTCTTTCTCTTAAGAAAAAATCGATGTTACTATTTTTCAAAGGCTAGAGAATTCCAAAAAATCCCAGCACATCTGGACATTGAAGACAGTTAGTTGCAAGCCTAAAGATTAAGATGTTCAAGTTAATTTTCTTTTCAGATGCAATTATTTTGTTATGGTTTTGCTGTCATCATAGAAACATCAATATTTCCACTTTTTTTTTTCTATAATCTGCTTGGGGATAATTATTTGAGGAATTTGGATGGTCAAAAACAACAACAAAGATTTGTTGAAGGGAGGTTTACAGGCACACACAGGGGCTGTTCAATGTTGAACGGATAGTAACAGGCAAATACAAGAGCTGTCGAGGACAGGTTTACAGACAAATACAAGAGCTGTCGAAAACAGATTTACAGGCAGGAGCTGTTAAATGTTGAACGGAGATTAACAGGCAAATACAAGAGCTGTCGAGGAGAGGTTTACAGGTACACACAGGAGCTGCTACATGCTGAACGGAGATTAACAGGCAAATACAAGAGCTGTCGAGAACAAGTTTACAGGCACACACAGGAGCTGTTAAATGTTGAACGAAGATTAACAGGCAAATACAAGAGCTGTCGAGAACAAGTTTACAGGCACACACAGGAGCTGTTAAATGTTGAACGGAGATTAACAGGCAAATACAAGAGCTGTCGAGGAGAGGTTTACAGGTACACACAGGATCTGCTAAATGTTGAACGGAGATGAATAGGCAAATACAAGAAGTGTTGAAGGCAGTGCACAGACACGCAAGATATCTGTGCTCATATAAAATCCACAAACAATCACAAGAGCTGCACTGCAGTGGCTTCCATAGGGAAGGCAATTGAGAATCTGGCGATGAGCACTTCAAACGGAGGAAATAGGAAAGTGTTGAGTAATTTGAACCATACCTGGAGTACCTGACGTAGAATGACCACGGACTGGCAAGAGTAAAGAAACTATCGTTGTACTGGGCGAAACTCCTCACAGCAGGACACATCAACCTGATTGCTTCGTTAGTGTGTGATTAAGAACAAGAAGAGATAACATTTTGTCGGGAACTAACGGTTTGAATAATTTTTTTGTGCAGGACAAATATAGAAGTGGCAGGGATACCACCATAGAATATATATATATATATATATAAAGAAACAACAAATAAAATGGTCTGGCCACGTGACAAGGCAGAAAGATCAAAACACAACGATGCTTCAGTAAACGTTGCGAGAACACCAGATCAAGGGCTGACCAGGAAAAAGATGGATTGATGGAATATTAGAAACGCTAGGAAACAACAGTAGTAGAGGTTAACAGAAGAATAAAAGGCCGCAAATTATGTCTCCCCTCGACGCTGAAAGGCAAATGAGGAAAGAAAGAAGAAGGAAGAGAATGACGTGACCACATATACACAGCCAAAACCAATAATTACTCTTTAGACAGCAGTGGCCAGGCTTAACTCTCGTGCTGACACCACGCGAACCACAGTGAAATGAGATCGTAAAAAGTTTGGAATTTCCAGGACCAAGCATACAAATTAAGAGAAGTGGAAGCACAAAGAGAAACAAAAAAACTGAAATAATAAATACTAGCATCGTTAATAATGAGCCACATTGTTCTTGGAATAAGTGGATCACGTTGACCCAGGCTTCTTGTTGAAATGTCTGATGTTGATGGAACATTCCCATTGTTAGCTCGATGGTTCCTACAATTGTGTCTTCTCCCTAGCGACTTGAATACATAAACATTATCATTTTTTTAAACCTTTTTAAATTGTCTTTCAACGTCGAGGAGAAATACATTTTGCCAATTTTTTCTTCCGTTGTTGTTATAGAGCCACAGGCTTGTGTGATGACGCCCTTCGACCCAACGCCCTATAATGATCATCATCATCAAGCACCATCCTTGCTGGCGTAGGTGATCATGACTCCCCACAATTTTTAAAATCTCGACAGTTATATAACATTTCTGTTGTTGACTTTCTGCCAAGCATGCCTGGTATTTTTTCTCTTACCTTCCCTCTATCTCTTCGTCCCTCAATTTTCCCAGTTGTTACAATATATTCCAGCTGTTCCTTTCTCATTACATGGCCAAAAAATGATGATTTTTTCTTCCTATTATTGGAAATTAGTTCTCTTTTTGTTTTGACCTCTTTCAGGTCGTTTTCATTACTTTTCTTTTCTGTCCATGGAATTCTCAACATTCTTCTGTAAAACCACATTTCTACAACCTCAGGTGATTTTCTCTGTTGTTGTCCTTTTGACCATGATTCACATTCATATATTAATACTGGCTCTACATAACATTTAAGAACTCTTTTTCTTGTTTCTATCGTCAAAAATGGATTGCACAGTGTATTCCTCACTTTTTGGAAAGCTGCTTTTGCCTGAGCTATTCTGCTATCATCTATGTCATATATAATGATATATGTAGTTATTTCTGAGGTTCTAAGCAGTTTCGTACAAAATATTCCATTTATCAGAGTTTATTGAAGGCTAGTTGTGCTGTATTTTGATCTTTCTGTCACGTGACCAAACAATTGTATTGTTGATTCTTTAACTATTCAATAGCGGGCACTATTTTTAGATTATTTTTCTCTTAACTCGTCCCTTATAATCTTATCTCTCGGGCTGTGTCCCGTCATTCATCTAACATATTTAATTCCAGTTGTAATTATTTGTCTTATTGTTCTTGAATCTAGTCGAGTTCAGGTCTCATTGGTAGCACAACGTTGGGATGAAGATCGTTGTGTAGTGTTTCAGTTTTGTCTGTAGGGTTATTTTCTTCTTGGACAATAGTTGTAACATCTACCCGATGAATGGACAAGCTACGTTGCGTGTTAGTGTATGTGATAGTATATGCCACCAGACCGCTTATGTATTTGAATTATTCTGCCCACTTTAATTGCCTGCCATATGTTGTTCGTGTTTGTTTGATATTCTGTTATTTATGTAACGTTTATGATTTATGTTTATATTTGTTTACATTGATTTTCATGTGCTTCCTAATATCCAATATTAGGAATAAACAATCATCATTTTTTGGCCATGTAATTAGACGGGAACAGCTGGAATATATTGTAACAACTCAACTGGGAAAATCAAGGGTCGAAGAGATAGAGGGAAGCAAAGAGAAAAGATACCAGACATCTTAAGAGAATGGCTTAGCGGAAGGTCAACAACAGAAATGATAAATAAATTGTCGAGATCGAAAGTTGTGGAGAGACATGATCACTTACGCCAGCAGGCACGGTAGTGATGATGATGGTGACTAATCTTTCATTTTTATATCCACCAGTATCAGGGAATCGTCTTCTAATAGTAGGTCAAGCATACACTGGGCATTGGTTGGGGAACCAAGTGGTAAACACATCTAGTGATGCTATATTTTACGCCTTTTGCTCTCTCTCTCTTTCTCTTTCTCTCTCCCCCTCTCTCTCCCTCTTAGTGTTTGCGTTTGTATGTGTGTCGTTGACTCGCTAGCAATAGCCCCGCTATAGTATACACAAAGAAACAACAAATGAAAGGGTTTGGGTACGTGACAAGTCAGAGTAATTAAAACATAACACAACGAGCACTCAATAAACGTTGCGAGAATACCAGACCCAAGGGTTGACCACGAAAAAAGATGAATCGAGGAATATTAGAAGCACTAGGAAATATAACAGCAGCAGATGCGAAAGAAGAGCAAAAGACAACAAATTATATCTCCCCTCACCGCTGAAAGGCAAATGAGAAAGGAAAGAAGAAGAAAACGAAGACGACCCGTGTGTTTATGCACTATACGTTTTGATGGCTAAATAAGTAGGAAGTTCTGAAAACAGTATAAGCTGCAAGTGCCACTAGCATCTCTAGCCGTACTCTCCTGACCTGAGACTTAACATTATCTAAATCCTCTAGAATTAATTACGATGCACGACACTCGCTATGCTTATATGCCCTGACTATGAAGGAAATGTTAGAGATTGCTCAAATCATGCTTAGTGTTTATTTCGTTATCAATATAACTGCCACCTGATTTGACACACTTCTGTTATTTCTGCTTTAGTTTGAAAAGACTTGGGAGCGGAACACTTGATTTTAAAAAACTAAATTAGATACGACAAGTCAGTATGAGTTCATTGCTGACATAATGGCTTCCTGCTGAGTTTTTATTTTAAGATTTTTGTCAAAACAATACGTCTCAAATCGGATAGTGTTACATTTTAACATCATGAAAAATGCACTCACGCCAAGGCAAATATCATCAGAACTAAAACTACGAATTGTATAATGTTACATTTGCTCAACATTCCTTCATGGTGCAGAAACATGTACATTAAATAAGAAAATAGAGCAGTAAATTGAAGCCTTTGAAATGTGGATCTACCGAGAAAATGGTGTGAATTGGATGAAAGGAAAATAAGACAAAAAAGAAGTTCTGTATCAAGTGAAAGTGAAAAAATTACTCAACACAATTAAAGAAAAATGACAATTGAAAGTTTTTTTTGGAAATGTGAAGAGACACAGTATTAAAAAAAGTAAAGTACCTCCGTCACACCAAGTGGCGTATAGGGAATATGGTGTTAGTGACCATACATTTTACAGACCTTCGACACATGATTTTTGGGGTACTGTGGTCGGTATTACGCCCGTGCCGCTTTACTTTCCCAGAAAAAATTCCGGTACCCATTAAAGGCTGGGTGAACCGGAGCCGTCGGTTGGGATCGAACCCTACCTCTTGTCCTTTGTAGTCCAGTTGACTAACCACTAAGCTATCGCGGCTCCCGAAGAGACACAGTACACTACTAAAAGTCATATTGGAAATGGCGGTAGAAGGTAGAAAAAATTGAGGCAAACCAAGACTTAAATGGACTGATAACATCAAAGGATGGACAGGTGAACATATAACAGCTTGCACCATCAAGACAAGAGGTAGTGTAAAATGGCGCTCCATGGTAGCCAACCCTCGATGTGGAGACAGCTCCAAATAAAGAAGCGCCAAACCGGAAAAAGGGGTCGATGTGAAACCATCTCGATATTCAAATAGTTGGCGAATCAATCCAGAGGAAGAGGTATATAAAGCTAACTTTAGTTATCTGAGTGACAGTGTTCCCGAGCGTTTGGATTTTTGTGGCAAGGCGCTGTGCCACTGAGTAGGGGTTCGATCATGCTTCGGCCCATATATTGTTCTTTGTTTTTTTTTTCCTGTTGTTGATTATTTGTCATTTTTTCCGAGTGCTGTAAGCATACCTCTTCATCTGAATTGATTAGCTGATTATCGCCTCGGACTTTTCCTCTATAATAATATTCATTTATTTCATATACTAAATAATGTTCATTATATTCATATTTAAATATTATTATATTATTATTTGTCTCCATTCAAATAATTGGTTGAAATCTACACAAGCCGTGCTCTACCAATGAAATATGAAATCAACGGAATATTTTAAGTTCATGCTATCCATCGATTTCCGGTCACGGTGCTTCCTATCTTGGTAGGGAGATCTAGTACTGTCCTTATGGTGTCGTCACTTTTCAAGTAATCTTTAAATATGATACCGTTGGCGTCCCACAAAATACACACTTTCACGTTTCCTGCATATTTCTATGAGCTCGGTTTATTCAGTGCTGAGGAGCCTAATTCCATTGGGAATTGTGCATTCAGGGTTTAGTTTAAATAGATCATCTTCACTTTCCAACAGACAACTCCACAGTGCTCACATCCTCTCAAGAGCACTTTCTCCAGTATGAAGCACGCCAAACTTACACTAGTAATAGCACTGAAGATGGCTTCAGCTTAAATACACGAACTCCATAGCACTGGCGAAGACCTTGACACCAACCTTCATAGTCGTCTCATACAATATGTCTGGTAGGTGACATATGTCTGGTAGGTGCTTGAAGCGACACTGTCCAGAAGTCTCCGAACACTTCTGGATAGGCGACTGAGCACATATGGATGAAAACTGGCGTGCTAAGACGCCGATTCAAGTCTCGTAATTTCCTTTTACTTTACCTCTACCGTAACCGTACTTTAACGATGAGCTATGAGTGCTGGTCTGGCGACCGAAGTAGAATGAATAGAGGAAATCCATTCAATGATTGCTCCAAACTTTAGGAAGCATACATTATATCGAAATGTTAATAACTGAAATATACTCATCATAATCATGTGCCATACCGGTTAGCGTAGGCGATCATGTCATTCCACAATCTTCTATCTACAGTGCGTCATATCAGTTCTGTTGTTGACTGTTTTCAATGCCATGAAACCAAACTATCCAGTATTTTCTCTCTTTGTCGTCCGCGATCTCTCTTTCCTTTTAATTTGCCAGTTGTAACCAAGTATTCCAACTTTCCTCTTCTTATGATGTACCCGAAAAATGTTGATTATTTCTTTCTGATGTTTTTTTTAGGAGCTGCCTTTTAGTGTTGGCCTCTTTGAGAACTTTCTCGTTGGTCTTTTTAGCTGTCCAGGGAACTTTTAACATTCTTCTGAAAAATCCCATCTCTGTGGCCTCTAATCGTCTTTTCATTTGTTTATCTACTGTCCATGATTCGCTTCTATAGGTCAGAATTGGTTCTATATAGCACCGATGAACTCTCTTTCTTATTTCTATTGACATAGATTTGTTGCATAAGATATTTTTCATTTTCGGAAATGCTATTTTGGCCTGAGCTATTCTGCTTTTTATTTCTGTGGTGCATCATCCATCAGATGTTATTATTGTGCTCAAGAATTTGACGCGTTGCACTTGTTTCAAATTTGTTCTATTTATTTTTCTGCTGCATGATGGTGGTGATTGTTTCTTCGATATGACCATTACTTCTGTTTTCTTACTGTTCAGACTGAGACCTTTCTTGTTGCTTTCTTTTACTATTATGTCTATCATTTCTTGTAGTTCGAGCTCTGTCTCTGCTATTAATACTGTGTCATCCGCATATCGCAAATTATTTATGTTGTGACCATTGACTTCAACTCCTTTATTGTCTACTATTGATCTCATAATATATTCGCTGTAAAGTGAAAACAAATCCGGCGACAGAACACAGCCTTGTCTGACTCCTTGTTTTATAAGTTGAAATTGTCCTGTTTGGTTGTTAATTCGTATGGCTGCTGTTTGTTGCCAGTACATGTTTTTTTTATGATTCGCATTTCCTTGCCATCAATGTTTAATTTCTCCAGCATATTGATTATTTCCACATTATTGAGTTTGTCAAATACTTTCGTGTAGTCTATAAAGCACATATATAAATCTTTCTTTACCTCTATAGATCTTTCTATCAATGTTCTTAAGATGTATATTGCATTATTGGTTCCCTTTCCTTCCACAAATCTACATTGTTCCTCACTTATTTCTGGTTTTATTTTGTTCCTTACACGTCTCATGATGATTCTTAGTAATATTTTCGTCATATGACTCATGAGACTAATAGTGTGATGGTCTTCACAATCAGTGGCGCCTGACTTCTTCGGTATGGCTACAAAGATAGATTTTAGTAGATCTTCAAGTATGTGTCCAGTGTTATATATGTCATTGCGTAGTTTTGTTATGACTTGTTCTCCCAGCTCTCCTAATGCATTTATCTCTTCGATTGTTATATTGTCGGGACCTGGAGCTTTGCCTCTTTTCATCTGTTGAATTGTGTCCTCCACTTCACTCTGCATTATTGGTGGTCCTGTGTCTTTGTTTGAATTGTTTAATTCTGGTCTTTCATCATCATAGATTTGACTGATATATTCTGTCCATCTTTCCATTGTCTTCTCCTGTCCCATTATTATATTCCCTTCCTTTGATTTCACACATCATGAAACTTTTACTTCTTTTCTTCCTGTTAATTCATTTAACTGATTGTGCATACATTTTGAGTCTTTCTTTTGTTGTTTTTCCATTTCTTCACATTTCTGTTTTAACCATCCTTCCTTTGCTTCTCTGCATTTGTTCTGGATTTCTTTGTGCAATATTTTGCATGTTCGTTCTTCTTTCTTATGTTTTCTTCTTTCATCCGTTAGTTGTAATATTTCTTCTGTCATCCATTTCATTTTGTTGATTCTTTTGGTCACTGGTATTATTTCTTTTGATGTTTGTTGAATCGATTGTTTGAGTATTTCCCACTGCTCCTCGATGTCCTGTATTTTCTCAATAGCATTATATCTATTTTGTACTATCGTGCTGTACTTATCAATCATCTGTTTATCTACTCTTAGCATATCTAGTTCTAATATTATATTTCTTGGTGATTTCTGTGCCTTCCGCAGTTTTATTCTTATCTTTCCAACTACTGGTACATGGTCACTATTACAATCTGCTCCTGGCCTTGTTTTAACCGATGTTAGCCCATTCTTGAATCTTCTCTGTACCAGTATAAAACCAATTTGATTGTGTACATTTTTGTCTGGGCTTTGCCATGTCCATAGTCGCCTAGGGTGTTGTTTGAACCAGGTGTTACCTATAATCATTTCATGTGTCTTTGCCCAACCTAACAATCTATCCCCTCTGTCATTCGTCTCTCCAAGGCCATGTCCCCCAGTCACATTTTGCACTTTAGCTGTTCCTATCTTTGCATTGAAATCCCCTAATATAATAGTTATTTCTTGATATTTACACTGTTTCATGGTCATCTCTAGCTCATTGTAAAAAGTGTCAGTGTCTTCTTCTTCGCTATTACTTGTTGGTGCATAAACTTGAATTATGCTGATATCCATTGTGTACCTCCCAATTTTACTAGCAGAATTCTATCTGATACTGGCCAAAATCCTTTCAAAGTTTTGCTTCTTTCTCTATCTAACATGATGCCTACACCTCTTTCGTGTGTGGTTCACCCAAGTAAATAACATTTCCGCTGTCCCGTTGTAATAATCCTGCTCCTTTTCATCTCATTTCACATAGTCCCAAGATGTTCAATTTCATTCTCTTCATTTCTTAATTGATGTTTTCTAGTTTACCAACCTGGAATGCTGATCTAACGTTCCAAGTTCATATTATAGTGTCTCTTTATTTTTGATCTTGCATACAGTAGTTTGATGACGATCGGGTGTCACTGTAGGACATGACTCCCTACCGGACAAGGTTGCTGTGGAGTCCCCATTAACGTCGTTAGCTGTAGATATAAAGTTGTGATTTGTCATGATTAGTCTAGGCAATATAAGAAGGTAGTTTGCAATTCCTTTCCTTCTTGGCATTGACTGTACTAGTCGGAGATCGCAGCCATTGTCTCTATACATGAGATCCTCTGCCTGCCATCGCGGTGTGGTGACCATAACCGGCACTTTTTGTCGGCTGTTCCCTCAACACTATCCACCACCTGCTCCAATGGCTTCACATAACCCTGATAGGGGTGGGAGAGGGGCTAAACGAGGGCTCCACTATGCTCAAGGGTGTCCCGAAGACTGACGGAGGAAAGGAGACGTCTTACTCCTCCTTTGGTAGTGTAGAGCTCTACCCCGCTAAACAGGAAATGTACTCAAAAGAAGGTGAAATCGCTTAAAATATTCAAATACTCGATTCCAAATTACAATTTCAAAACGTCAGTTATTGTCAACTCAACACGATACTGTGTGGAGAAATAATAAACAATTAAAAGCCCTCCCCTTGCCACAGAATGTTGTGCGCTTTATAGAAGTAGAAGTTGAAACAGATTGCAAGTCTGAAATAACAACTTTAGCTGACCTTCAAGAAAGAGAATATTGATGAACTAAATATAAATAACAAAAAAAAAAGGTAAACACTAAAAAGCGCCAATATTTTGCGAGAGAATTTAATTTGCAGTAACTGTGGCTCGCTAAAAATAGATGTAGAATTATGTGACGCGTGACCTGGACTATTTTTAGCCAGTTTTCTGCGTGTCACGCAGAAATCTCTTGGAAATAGTCACAAAAATTGTTACAGTGAAAGTTACGAGGAAAATGATGCGTTACAAATGTTCACGTTAGCGAGTGAGAGTTTTGGGTTGAGCGTTAAGGTTACACATTGAAGACGTTCATTACAGCTTAGCCAATGTGCAGAAGAGGTTTTACGGTTTAATATTACATCTTTAGTGATTGTGTGATATGTAGTTGCTATTTATGTAAGGAGCAGATAGTTGTTATGTAAGGGGCACATGATAGCTCACTGAGGGGCAGTTAATAGTTCTGTAAGAGGTAGCAAGTAGTTCACTAAGGGGCAGATGTTGCCTACAAAGGGGCAGCTAGTAGTTATTTAATGAGGAGATGATAGCTGACTACGGGGCAGCTAGTGGTTCTGTAAGGGGCAGATAGTAGATCAATAAGGGGCAGATGATAGTTCACTAAGGGGCAGCTAGTGGTTCTGTAAGGGGCAGATAGTAGATCAATAAGGGGCAGATGATAATTCACTAAAGGGCAGCTAGTGGTTGTGTAAGGGGCAGATAGTAGATCAATAGAGGCAGATGGTAGTTCACAAAGGGGCACCTAGTGGTTCTGTAAGTGGCAGATAGTAGATCAATAAGGGGCAGATGGTAGTTCACTAAGGGGCAGTTAGTAGTTCTGCAAGGGGCAGATCAATAAGAGGTAGATGGTAGTTCACTAAGGGGCAGCTAGTGGTTCTGTAAGTGGCAGATAGTATATCAATAAGGGGCAGATGGTAGTTCACTAAGAGGCAGCTAGTGGTTCTGTAAGTGGCAGATAGTAGATCAATAAGGGGCAGATGGTAGTTCACTAAGGGGCAGCTAGTGGTTATGTAAGAGGCAGATGGTAGATAAATAAGGGACGGCAAATAATTCTGTAAGGGGCAGATAGTAGATCAAAAAGGAACAGCTAGTAGTTCTGTAAGGGGCAAATAGTAGATAAATAAGGGACGGCTAGTAGTTCTGTAAGGGGCAGATAGTAGATCAATAAGGGGCAGATGGTAGTTCACTAAGGGGCAGCTAGTGGTTCTGTAAGGGGCAGATAGTAGATCAATAAGGGGCAGATGGTAGTTCACTAAGAGGCAGTTAGTGGTTCTGTAAGTGGCAGATAGTAGATCAATAAGGGGCAGATGGTAGCTCACTAAGGGGCAGCTAGTGGTTCTGTAAGTGGCAGATAGTAGATCAATAATGGGCAGATGGTAGTTCACTAAGGGGCAGCTAGTGGTTCTATAAGTGGCAGATAGTAGATCAATAAGGGGCAGATGGTAGTTCACTAAGGGGCAGCTAGTGATTCTATAAGTGGCAGATAGTATATCAATAAGGGGCAGATGGTAGCTCACTAAGGGGCAGCTAGTGGTTCTGTAAGTGGCAGATAGTAGATCAATAAGGGGCAGATGGTAGTTCACTACGGGGCAGCTAGTGGTTCTGTAAGAGGCAGATGGTAGATAAATAAGGGACGGCAAATAGTTCTGTAAGGGGCAGATAGTAGATCAATAAGGGACAGCTAGTAGTTCTGTAAGGGGCAATTAGTAGATAAATAAGGGACGGCTAGTAGTTCTGTAAGGGGCAGATATTAGATCAATAAGGGACAGATAGTAGATCAATAAGGGGCAGATGGTAGTTCACTAAGAGACAGCTGGAAGTTCTGTGAGGAGCAGATAGTACATCACTAAGGGACTAATAGTAGTTATGTAAGGTGCAGATAGTAATTCACTAAGGAGCAGCTTGTAGTTCTGTCCGAGGCAGTTAGTAGTTCACCAGGGGGCAGATTTTAGCTCACTAAAGGGCAGCTAGTAGTCTGTAAGGGGCATATAGTAGTAATGTAAGGGATATGTAGTAGTTCTGTACGGAGCATATAATAGTTCTGTAAGGGGCAGATAGTAATTCACTGAGGGGCATCTAGTAGTTCAGTAAGGGGCAGATGGTAGTCATGTAACGGGTAGATAATATTTCACTGAGGGGTGGCTTATAGTTCTGTAATGGATTGTTATTAGTATTGTGGAACTGGCTTCTGTTGCTTTTCTGTAAGAGTAGTTCTGTGGAAGATGCCTAGTGATTATTAAATGAGAGGTGTTGTAAGATTAGTTCTGGGGAAGATGTCTAGTGATTATTAAATGAGAGGTGTTGTAAGATTAGTTCTGGGGAAGATGTCTAGTGATTATTAAATGAGAGGTGATGTAAGATTAGTTCTGGGGAAGATGTCTAGTGATTATTAAATGAGAGGTGTTTAAGATTAGTTCTGGGGAAGATGTCTAGTGATTATTAAATAAGAGGTGTTGTAAGATTAGTTCTGGGGAAGATGTCTAGTGAGTATTAAATGAGAGGTGTTGTAAGATCAGTTCTGTGGAAGATGTCTAGTGATTATTAAATGAGAGGTGTTGTAAGATTAGTCCTGTGGAAGATGTCTAGTGAGTATTAAATGAGAGGTGTTGTAAGATTAGTCCTGTGGAAGATGTCTAGTGAGTATTAAATGAGAGGTGTTGTAAGATTAATTCTGGGGAAGATGTCTAGTGAGTATTAAATGAGAGGTGTTGTAAGATTAGTCCTGTGGAAGATGTCTAGTGAGTATTAAATAAGAGGTGTCTATTGACTCCGAGATGTGTGACTTGTGGTCCTGTGAGACGTTGCTAGCCGTTCCATGGTAGATAGCTATCAATTCCGTGATGAGTGACTGACCAGTTGTTCTGTGAGACATGTCTAATAGTTCTGTGGCTGAAAGCTAGTGATTAATGTGTGAAGTAGCTAATGATTCGTGATGGTGGACTAGTTGTTCTGTGAGACGCTGCCAGCTATTCTCATAAAGTAGTGGAAGATGCCCAAGTTTTCTTACAGAGGCGACCCATTTTTCTCTCAGTGATGACCAATTTTTCTCTCAATGATTACCAATTTTTCTCTCATCGATGACCAAATTTGCTCTCAGTGATGACAATTTTTTTCTCTCAATGATTACCACGCTTTCTTTCATAGGTGATACATTTTCTCTTAGAGACGACTGCGTTTTTTCCGAGATAACGAGAAAGTGTGCATTCTAAAGACTATTCCCGCCCAAAATGTTTTACACTATAGTTCTTCATTCTATTACGGTTTACCACACGACTTCTACCGCCTCTGATCTAGGATTTGTCCGAAAACTCTCGCCTGGTTCTCAGTTACTACTTGGCATCTCACGAGTGCACGAATAAAATATATGCGTGCATGCCTATGTGTATTATTATGTGAAAAATATAATAATGTAGACACGTGGAATGAAGTTGACAGTATGGAGACTGAATGTATGATTTAGTGATCAATGAGCTATATATGATAATATCTTCTTGATCGTCCCATTTCAAGTTGATTTGCACTAAAGTGTTCACCCAGCGGTCCAGTAAATATCATCTTCTTTTCTTCTCCTTCTTCTCCTTCTTCTTCTTCTTCTTCTATCCTTCCTCTGCTGCCGTTGACGTCGAGGGGAGAAACAATCTGCGATTCTTTGCTCTTCTGTTGGCCTCTTCTGATGTTATTCCTCCTAGTGACTCTAGTATTCCCTTTATCCATCTCTTTCTCGGTCGTCCTCTTAATCTGGCGTTTTCGTAGCGTTTATTTAAGGCTCTTTGAGTCATTGTTAGTTCATTTGTCTTGTTATGTGGCCGAACCAATTTATCTGTTGTTTCTTTATGTATTCGATGGCTGGTTCAATTTCGAGTTTCTTCCTCAGGTCTGTGTTTCTTACTCTGTCCCTTAAGCTGTTTGCTGTCATTCTTCTGACACATTTCATTTCGGTGGTCGTTATCTTTCTTATTGTTCTAGAGTCCAGCGTCCAATTCTGGCACTGATAGCACAGAGTTGGTAGGAAAATTGATTTGTATATTGCCCTTTTTGCTTCCGTAGTTATTGCTTTGTTTTTCAATAGTGTTGATACTTGGCCTATAGCTTGGCTTGCTTTGTTACACCTGATATCTATCTCTGTCTCTTAGTTATTGTCTTGTGTTAACGTGCTACCCAGATATTTAAAATTGTCTACTTGCTTCAAAGTCGTATTATCTATTATGATAAATAAATATCATCAACTCTCAGTTTTAAAAGAAAGTTTTCTTAGAGTTTGACTTTTTGTGATGTTCCTGCAAGACTGCTGATGTTTGTAGTCAACGTTATGTCTCCTACGAATCATAGACATCACCTGAGCTGTTTCATTAAAGAAAGGATTCTTTTATTTTTGGCTTTGTGTCAATTTTCCTTCTCTTAAGAGAATCATTTGTCAAGAGTGAAATTTTATATTTATTTGAAAATTGTTGCTGTTGTTTTTTGCTTCATGTTCTTGTTCTTGTTGTTGTTGGTCTTCTTCTTCTTCTTCCTCTTCCGGGTTTCAACCTATTGGATGTTGTGTTAGGTCATGTCCCTTAAAGATGAATACATGAAACTGCAGGAGTGAGTACTGACGGAATATGTGCAAACATGGGGAGAGAATATACTGAAGGAATTAGGACAAAATATATGAAACAGGAGTCGTAAGTAAGGAAGGAATTAGGACGAAATATATGAAACAAGAGTTGTGAGTAAGGAAGGAATTTGGGCGAAATATATGAAACAAGAGTCGTGGGTAAGGAAAGAATTAGAACGAAATATATGAAAGAGGAGTCGTAAGTAAGGAAGGAATTAGGACGAAATATATGAAACAAGAGTTGTGGGTAAGGAAAGAATTAGAACGAAATATATGAAAGAGGAGTCGTAAGTAAGGAAGGAATTAGGACGAAATATATGAAACAAGAGTTGTGAGTTAGGAAGGAATTTGGGCGAAATATATGAAACAGGAGTCGTGGGTACTGAATGTATTAGGGCTGAATAATTGTAAACATCTGTAAAGGAGAAAGGTATACAATAGAATTTGTTTTGCCGTCAGAGGATTGCAACTCTTTCTCCTCAGGATATGAGTCACTGACTATTTTCATCTTAAGTGTGGCCCTGTCTCTAGACTAGACCACTAGACTGGAAACTTCAGGAAAAGATAAACCAATACTTCTGCTTCTTCTCTTCTGCGATCATGGCTTATTCAGAGTAGGATTCCGGACTTTCTTATGAAGGCAGCTGTCTGTTTAAGTGATTCGGTTGCCCCGTATAGTTTCTCTTCCAGGGAGGTGGGTGTGGACCACATTGTCCTTCTCAGGTCTGTGTACTGGGGGCAATCAATCCTGTAGATGTTTAAACCAATACGATTTTGTTTTAGACATGCATTAACTCTGATATTTGTTTTTACTTTTCAGAGCACTCACCCAAGTCACATTTGTTCATGATAGGGGTGGCAAAATGTCAACAGTCCACGCAACGACCATTGTTATCTGCACTTCAAAATCATAAACGTCTTAAGTGCAGGTTTGTCCAAGCATCATATTTAATCAAAATGTGTGACATTTCTAAGAACGGAAATGCTCTAGAATCTAAGAAATAATTCATGGTTTCCACGAAAACTAATTGTTTTGGGACACTGTGCAACGGTAGGCATTAACTGCGAGGAGAAAACAGAGAACACAATAAGAACAGTTTTTGTTCGTGAGTCTTGAACATTTTATTTGAAACTTTTGAACACATTTGGAGATATTTGAACTATTTACAATCAACTCATCATGTAGTTTCGTATGCCCTATGTTATCATTGTTGACTGTGGTTACTATGGCAACCATTGCAAGTGGATTTATCTGGAGCCGTCGTAGTTAGAGAACTTCTGTGGCTGTACCCATGCACTGGTGGTTGCATCCAAGAGTTCCAGTCCATTCCGGCATGTTCTGTTGTGGGAGATCAAAGGTAAGTGACAAGCACCTCTTGCCACTCATTTGTGTCACTCATTTGTGCCGCTCAATTGTGTCACTCATCATCATCATCATCAATCAGTGCCGTCGCCACATCGAAGGTTGGCTACCATAGAGCGCCATTCCACTCTGTCTCTTGCTTTGATGGTGCAGATTGTCATAGGTTGACTTGTCTATCTTTTGATATTACCCGTCCATGTTAGTCTTGGTCTGCCTCTGTCTCTTTTGCCTTGTATTTTCCTTTCCAATATTACTTTTATTAGGCTGTTGTGTCTTTTAACATGCCCCAAAAATTTCATGTCTTGTTCTAATTGTGTTTAGCAGTTCTCTTTTCATTTTTAGTTGTTTTAAAACTTCATCGTTCGTTTTATTTTCCTTCCATCCAATTCTACCTATTCTTCTATAAATCCACATTTCAAAGGTTTCAATTTTCTGTTCTGTTTTCTTGTCTAATGTCCATGTTTCTGCACCATACAGGAATATTGAGAAGAGGTAGCAGTTTGCTATTCTTAGTTTTAGCCCTGGTGTTATTTGTTTTGATGTTAGTATATTTTTCATGGCATTAAAATTACTTTTTGCCATTCCTATTCTTTTGTTTATTTCAGTTGTACATTTTCCATCACTGGTTATAATATGTCCCAGGTAGTTGTAGCTCTGAACTGTCTCCAGGTGTCACTCATAATTTTTTTAATTCGTTGACCTCCAGGACGCGGACAACAAAGAGAGAAGATACTGGACATCTTGGTATCATGGCACGGAAGACAGTCAACAACACAGTTGATACGATGCGCTGTGGAAAGAAAATTGTGGAAAGACAGGAACGCATACGCCAACCGGTATGGCACATGATGATGAAGATCATGTTTAAACACAAAAAAGTAGGATCTGGTTGCTTGTGAAGGTTGCTTAACTGGCAGTGTGCGGATATGCGGGTCTTTCGAGGCAAGTCCCCGCGTCGAGGAGTTCGATCATCATTCGGGCTGTCTATTTGTGTTTTCTGTTTATTTATTTGTGAATTTTTCAGAAGTTTTGTAAATAGACCGGCTCCTTTAACTAATACGTGCTCTCTTTAATTCAGCAACTCTAGAGGTGTCTGATCTATAACGCTAAACCTTGAGCCACAGTGTGCTCCCTTCTGCACGTTAGACCATGTTAAAATGTGGCCAGACTGGTAAAACCTGCCATGTATAAAACTATCCCTGCCTTTGCTCTGTTAGCCAGTACGGGTCCCAATTTCGCTTCTTTACCTTATCCAAAAGCTATTCTACGTCTATTTATAACCAAATCGTGTACATTCATCCCATAGACTAAACTTGGCATCACTGCAAATTCCCTATTTGTGAATGACAACATTACATTCCCCGTGGAATCAGACTCTTCATTTTAGAGAAACTAGAATGAATACTCCTGGAGATCGGTAGAGATTTACTGCACGAATGTCATTCTTACCGACCAAGTCAAATTCAAATATTGGAGTTCCGTCCAGGTTCTCCGGTTTTCCGAAGCTAATTGGACTGCTGGCAGCGATATGTGCCGAGTGATTATCGGTTGAATTAGGTCAGATGGATTAGGGAATATGGAGAACGATCGATGAGCTGGCCAATTGGTAGGAGGGAAGGGAGGTGGGAATCATCTCTAGCCGGATTTGTCGTTTTATTCTTTTATTTTAAAGTCGGGATGAGGAAGGTCAGACAGTTGAAGGTTATCGATGTTGTACAGAGCGGAGAGAGGGAGAGAAAGAATTAAATAAAGGAAGGGGGGGGAGAGAGAGTGAGGCAAGGAAAGACGGACGGACCAGACCAGGACGAACGAGGGAGAAAGAAAGAAAGAAGGAAAGAAGAAAGAAAGAAAGAACAAAAGAAAGGGAAGGGAAGGAAGGAAGGAAGGAAGGAAGGAAGGAAGGAAGGAAGGAAGGAAGGAAGGAAGGAAGGAAGGAAGGAAGGCAGGGAGGGAGGGAGGAAGGGAGGCAGGCAGGCAGGCAGGCAGGCAGGATTGTGTAAGACGTAGAGAAGTTAAAAGAATGAGGAGAAGTGACGGCAGAGATGGAGACATTATTTTGTTTTATTAAATGACAAGAACAAAGAAAGAACGACCATGAGAAATGAGTGTTGACGAAATCTAAAGAGAGAGGAACAAAGAGAAAATTATAGAGCGGCAAAAAAAAACAGAATGTGGGAGAAACATAAAAATAGAGAAAGGAATATGTACAAAGAGAAGTGGCTGGTACCGTTGAGAGAGAAACAGAGAGGGAGAGAGAGAGAGAGAGAGAGAGAGAAAAAATATAAAGAGAACAAGAAGAAGATAGACGGACGTGACGAGAATGTCGATTAAAGCCACTTGCTTCTCATAGTAAAAGATGACAGGAAATTACAATTTGATATAAAGTATGTAGGAGTGAAAGAAAGGAATAGAGAGATACAACGCTGGTGAGATAATGAGAGAGAAAATCAGACAGCAGGACAGAGAACTAAAGTAACATATATACAGCCTAAGGTAGATATATAAAAATATCATTATCATCAAATACCATGTCTGCTGGCGTAGGTGATCATGTCTCCCCACAACTTTCTATCTCGACAGTTATCATTTCTGTTCTTGACCTTTTGCCAAGCCATTCTCTTAATTAAGCTGCCTGGTATCTTTTCTCATTGCTTGCCTCTGTCTGTTCGTCCCTTCATTTTCCCAGGTGTCACAATATATTCCAACTGTTGATGACATGGCCATAAAGTGGTGATTGTTTCTTCCTAATATTGGAAATTAGCTCTCTCTTTGCTTTGGCCTCTTTCAGAACGTTGTCATTACTCTTCTTAGCCATCTATGGCTCAACATTCTTCTGTAAAACCACATTTCTACAGCTTCTAGTGATTTTCCTATCTGTTGCCCTATTGTCCATGATTCACACGTTATGTAAAGACAGATTCTACATAACTTTTAAGAACTTTTTATTCTGTTTCCATTGTTAAAAATGGATTGCACCGTATCTTTCTCATTTTTTTGGAAAGTAGCTTTTATTATCTATTCATAGATATATAGGCAGACAATGACAGACAAAGACAGACAATAACAGACAAAGACAGACAATGACAGGCAATGATAGACAATGACAGGCAATGACAGACAAAGACAGGCAATGACAAAGACAGACAATGACAGATTGAGTGGAAAATACATTATAGAAAGACAGAGAAATAGAAAAAAATGGATGCAAAGATGGAGAGAAGGATATGTATCGAATGAATGAATGGATGGATAAGCAGAATGGGTGAGTGAGTGAATTGATGGATGGATGGATAAAGTGATCGATTCATGGAATCTGATGGATCTATTTAGCGACAAATAAAACTCATAACAATCGACATAAATGTGGCGTCACGAGAATGGAGAAAGAGAAGTGAGACAGAGGTCGAATGAGAGCGAGATTCACACAGAATGACAGAAAAATTAATACTGAACAAAAATAGTGACATCCACACAGAGTGAGAGAAATGTTCATGAAGGTTAACAAAGAGATAAATGAATATTGGAAAAGAGAAAGGTAAAGAAGTTATTGACTTCAATTCCTAGAGCGTTTAAAAATGCCATGTATACAAAATGTAGACAAAAAAAATAACGAAAGAATAACAATATATAAACATTCTTCAAAACAAATATAAAGCAGAACAAAAGTATTATTGTCATCAGACACTGCTGTCCCCAAAGGAATTGAGAATGTAACAGTAGTTAATGAATGTAAGACCTCATCTCGTTGATTAGATAGTCATTTGGATGATATAAAACAGGTTGAAATATTTGGTAAGAGGAATATCAATATCCAATCCATTCTTCCGTTCAATCTAATGCAGAGATAGAATCAAGATGCAACAAAGATTGTCAAATCATTGGACTTTATCACCACTATTGTCTAACAAGGAAATAACTCTAGAGGCACGAGCACTATACAATACAAGCTTCATCCCAACGTTGTGCTATCAATGCCAGGACCTGGACCCTAGATGCCAAAACAATAAGAAAAATAACCTCTACTGAGATGAAATGCGTTAAACAAATGACATGAAACAGTCTGAGAGAAATGAAGAACTGAGAAAAAAAACTAGGAATAGCCCCCTCCATAGAATATATAAAGAAACAACAGATAAAATGATTTGGCCACGTGACAAGGCATAAAGATCAAAACACAACACAACGAGCTTTCGGTAAACGTTGTGAGAACAACAGAACCAATGGTCGGCCACGAAAAAGATTGATGGATGAAATATTAGAAGCACTAGGAAACATAACAGCAGCAGAGACGAACAGAAGAGCAAAAGACCGCAAATTATATCTCCCCTCGACGCTGAAAGGCAGATGAGGAAGGAAAGAAGAAAAAGAAGTAAAATCTAATGAAAATGTCGAAACGACCTTTTCCCTTATTGAAGCTTTTGGGGGTGGGAGAGGGAGGCTTCATGTGCGGCAGAAGAATAAGGGTTGCATGTCCAGTGCGTCGCCTCGAAGTGTACAGGTCGATTTCAGCCCGTTATTTTGAAAACAAAATATTTTAAATTTTATAATCATTGTGATTAGTACACATTTATAATCGTTGCGCTAAATGCACCTTTGTAATCATTATTCTTAATACACGTTTATAACCAGCAGGCTTAATACACCTTTATAATCATGATGCTGAATATACCTTTATAATCGCCAAGTTGAACACATTTTAATGATCGCCATGCTTAATACATCTGTATAATTACTATGTTAAATACGCCTTTATAATTACAATTCTGAAAACATCTTTATAATCACCATGTTGACAACACCTCTATAATCATCATGCTGAATACATCTATATAATCGTCTTGTTAACTACACCTCTATAATTATCATGCTGAATACATCTATATAATCATCTTGTTAACTACACCTCTATAATCATCATGCTGAATACATCTATATAATCGTCTTGTTAACTACACCTCTATAATCATCATGCTGAATACACCTTTATAATCACCTTGTTGACTGCATTTCTATAATCACCGTTCTGAATACATGTTAATAATCACCATGGTGAATACTCCTTAATACTGATCTTCTTGACTACACTTCTATAATCACCATGGTGAATACTCCGTAATACTGATCTTCTTGACTACACTTCTATAATCACCATGGTGAATACTCCTTAATACTGATCTTCTTGACTACACTTCTATAATCACCATGTTGAATACTCCTTAATACTGATCTTCTTGACTACACTTCTATAATCACCGTTCTGAATGCATGTTAATAATCACCATGGTGAATACACCTTCTTCATCTAATTGTGGACCATTACTCTTCATTGTTCACCCTTAAAACGTTCGCCAGTAGGCTCACTCACTATTTTTTACAACACTTGGAAAAATACACGAATGGATTTGAAATGTTTGTGGATTTTTCCGAGTGTTGTAAACATAGAGCTTGTTCAATCTATACACTGAGCAAATCTTTAAAAACATCATAGAGATGCCAGGCCTACAAATTAATGGAAGGATAATCAATAACGTAAGATATGCTGACGATACTGTACTACTAGCAGAAAATCCTAAAGATCTACAATAATTACTTAATGAAATAAACATGACTAGCAAAAAATATGGACTAGATATGAATATCAAAAAGACTAAAACTATGATCATAAACAAAGAAAATACTCAAAACCCACAAGTGGATATCAAAATTGAAGGAATAGACCTTGAGACAGTTCAGAACTACAACTACCTTGGACATACTATAACCAGTGATGGAAAATGTACAACTGAAATAAACAAAAGAATAGGAATGGCAAAAAGTAATTTTAATGTCATGAAGGACATACTAACATCAAAACAAATAACACCAGAGCTAAAACTAAGAATAGCAAAATGTTACATCTTCTCAATATTCCTATATGGTGCTGAAACATGGACATTAGACAAGAAAACAGAACAGAGAATTGAAGCCTTTGAAATGTGGATATATAGAAGAATAGGTAGAATTGGATGGAAGGAAAAGAAAACAAATGACAAAGTCTTAAAACAACTAAAAATGAAAAGAGAACTTCTGAACACAATTAGAACAAGACAAATGCGATTCTTGGGCCATGTTAAAAGACACAACAGCCTACTGAAAGTGATCCTGGAGGGGAAAATACAAGGTAAAAGAGGCAGAGGCAGACCAAGATTAACATGGACGAGTAACATCAAAAGATGGACAAATCAACCGATGACAACCTGCACCATCAAAGCAAGAGATAGAGCAAAATGGCGCTCCATGGTAGCCAACCTTCGTTGCGGAGACGGCACTCAATGATGATGTAAACATACCTCTGTTCCTCCGAATCAAGTCATTGATCTGTCACTTCGGAAGTTTCCGTCGTAATAATATTCATTCATCAATCTTTGTCAATCAGGATTTGGTCGACTGCTCGGTTGAGGGATCGGAAACCAGCCGATTTGTCTCTGTAGTGAATTCACTAACCGATGTTTACTGTTAAACAAACGGGTGTAAATAGTGCTGTTCCGGAAAATGTCGAGTAAGATGCGTAGCGTCTGCTGTCAATAAAAAAAAAGGTCATGGCATTTAATGCATGAACAAATACTTTAGAATGTAAAACTATGAAAAGCTTCATAAAATACACAACAAAAAAAACATAAGAAATAGAGATACATATATCCAGCCACTTCGAATTGCAGCAGTTTCGCATTTATATGCATCTTGGTGCCTTTAGGCCTTTAAATACATCCAGCAGCTTCGCATATATATGCATCTTGAAGCCTTTACATACATCCAGCAGCTTCGCATATATATGCATCTTGAAGCCTTTACATACATCCAGCAGCTTCGCATATATATGCATCTTGAAGTCTTTACCCCTTTACATACATCCAGCAGCTTCGCATATATATGCATCTTGAAGTCTTTACATACATCCAGCAGCTTCGCATATATATGCATCTTGAAGCCTTTACATACATCCAGCAGCTTCGCATATATATGCATCTTGAAGTCTTTACCCCTTTACATACATCCAGCAGCTTCGCATATATATGCATCTTGAAGTCTTTACATACATCCAGCAGCTTCGCATATATATGCATCTTGAAGTCTTTACCCCTTTACATACATCCAGCAGCTTCGCATATATATGCATCTTGAAGTCTTTACCCCTTTACATGCATCCAGGTCAATTCAAGTGCGACGTCATCTTTCTCTTCCGAAGAGAGGAGCAACGAGAAGTACTTCAAATACGTCATGATAGACTGATAACACCTATATATGTACGTCATGATAGAATGATAACAGCTATTTTTTATATTAATAACGTCCGCGGGTTTAAAACAATCACTCAGAGTTTGTGACGTTTTCAGCTTTGCAAGTTGGGGAGCTTGTGAAAAATGACGTCAGCCTCACAGCTGAAGACGTCAAACAATTTTGAGTGATTCCGGGATTTCCCGTTCAGTCCCCAGATCTTAGAAAAACCACACCCATTTAAAGATTTACAAAAACCTACAGGCTGACAGGAAATTCCCGGAACACCTCCAACTAGTGTGACTTTTTCAGCTTTGAGAACAGGTCGTTTTTGGTAGAATGACGTCGCCGTATTTAACTGCTATGGCTGATAACATCACGGTAGTTGGATGGTTTTTCCAGTGTTATTTTCTGCCCATAATTGACATGATATTACAAAAAGCAAATGCTGTCACATACCAGCTTTCACCATTGTTAAGACATCTAAACATTTCTATAGCGGCTAAACAACAAATGTAAGTAAAAAAGTAAAGTACCCCCGTCACGCCAAGTGGCGTATAGGGAAATATGGTGTTAGTGACCCTATATTTTACACACCTTCAGCACATGATTTTTGGGGTAATGTGGTCGGTATTACGCCCGTGCTGCTTTACTTTCCCAGAAAAAAATCCGGTACCCATTTAAGGCTGGGTGAACCCGGAATGATAAATAGCATTTTTATACCAACTTTGTGCTATGAAAGTCAAATATGGACCCTTTTTAAATCTAATTTAAGAAAGATCAATACATGTGAGATGCGATGCTTGAGAAAAGTAACAAACAACACAAGAAGAGATATGAACCAAATGAAACCATAAGAAAAATGGTAGGAATAAAACCTTGCCAATATGTTGTTATATATGAATATATAGAACAACAACAGCTCAAATGCAGTGATAGAGACATGTAACAACAAAGGAAAATCACTAATTCAGACAGTTCGAGCAGCTTAAGAACGACAAATGATATGAACCACGACACAGTTTCGGTATCAGTGAGAAATAGAAAACGAAAAAAAGAATTTTCTGCCCATGGGCCTTGGTAAATCTATAGATGGCTATGGTAAAATCACAGATGTCTGTGGACTAACACAACATATATAGGGAAGGCTTAAAATTGAAGATTCCAACCTTTGTTTCTGCAGCCAATCTCCAGAAAACATAAACTACTTAATTATCACCTTTACCATTTACCGAGATCCTGGCCAAGCCAGACGCTATTGAAATGCAAAATCTTGGGCTCGTTGGCACAGCTGGAAAGACGATTCAGTTCGTAAATGAAATTGCAAAAGTGCAAATTCCTCAAACGGGAGAACACAAAAGAGCAAGGAAAAAGAAGAGAGTGCCTCGAAAAGGTATCTTTTTTTAGATTTACTGGCGGATGACACGTTCTGTTCATTCCTTGGGTTGGCGAGTGAGGAAAAAGGGGGGAGGGGCGCGGCTAATATCACTAGTAAAATAGAAACAGAATATAGCACACGATACAGCAGTGTTGGAAATTATCCACTGGCGTAAAAGCTGATGAGACTGAGAGTTACATGGTAAAGGGATAAACAATTTAATAATGGAAAATATTGGAAATCATTAATAAGACATCATTATTGGGGGGTAGAGATAGAATGAGTGATACGATGGGTGTAAGATTCTGAGTTAATCCATTCTCTTTCGATACGTTTTTGCAGTGTATAGACTACTCTGTTCTGTGATGAAATTCGTCATTAGCTCTATCGAGTTGACCCTACCTCAACCTCACACATCGCAGCACACAACTGTCACTGCATTTTACAATATATCATAATCTCATCATAGAGTGCCATCTCCGCAACGAAGGTTGTCTACCATAGAGTGCCAGTCTGCTCTGTCTCTTGCTTTAATAGTGCAAGATGTCATAGGCTGACTTGTCCATCTTTTGATGTTACTCGTCCACACTAGTCTCGGTCTGCATCTGCCTCTTTTACCCTGTATTTCCCCCTCCCCCCACCCACAAAGTTACTTTTAGTAGACTGTTGTGCTTTTTAACATGGTCCAAAAATCGCATTTGTCTTGTTTGAATTGTGCTTATACACAATTATATTAAATGTTTAGTAGTTCTTTTTTTTATTTTGTTTTTGTTTTAAGACTTCGTCGTTACAACATATCCTTTCTCGAAATTATCATTTATTAACTCTTTGTCTTCCTAGTAACGTTGACACCGGCGAAGTTCATTTGCCTTTCGCTTCCAAATAACGTTCTCAGCGGCTCTTGCGAAATGTGCCAATAATTATGCCGTATCTCTTTTTTTCTTAAAGTCTTATATTATTTCATTTAACGTAGAATTAAAGAAAAAACGTTCATTATGGAAAAGTACCAGTGGACAAAGAGATACAACGAAGACTATAGCGCTGGATAGGACATGCGCTGCGGATGCCAACTGAGAGTTTTACACAACAGGCTCTTTTTGGAATCGACATGGGGAGGAACAAAGAGGTAGATCAAAAATATTCTAGAAGAAAACAGGTTGAAGCAGAGATGAAGATGATGGGGAAGCCACGGGATGATCTTGAAAGAATGGCAAGAAACAGAACGGCTTGAAATGTTTGAAGACCTATGCTCTACAGGGAGTTGAAAGGTAGAAGAAGTAGTAGCAGAGTGGCTACTCCTGCTTACATATCTACTTCAGAAAGTTAATTAACAACGTGTTGGGAAGACATTCGATTTATAAAGTATACCTCGGATTGTACGTTTTGTTTATTATTGGCATCTACCACTTTTATTTAGGCTCCAGGCACACACATACAAACAAAAATTATACGGTCCTTTATCCCGTTTCTGAGGTGTATGGGGGACGGGGGGATTTTTATGGGGCCGAAAAATAATGGTCGGCATCTCCGGTGCAGTGGGTGCGAGGTGTTCAGGTCGGAGTTTTGAACTCCCAAAGATACATAAAACATATTTGTTTTACTTAACAAAGTTTAAGCATACGCACACCTTTGTTCAAGTTCTTATCCATTGGATCTTGAAATGTGGGATTGTTGTTTTTGTTATTTTACGAGTAGATATTTTTTTGTCATTTTACGAGTGAATTGTTTATTTATTTTTTTATTTTGGAGGCAGATTTTTTATTTCGCTATTTTAAGAGTTGATTGTTTTATGTTGTTGTTGTTGGTTATTTTACGAGGTGATTGTTTTTTGTTGTTGTTGTTGGTTATTTTACGAGTTGATTGTTTTTTGTTGTTGTTGTTGGTTATTTTACGAGTTGATTGTTTGTTGTTGTTGTTGGTTATTTTACGAGTTGATTGTTTTTGTTGTTGTTGGTTATTTTACGAGTTGATTGTTTTTGTTGTTGTTGGTTATTTTACGAGTTGACTGTTTTTGTTGTTGTTGTTGGTTATTTTACGAGTTGATTGTTTTTTTGTTGTTGTTGTTGGTTATTTTACGAGTTGATTGTTTTTGTTGTTGTTGTTGGTTATTTTACGAGTTGATTGTTTTTTGTTGTTGTTGTTGGTTATTTTACGAGTTGATTGTTTTTGTTGTTGTTGTTGGTTATTTTACGAGTTGATTGTTTTTTGTTGTTGTTGTTGGTTATTTTACGAGTTGATTGTTTTTGTTGTTCTTGGTTGTTTTACGAGTTGATTGTTTTTTGTTGTTGTTGTTGGTTATTTTACAAGTTGATTGTTTTTTAATGGTTATTTTACGAGTTGATTGTTTTTTGTTGTTGTTGTTGGTTATTATACGAGTTGATTGTTTTTTAATGGTTATTTTACGAGTTGATTGTTTTTTGTTGTTGTTGTTGTTGGTTATGTTACGAGTTGATTGTTTTTGTTGTTGTTGGTTGTTTTACGAGTTGATTATTTTTTGTTGTTGTTGGTTATTTTACGAGTTGATTGTTTTTTATTGGTTATTTTACGAGTTGATTGTTTTTTGTTTTTGTTGTTGGTTATTTTACAAGTTGATTTTTTGTTGTTGATTATTTTACGAGTTGATTGTTTTTTTTTGTTTTTTTTTGTTGTTGTTGTTGTTGGTTATTTTACTAGTTGATTGTTTTTGTTGTTGTTGGTTATTTTACGAGTTGATTGTTTTTTGTTGTTGTTGTTGTTCTTGGTTATTTTACGAGTTGATTGTTTGCTGTTGTTGTTGTTATTTTACGAGTTGATTTTTTGTTGTTGGTTATTTTACGAGTTGATTTTTTTGTTGTTTTTGGTTATTTAACGAGTTGATTTTTGTTGTTGTTGTTGGTTATTTTACGAGTTGATTGTTTGTTTGTTTGTTTGTTGTTGTTGTTATTGATTATTTTACTAGTTGATTGTTTTATGTTGTTGTTGTTGTTATTTTACGAGTTGATTGTTTGTTGCTGTTGGTTATTTTACGAGTTGATTGATTTTTGTTGTTGTTGTTGTTGGTTATTTTACGAGTTGATTAATTTTTGTTGTTGTTGTTGCTGTTGTTGATTATTTTACGAGTTTATTGTTTTTTGTTGTTGATGTTGGTTATTTTACGAGTTGATTATTTTTGTTGTTGTTGTTGGTTATTTTACGAGTTGATTGTTTTTTGTTGTTGTTGTTGTTTTTGGTTATTTTACGAGTTGATTGTTTTTTTTTGTTGGTTATTTTACGAGTTGATTGTTTTTTGTTGTTGGTTATTTTACGAGTTGATTGTTTTTGTTGTTGTTAACTATTTTACGAGTTGATTGTTTCTTGTTGTTGTTGTTGTTGATTATTTTACGAGTTGATTGTTTTTTGTTGTTGTTGTTGTGTTGTTGGTTATTTTACGAGTTGATTGATTTTTTTGTTGTTGTTGCTGTTGTTGTTGTTGGTTATTTTACGAGTTGATTGTTTTTGTTGTTGTTGGTTATTTTACGAGTTGATTGTTTGTTGTTGTTGTTGTTGGTTATTTTACGAGTTGATTGATTTTTGTTGTTGTTGTTGGTTTTTTTACGAGCTGATTGATATTTGTTGTTGTTGTTGCTGTTTTTGCTGATTATTTTACGAGTTGATTGTTTTTTGTTCTTGATGTTGGTTATTTTATGAGTTGATTATTTTTGTTGTTGTTCGTTATTTTACGAGTTGATTATTTTGTAGTTTTTGTTGGTTATTTTACGAGTTGATTGTTTTTTGTTGTTGTTGTTGGTGGTTATTTTACGAGTTGATTGTTTTTGTTGTTGTTGGTTATTTTACGAGTTGATTGTTTTTGTTGTTGTTGGTTATTTTACGAGTTGATTGTTTTTGTGGTTGTTGTTGGTTATTTTACGAGTTGATTGTTTTTTGTTGTTGTTGTTGGTTATTTTACGAGTTGATTGTTTTTGTTGTTGTTGGTTGTTTTACGAGTTGATTGTTTTTTGTTGTTGTTGTTGGTTATTTTACGAGTTGATTGTTTTTTATTGGTTATTTTACGAGTTGATTGTTTTTGTTGTTGTTATTGGTTATTTTACGAGTTGATTGTTTTTTATTGGTTATTTTACGAGTTGATTGTTTTTTGTTGTTGTTGTTTGTTATGTTACGAGTTGATTGTTTTTGTTGTTGTTGGTTGTTTTACGAATTGATTATTATTTGTTGTTGTTGGTTATTTTACGAGTTGATTGTTTTTTATTGGTTATTTTACGAGTTGATTGTTTTTTGTTTTTGTTGTTGGTTATTTTACAAGTTGATTTTTTGTTGTTGATTATTTTACGAGTTGATTGTTTTTTTTTGTTTTTTGTTGTTGTTGTTGTTGTTGGTTATTTTACTTGTTGATTGTTTTTGTTGTTGTTGGTTATTTTACGAGTTGATTGTTTTTTGTTGTTGTTGTTGGTTATTTTACGAGTTGATTGTTTTGTTGTTGTTGTTGTCGTTGGTTATTTTACGAGTTGATTTGTTGTTGTTATTGTTATTTTACGAGTTGATTGTTTTTTGTTGTTGTTGTTGTTGGTTATTTTACGAGTTGATTGTTTGCTGTTGTTGTTGTTATTTTACGAGTTGATTTTTTGTTGTTGTTGGTTATTTTACGAGTTGATTGTTTGTTTGTTTGTTTGTTGTTGTTGTTGTTCGTTATTTTACGAGTTGATTGTTTTTGTTGTTATTGATTATTTTACGAGTTGATTGTTTTATGTTGTTGTTGTTGTTGTTGGTTATTTTACGAGTTTATTGTTTTTTGTTGTTGATGTTGGTTATTTTACGAGTTGGTTATTTTTGTTGTTGTTGTTGGTTATTTTACGAGTTGATTGTTTTTTGTTGTTGTTGTTGTTTTTGGTTATTTTACGAGTTGATTGTTTTTTGTTGTTGGTTATTTTACGAGTTGATTGTTTTTTGTTGTTGGTTATTTTACGAGTTGATTGTTTTGTTGTTGTTGTTGTTGTTGTTGTTGTTGGTTATTTTACGAGTTGATTGTTTTTGTTGTTGTTAATTATTTTACGAGTTGACTGTTTCTTGTTGTTGTTGTTGTTGTTGATTATTTTACGAGTTGATTGTTTTTTGTTGTTGTTGTTGTGTTGTTGGTTATTTTACGAGTTGATTGTCTTTTTGTTTTTGTTGCTGTTGTTGCTGATTATTTTACGAGTTGATTGTTTTTGTTGTTGTTAATTATTTTACGAGTTGATTGTTTCTTGTTGTTGTTGTTGTTGTTGGTTATTTTACGAGTTGATTGATTTTTGTTGTTGTTGTTGGTTATTTTACGAGTTGATTGATTTTTGTTGTTGTTGTTGCTGTTGTTGCTGATTATTTTACGAGTTGATTGTTTTTTGTTGTTGATGTTGGTTATTTTATGAGTTGATTATTTTTGTTGTTGTTGTTGGTTATTTTACGAGTTGATTATTTTGTTGTATTTGTTGTTGGTTAATTTACGAGTTGATTGTTTTTTGTTGTTGGTTATTTTACGAGTTGATTATTTTTTGTTGTTGGCTATTTTACGAGTTGATTGTTTCTTGTTGTTGTTGGTTATTTTACGAGTTGATTGTTTTTTGTTGTAGTTGTTGTGTTGTTGGTTATTTTACGAGTTGATTGATTTTTGTTGTTGTTGTTGGTTTTTTTTACGAGTTGATTGATTTTTGTTGTTGTTGTTGCTGTTGTTGTTGATTATTTTACGAGTTGATTGTTTTTTGTTGTTGTTGTTGGTTATTTTACGAGTTGATTGTTTTTTGTTGTTGTTGTTGTTGTTGGTTATTTTACGAGTTGATTGTTTTTTGCAGTTGGTTATTTTACGAGTTGATAGTTTTTTGTTGTTGTTGTTGTTGTTGGTTATTTTACGAGTTGATTGTTTTTTGTTGTTGGTTATTTTACGAGTTGATTGTTTTGTTGTTGTTGTTGGTTATTTTACGAGTTGATTGTTTTTTGTTGTTGGTTATTTTACGAGTTGATTGTTTTGTTGTTGTTGTTGGTTATTTTACGAGTTGATTGTTTTTTGTTGTTGGTTATTTTACGAGTTGATTGTTTTGTTGTTGTTGTTGGTTATTTTACCAAAATTAACCTGTGAAGCCCTGGTCACGAATATTGGGGGAAACAATTATGTCGGGGCCCTGGCTTCGAATATTTGGGGAAACAGTTATGTCGGGGCCCTGGTCACGAATATTGGGGGAAACAGTTATGTCGGTGCCCTGGTCACCTGCCATCCTCCATGCCTGTCGTAAGTGGCGACTCAAGAGGTTAGAGCCAACGTCTTCGCCGGTGCTACAGAGTTCGTGCGTCTGAGCTGAAGCCACCGTCAGTACTTTCGCCACTGTGTGACGGGCTTGCGTTATACTGGGGAACGCCCTGAGGAAGGCATCTAAGCACTATGGGTTGCCCGCCACCCGATGAAGATGATCTGTCGACTGAACAAAACTAATCTGGTCCAGTAAATTACATACTGAAGGCCGGATACACCTGGTCGAAAGGTGCACTACCAGCGCAGTCAATCCGCTGTTAAGTGAATAAAATAGAAGGGTGTTCCAAACGTTCCTAATTTTCACGATCAAATTTTTGTTTATGAGTTTTTGTTATTCGATTTTAACAGCCATCTATATCTTGATACATCCACTTCTTTACTTCCATTCTTCCAGACATTCGTGTCTTCTCGGAAGCCATTCAAGAAACATAACTTAATATTTCTCTCATCGATTGGAGTCCGGAACTCAAATCACAGTTACTTCCCTTACATTGTTCAAATCTTAAAGTAGCAGAATTCGATAACTTTGCCTCACTTGTGGATTGGAGTGTATGGCACACATGGTGGAAGGGAGAGGTAGGGTATGGCTAAACGTTCTCTCCTTGCATGTAACTCAATACCAAAGCAAATGTCACGTACCTTTTTTTTTTTAATCAGGAAAGGCAAAAAATGCGAATTTACTGTAAAGCTGACGGTAGGGGTGATGCTCGTATATAATCTAACTTGTTATATGATGTGTGTTTAGAGAGATAATAATAATAAATGAATATTATTATGGAAGGGCCCTCTTTTTGGAATCCCCAGGGGAAAAGACAAAGAGGAAGACCAAAGAATTCTTGGAGAAGACAGATAGAAGCAGAGATGAAGATGACAGGGAAGACATGGAATGATCTTAAAAGAATGGCGAGAAACAGAACGACTTGGAAAGTGTTTGTTGAAGAAATATGCTCCACAGGGAGCTGAAAGGCAGAAGAGAAAGATTATTATGGAAGGAAACTTTTAAGCCAATAGATCAGCGAATCATTGCAGGGGAAGAGGTATGTCTACAACACTCGGGAAAAAATAATCAACAACTGAAAAAAAAAACAAAGAACAATAGACAGTCCGAAGCAGGGTGGAACCCATAGTCCTTGACACAGCGCCTTGCCACGAGAAAGAAACGCTAGAGCACACAGCCAGTTTGAGGTCTTATTTCAAACCGTTGTCCTCTGTGGGAAGTGAGCCACTTAAGACTAAGTTAATCGTACTATTTAGTTGTTTGGATAGAACAAACGAATAAATATAGAAACAAATAACTTTCTATAGTAAACAAATAACAAATAACAAAGGAATAAATATAGAAACAAATAACAAATAACAAAGGAATAAATATAGAAACAAATAACTTTATATCGTAAACAAATAACAAATAACAAAGGAATAAATATAGAAACAAATAACTTTCTATAGTAAACAAATAACAAAGGAATAAATATAGAGATAAAGATAACTCACACGCGATATTGTGCTAGAACCGTGTTTGTTGTCGAATCTTTACATTTACAAAGAAATGTGTCCATGTTTGGCTTCGTAAGATCTTTAACTAGTATTGCACATTGTTCCTGTTAAATATTTGGAATCTTTAGTTTGTCCATGGTAAACAAATGTAAAGTATCCCCGTCACGCCAAGTGGCGTATAGGGAATATGGTGTTAGTGACCATAAATTTTACAGACCTTAGGCACATGATTTTTGGGGTAATGTGGTTGGTATTACGCTCGTGCCGCTTTACTTACCCAGAAAAAACTCAGGTACCCATTAAAGGCTGGGTGAACCGGAACCCGTGAGTTAGGATCGAACCCTACCTCTTGTCCTTTGTAGTCCAGTTCACTAACCACTGAGCTATCGCGGCTGCCAATGTATCCATGGCTTCGCCTTGATTTTGTATATTTCTTGCCTTCAAGTGTTTATTTATATAAAATATATTTCAAAAATGATGATAGGAAAAACTGGTTTAAGCAACATCCAAGACGTCTGTGGACATGGAAAAGCCCAGGAGACAACGCACGTAATCAAATTGATTATATAATGATAAGCAATAGATTTAGAAACAGTCTGGTGTGTGTGAAAACTAGACCAGGGGCAGATTGCAATAGTGATCATGTACCAGTTGTGGGAAAGCTTAGAGTAAAATTAAAAACAACAAAACGAGCCTCAGTTAACATCAGTTAAATTTAGATTTACTCAAATCAGACAAGAAGCTGCAAGACAAATATAAAATCACAATTCAGAACCGGTACAATGCAATAGAGAAGATACAAAGCATTGATGAACAGTGGGAAATGCTAAAAGAATCAATGCAGCAATCATCAAAAGAGTTCATACCACCAGTGAGGACAAATTCAAGTGATTTTCAGATGACAGATGATATTTTGCAGCTAATGGATACAAGAAGAAGAAATAAAGAAAATAAATATGATTATAAGAGATTAAATAAAGAGATTGTAATAAAATGCAATGAAGCAAAAGAAGCATGGCTAAAAGAGAGATGCAAAGAGATTTAAATGCAACAGAAAGGAGATGCTAAAGCTATATACAAACAAACTGAAGAATTAACAGGAAGAAAAACGCAATAAAAAACGGGATGTTTAAAATCAAAGGAAGGAGAACTGTTGATTGATCAAGAAAGCTTAAGGGAACGATGGACAGAATACATTAAAGATCTTTATAATGATGAACGAACGGAAGTAAATATTAAGGATAATGGAGAAGGACCAGAAATACTCAGAGAAGAAGTGGAAGACGTCTTGCGCAATATGAAAGCAGGAAAAGCTCCTGGACCAGATAATATAACTAGAGAAGAGATTGAAGCCATGGGTGATTTTGGAATAGAAATAATAACAAAAATATTGAATGATATCTATAACAGCGGATATATACCAGACGACATGCTCAAATCAATATTCATAGCCCTACCAAAGAAATCAGGTGCGACTGAATGCGACGATCATCGCACAATAAGCCTTATGAGTCATATGACTAAGATATTACTAAGAATCATCATGCGAAGAGTGCGAAACAAAATCAGTCCAGAAATTAGCGATGAACGGTGTGGTTTTGTTGGAGGTAAAGGAACGAGCAATGCCATATATATCATAAGATCTTTAGTAGAAAGAGCCATAGAGGTGAAAATAGATCTATACCTATGTTTCATAGATTACACCAAGGCATTTGACAAAGTAAAGCACCAAGAAATAATCAACATTTGAGAAAGCATAAACGTAGACAGCAAGAATCTAAGAATAATTATGAACATGTACTGGCAACGAAAAGCGACCATAAGAATTGGAAACCAATTGGGAATGTTTCAACAAATAAAACAGGGTGTTATACAATGTTGTGTGCTGTCACCAGATTTGTTTACTATTTAAAGTGAGATTATTTTAAGATCCATAAGGGGTATGCCTGGAATAACAATTGGAGGTCATAGTATAAATAATCTAAGGTATGCTGATGATACAGTCTTAATCGCTAAGAGTGAAAATGAGTTACATGAAATGTTGGACATTATAGTGAAAGAAAGCAAAAATAAAGGACTCAGCCTTAATAGCAAAAAGACAGAGGTAATGGTAACAACAATGAAAAAGACATCACCTCAGTGCAAAATAAAGACAAGTGGAACAATATTAAAACAGGTAGAAGAATTTACATATTTGGGAACTTTGTAAACCTCAGACGGAAGATGTATAAAAGAGGTGAGATGCAGAATGGCTCAGGCAAAAGCAGCTTTCCAGAAAATGAGGAAGATACTATGCAATCCATTTTGACAATAGAAACAAGAAAAAGAGTTCTTAAATGTTACGTAGAGCCAGTCTTAACATATGGTAGCGAATTATGGACAACAGGCAAGAAAATCACTGGAGTCTGTAGAAATGTGGTTTTACAGAAGAATGTTGAGAATACCATGGACAGCTAAGAAGAGTAATGAAAATGTTCTGAGAGAGGTCAAAGCAAAAAGAGAGCTAATTTACAATATTTGGAAGAAACAATTGTCATTTTTTTGGCCATGTAATGAGAAGAGAACAACTGGAATATATTGTAACAACTGGAGAAATTGAAGGACGAAGAGATAGAGTGAAACAAAGAGAAAAAATAACAGACAGCTTAAGAGAATGGCTTGGCAGAAGGTCAACAACACAAATGATAAATAACTGTCGAGATCGAAAGTTGTGGAGAGACTTGATCACCTACGCCAGCAGGCCCGGTACTTGATGATGATGAGTTCTCTTTTCTTTTTTAGTTGTTTTAAAACTTCATCGTTTGTTTTCTTTTCTCTCCATCCAATTCTACCTATTCTTCTATAAATCCACATTTCAAGGCTTCATTTTTCTGTTTTATTTTCTTGTCTAATGTCCATGTTTCTGCACCATACAGGAATATTGAGAAGATGTAACATTTTGCTATTCTTAGTTTTAGCCCTGGTGTTATTTGTCTTGATGTTAGTATACTTATCATGGCAATAAAATTACTTTTTGCTATACCTAGTCTTTTGTTTATTTCAGTTTTACATTTTCCATCACTGGTTATAGTATGTCCAAGGTAGTTGTAGCTCTGAACTGTCTCCAGATGTATTCCTTCAAATGTGGTATTTATTTGTAGGTCTTGAGAATTCTCTTTGTTTATGAACATAGTTTTAGTCTTTTTTCTTCTTCTACTTCTACTTCTTCTTCTTCCTCTTCTTCTTCTTTCCTTCCTCATCTGCCTTTCAGCGTCGAGGGGAGATATAATTTGCGGTCTTTTGTTCTTCTGTTCGTCTCTGCTGCTGTTATGTTTCCTAGTGCTTCTAATATTCCATCGACCCATCTTTTTCGTGGTCGACATTTGGGTCTGGTGTTCTCACAACGTTTGTTGAAGGCTCAAGTGTTTTGTTCTTTCTGCCTTGTCCCATGGCCAAACCATTTTATCTGTTGTTTCCTTATATATTCTATGGAGGGCGCTATTCCTAGCTTTTTTCTCGGTTCTTCATTTCTGATCTTATCTCTCAGACTGTTTCCTGTCATTCGTCTAACGCGTTTCATCTCTGTAGAGGTTATTTTTCTTATTGTTCTTGCATCCAGGGTCCAGGTCTGACATTGGTAGCACAACGTTGGGATGAAGATTGTATTGTATAGTGCTCGTTTTGTCTCCAGAGTTATTTCCTTGTTGGACAATAGTGGTGATAACTGTCCCATGATTTGACAAGCTTTGTTGCATCTTGATTCTATTTCTGCCGTTTGAGAATTATCGTTTGTCATTAGACTTCCTATGTATTTGAATTCCTCTACTTGTTTTAGTTGTCTGCCTTCTATAGTTATTTTTTATAGTCTTTTTAGGATATTCATATCTGGTCCATATTTTTTTGCTTGTCATATTTATTACATTAAGTAATTGTAGATAGTCAGGATTTTCTGCTAGTAGTACAGTATCATCAACATATCTTAGGTTATTGATTATCTTTACATTAATGTTTAGGCCTGAAATCTCTGTGATGTTTTTAAAGATTTGCTCAGTGTGTAGACTGAACAAAGCTTGGTAATAGGATGCATCCCTGTCTTACTCCTCTTTTTATATCCATGGGTGTAGAGTTCTCCTTTTTATATTTCATTATTGCTGTTTGCTCCCAGTACAAATTACATATTAATTGCATGTCTGTATCGTCCAGATTTATATCTTGTAGGCAGTCTATAAGTTGATTATGGTGTATTCTATCGAAAGCTTTGGTGTAGTTTATGAAGCAGGCATATATTGGTTTGTTTACTTCTATGTTTTTTTCAATCAATGTCCTCATGCTGAATATGACTTCTTTTGTCCCACTTTTTTCCGGAATCCAAATTGCTGCTCATCTAATTCAGTATTGATTTTATTCTGAATCCTTTCCTATATAACATTTAGTATTTTTTTTTTAACATGGCTCATTAGGCTTATTGTTCTAAAATCACTTCCTTCAACTGCACCTTTCTTTTTAGGCAATGCAAAGAAAGTTGATGTCTTTAGTTCATTTGGTATGTATCCTGTATGGTATATGTCATTACATATATCCGTGATCATTTCATTGCCAAAATCTTCTAGAGCCTGTATCAGTTCTATTTGCATATCGTCAGGTCCTGCAACTTTTCCCTTTTTCATTGTTTTTACTTTTTCTACTTCAGATTTCAGGATTTTATAGCTGGATGTACATTTTATAAATGGTTTTTCGTCCCTTTCGTCATGAAATAATTCTATTATATATTTTTGCCACCTGTCGATTATATCTTTTTTTTCTGTTAGCATTCTTATCTCTTTGTTTGCAACAACAGTTTCTTGCAGCTTTTTTGTCTTTATTAGTAATTTTTTTTAAATTTCTGTGTGCATCTCTCTTAAGTTTTGTTTATCTTCCATAGTTTCGACTTCTAGACATCTTTGGTTGAGCCAGTCTTCTTTTGCCTTTTTGCCCATTTTGCGTATTTCATTATCAATTTCCTTGTATCTGGCAGTGTTCTTTGCTTGTCTTCTTTCTTCCATTTTTCTAAAATGTTGTCAGTTATCCATTTTTGTTTTTTGTTATTTTCCTTTTTGGGTAAGGTGTCACAAGATTCTTGTATGCTGTATTTTATGCATTGCCATTTGGTTGTGACTTTTTCTTCAGGATTTTCTCTTCTGTACTGCTCAAAACCCTTCTTCTAGCAGCTTCTGATGTGTGTTCTTTACTTGTACTGTGTAAGTTTCTTTAACATCTTTCTTTTTTAAAGCTGTTATATCTATTGGTATTGTTGGATTAGTCTTTTGTTTCTTTCTCTTTAATTTGATTTTCATTTTAATCATTTCAAGATTGTGATTTCATTTAATATCTGTTCCTGGATAGGTTTGGCTTTCTTGACACTGTTACGGAATCTGTCCCTATTCTAAATGTGTTTAATTCATTCCAACTATAACGGGCTGAAAATATTTTGTAGGTAAAATAAATTCAAAGTATTTCATATCTATAATAGTACAGGGGGGCAAATAAAATGTTCAAGGGCGCTGCTGCTTGACCCACCTGTGAACACGTCTCTAACCTTCGATTCTAGATTAATCTTGATAACTCCCGTAACGTACCCATACAGCACCAAATAATGTACAAAGATCACCAATTGAACACACCAAATAATGTACAAAGTGCAAATAATGTACAAAACCCTTCTTGCCCCACCTGAAACCCCGCCTTTAACCTTGACTCTGTTGTACTCTCTTGATACGATGTAACACCTTTTTGTGTAACACCTTTATGCACCGATAACAGGTAAGTGCACGTTCTGATTCTGCCCTGTGAGCTGCTTGTACTGACAGCTAGGGTTCTGCCCCCGTGTCAGTCCTTGACTGAGTTTGCTGGACTGGACTCGTGATTCTGTAGCTCATGACTGGCCAGGACACGCACTTCGCGTCCCTCGTGATCGTTGTAATTAATGTACTTCGCACTGCTGTTTTGATAGTGTCTTCTCTGATTTCGGAGGGCTGACTCTTGTTAGCCCACCACAGGTGTCGTTCGTCGCTAGGCCACATACATACACAATACTGACAAGGTTCAACTAGTCAATGAACTCCAATATTAAAAGCAAAACAACTCTGGTTTATTCATGAATCGTCACTCACGAATAACAGCTGAAACTTCAGCCAACACTGTTTCTCAGCTGCTAAACGTTTACAAATAAATATCATACACGAGGCTCACATGTGCCCGGATTTCTTTCGTTCTCTACTGTCACTTCGAAAACATTCCATTTAAATCTGTCTGAATCAACTCATAACGCTACTTCACCTAATTGTCTTTAGATTTAATCTAGAGCCGATGATCTAATCTGGAATAGTTCTTAACTCACATGTTTCCAGAGTCGACTGGTAGTTTCATTAACTCACTGGAAAAACTTTAAACACTAACACCGTGGAGGTTTTAATGATTTCCTCCCGAACAAACTGCGCTCAGTTCTATCTGCTTGAGCCTACACTAATAACACAGTTTACTTAAACACTGAGAAAATATGCGAGCTCCGGCTCGCTCAAATGTCAAACTATAACTCTTAAAAGTAACTGTTTCTGGTAAACCTAACATGGCTACCATTCAACGGTATCGGCTCAAAAACCGTCCGATTTGAGTGAGCGTCGTCTCTAGAATATCTTTCTAACTTGTAGTTTTCACTATAGCTTGTTTCATAAGTCGTGCCCAACTTTAAAAATCAATATCTTTTAAACCACTTTTTGTAATTTTTTCAAAATTTGCATGTATAGTTATAATGATTAGAACCCAACAGGGAATTAATTTCATTAAAAACAAACATTTGGTTATTATTGTTGCTTATTTGATTTATATAAATTTATAACGACCCATTGATGTAGTCAAAACTTAGTGTTTACAGTATTTAAGTTAAAAATAGCGCTTACAAATCCATACACGCTCAAATTTACGATTTTGCACGCTTTCCGCGTGAGTTGTCTGACACAATTAGACACTTGTAGTAAACACGAGACATTGTGTGTTCCATTTCCGTTAATTCAACGGCGTAACGTGGAACAATAACATTTATCATGAGTCTTAAAATGAAATTCTGCAGTTTACCAAACATCGCAATAAAAATGTATGACTATTTTTGCAAAGAGGCTAAACGAGGAAGATTATTTCATTCTTTAGAAAACCCTGAGAATAGGACAAGACACATTTTGGATTTATCTAAACGGTCATTTAATCGCTGGATTCAAGCACGTGACCGTCAATGTTCAAAATATACAAAATCACAAGGAAGAGCAAAAATATTGGATAATTTCGACAGTGAACTTATTAGAAGTGAAATTCGCAAAATGTTGGGTATGAATGAAACTGTTACAATAAGAAAATTAAAAGTATCGCTGAAAAAGAACAACAGTATTGAAATATCAAAGTCTACATTATGGAGGAATGTGAGAGCTGCAGGCTTTATATTCAGAAAGTATTCCAATGGACGAAACATCATCTGTGAGAAGCCACATATAGTAGTCATGAGAAGCAAGTACTTACGTGAAGTAAAGGAGGTGCGCAAGCAAGGTTATGATATTGTGTACTTGGATGAAACATGGATCAATGCTTACCACACTAACCAAAGGGAATGGCAGTCATCAGATGGAAAGATTAAGAGATTAATACCTAGCAGCAAAGGACAGCGCTTGATAATTGCTCATGCAGGTAGTCGACAACATGGACTAATGCAGAATGCAGAGCTCATTTTTCTTTCAAAATCCATAGACAATCGGGATTATCACTCTGAGATGAATGGTCACATATTTAGACATTGGATTGAAAATTCTGTTCTCCCAGCACTAGATCGACCATCTTGCATAATAATGGACAATGCAGCGTACCACAACATTGTTGCACTTGAAGATAAAGTCCCGACGTCATCCAGTACAAAAGATGCTATTAAGATATGGCTCACAAAGGAGCACATACAATTTAATAACATGTACTTAGAACCTGAATTACTATCTCTAGTAAAGCAAAAACAGAGGACAAGGATTTTTCAAATAGATAAGATTATCCAAGAGCACGGTCATATAAGTTTGAGGCTGCCACCTTACCATGCTCATTTAAATCCAATAGAACTAATCTGGGCAAAATTAAAAGGACAAGAGGCAGATGAAAATACAACATTCAAAATATGCGATGTATAGACTCTTGCTAATCTCGCTTTATTAAATATAGACAAAGATTATTGGGCTAAATGTGAAGACCACGTCTTAAAACAGGAAGAGGAATATTGGAAAAATGATGGTTTGTGGAATGTTCAACCCCAAACAGTTATTAATTTTTTAGACTCGTCTGATTCAGAATGAAAGTATATAGCCCCCACAATGTTGGCCCCTATATTACCTTATATTATTTCAACAAACGGTCCTTTTCAGGACCACACAACTATGACAATTGGACATACAGGTATACCTTGATATTATTATCGTCCGTCCTCGAACTGAGCAGACAATAATTCTCCTGGTGTTTTGTTTTATCCAGTTATTTTCCCATTACGGCCACGCCTTTACCTAGTGAAAATTAATCGTAGACCAGCAACTACGGTAATTTCTATTCTTTAGGGCTTCACAATTTACAATTTTGACAAACATCAAAGAAATATCGCCGCTTTAAGAAAACTGCAGCTGCAAGATATTTGTTAAATATACATTTAAAGGGTATTTTGCATTCTAATAACATTTGGAAAATTTCAAAAGTATTTAACAAACGGTTAGAGAGTAATAGCGTTTTGAAGTTGGGCATATGTTATGAAACGAGCTATAATACCTTTCCCTTCCAGCCAATCACAAACCGGTTTACATTCTTGCTTCTCTTCTGCTTACTTCTCACCTTTCTCACGGGAACTCGAAGTTTTTTATTTGCGTTAACTCTTACCACTTTCCCCGTGACTGCTACCATCCCTCACCTATTGTCATACAATCTCTAATCACTGCTACATATTTAATTTCCAAACATACCATGTTTGTAACGAGCTCCAAACATTCTATGATTGTACCAAGCTCCAAACATTCTATGATTGTAACGAGCTCCAAACATTTTATTATTGTAACGAGCTCCAAACATTTTATTATTGTAACGAGCTCCAAACATTCTATGATTGTAACGAGCTCCAAACATTTTATGATTGTAACGAGCTCCAAACATTCTATGATTGTAATGAGCTCCAAACATTCTATGATTTTAGCGAGCTCCAAATATTACATGATTGTAACGAGCTCCAAACATTCTATGATTGTAACGAGCTCCAAACATTATATGATTGTAACAAGCTCCAAACATTTTATGATTGTAACGAGCTCCAAACATTCTATGATTGTAACGAGCTCCAAACATTTTATGATTGTAACGAGCTCCAAACATTCTATGATTGTAATGAGCTCCAAACATTCTATGATTTTAGCGAGCTCCAAATAGTACATGATTGTACCGAGCTCCAAATATTACATGATTGTACCGAGCTCCAAATATTCAATGATTGTAACGAGCTCTAAATATTTATATAATTGTATCGAGCTCCAAGCATTCTATAGTTGTAACGAAATCCAAACATGATATGGTTGTAACGAGCTCCAAATATTATATGATTGTAATGAGCTCCAAACATTCTATGATTGTAACGAGCTCCAAACATTCTATGATTGTAACGAGCTCAGAACATTCTATGATTGTAACGAACTCCAAACATTCTATGGTTGTAACGAGCTCCAAGCATTCTATGATTGTAACGAGCTCCAAACACTCTATGATTGTAACGAGCTCAGAACATTCTATGATTGTAACGAACTCCAAACATTCTATGGTTGTAACGAGCTCCAAACATTCTATGAGTGTAGCGAGCTCCAAATGTTATATGATTGTAATAAGCTCAGAAAATTATATGATCGTAACGATCTCCAAGCATTCATCTTGGTTTACATGGGCAATTTACTTGTAAGAATGAGTGGTTATATTGGCCTCTCAACATTCCCTTATTAAACGACATTTTAAATAGCCGGTATGAAAACAGTCAACATTCACCAAATCTAATGGACCTCGACTTTTCTTCCATCCACCCCCTCCTTTCCCTCTGCATTGTCAACATTATCATTAACAATAGCATTATTATACTGTTTACTAAATAAATATAAATGAAATTAATACACTGCACTCCCAGTACAAGCTATTAATTTACTAATGCCAAGTTCAAACTATCATTTGAAAAAAAAAACATGAGTACCTCCGAAGTCGGAGTTATCTGCCTGTGCGGCGAGGGACCCCTGTGCACAAGACTGTCAGGGAAAAATGGATTAACAAGCAAAATTCAGTTCCTAGTCTCTAGGTACCTCGTCAGAGTTGAAAGCTGGCGAACGCAACAACAACAAACTATCTACAATGACTCTACGCACAAACTATCTTCTATAGACTCTCAGTACAAACTATCTTCTATAGACTTCCAGTAAGAACTATATTCTACAGACTCCCAGTATATTCTATTTTCTACAGATTCCCATTGCAAACTATCTATATACTAAGGCCCCTAACGCAAACTATCTTAATACTATATACTATGATTCCCAGTACCAGCTATCAAACATGACTTCAGGCACAAACTATCTATTCTATAGACTCTCATTATAAACCATCTTCTATAGACTCCCAATACAAACTATCTTCTATAGACTCCCAGTATAAACTATCTTCTATAGACTCCCAGTATAAACTATCTTCTATAGACTCCCAGTACAAACTATCTTCTATAGACTCCCAGTACAAACTATCTTCTATAGACTCCCAGTACAAACTATCTTAATACTATATACTATGATTCCCTGTACCAGCTATCAAACATGACTTCAGGCACAAACTATCTATTCTATAGACTCCCAGTACAAACCATCTTCTATAGACTCACAGTACAAACTATATTCTATAGACTCTCATTATAAACTATCTTCTACAGACACCAAGAACAAATTAACTTCTATAGAATCTCATTATAAACTATATTCTATAGATTCCCAGTACAAATTATCTTTTTTAGACTCCCGGTACAAACTAGCTCAGTGCAAATTATGTTATAATATCCTCAACGACTCCCAATACAAACTGTTTATTAATTAAAGACCCAGTGAAAACTAACTATCTTAACACTATCAATTATGACAGCCAGTACAAACTATCACTATAGACTTCCAGTACAAACTATCTTCTATAGACTCTCGGTACGAACTATCTTCTATGACTCCCAGTACAAATTGTTTTATTTACTAAGTCTAAGGTGTCATTTTTTGCAAAAATATCTACTATGCCTCCCAGTCAAAATATTTATTTACTGAAGCCTCAATGTAGGTTATCTTAATAAATCTCCTACGACACCCAGTACAAACTATCTATTTACTAAGGCTCAAGGACAGACTATCTACCAAGACCCCCAGCTCAAACTATCTACTATGATTCCTAGTACAAACTATATATTTTCTAAGGCCTCATGACAAACTATTTGCCAAGACTCCCAGTACAAACTATCTATTTACTATGGCTTCAGGACAAACTATCTACTAAGACTCCCAGTACTAGCTGTCAAAGTATCTACTATGACTCCAGTACAAACTATCAAGTGACTCCCAAGTACAAACTATCTACTATGATCTCTAGCACCAACTATCTACTATGATCCCCAGTAAAAACTATCAAAGCATCTACTATGATTCCCAGCACAAACTATCTACTATGACTTCCAGTACAAATAATCTACTCCAGCACAAACTATCTACTATGGCACCCAGCACAAACTATCTATGTCTTCCGGTACAAACTATCTATTATGGTTCCCAACACAAACTATCTACTATGACTCACAGCACAAACTATCTACTATGGCTCCTAGTACAAACTATCTACTATGGCTCCCAGGACAAACTATGTACTTTGGCTTCCAGTACAAACTATCTACTATGACTCCCAACACAAACTATCTATGTCTTCCGGTACAAACAATCTATTATGGTTCCCAACATTAACTATCTACTATGGCTCCCAGCACAAACTATCTATTATGGTTCCCAACACAAACTATCTACTATGACTCACAGCACAAACTATCTACTATGGCTCTCAGCACAAACTATCTACTATGACTTTCAGTACAAATTATCTACTATAACTCCCAGCACAAACTATCTACTATGACTCCCAACACAAACTATCTATGTCTTCCGGTACAAACAATCTATTATGGTTCCCAACATTAACTATCTACTATGGCTCCCAGCACAAACTATCTATTATGGTTCCCAACACAAACTATCTACTATGACTCACAGCACAAACTATCTACTATGGCTCTCAGCACAAACTATCTACTATGGCTCCCAGCACAAACTATCTACTATGACTTCCAGTACAAATTATCTATTATAGCTCCCAGCAGAAACTATCTACTATGACTTCCAGTACAAATTATCTACTATAGCTCCCAGCAGAAACTATCTACTATTACTTCCAGTATAAACTATCTACTGTGACTCACAGCAGAAACTATCTACTTTGACTTCCAGTATAAACTATCTACTGTGACTCACAGCAGAAACTATCTACTATGACTTCCAGTATAAACTATCTACTGTGACTCACATCAGAAACTATCTACTATGACTTCCAGTATAAACTATCTACTGTGACTCACAGCACAAACTATCTACTATGACTTCCAGTATAAACTATCTACTGTGACTCACAGCAGAAACTATCTACTATGACTTCCAGTATAAACTATCTACTGTGACTCACAACACAAACTATCCACTATGAAGCCGACAAAACGATTTTCTGACCAACGATCTGGATGGAATATTTTCAGTGCACGGGCACACATATATGACCTTCTGTTGACCTCCTTCGATGTTAAGTGCGGGAATCGCCTGTGACAAGGTCACTGCCCGTGGCAGAGTTGCTGTCTGTCTGTGCTGCCGGATAGAAGCTATTGGCGACGTCATTGCTCCAGGTCCTAGCTCCTGACAAGCTGTTTCAATGTTCTTATCGTTGGAAGGGTGGTTCGGGGCTTTTGGTTTTTTATTTTTTTTATTTTAAACAAATGAAGTGTCACTTTTTTGGTTGTTTATTTTGTTTTCTGTTTTGGTTTCTTTTATCTCTTCTTTCATTTGGTATATCTATCTTCTCTCCTTTCGTTTTCACTGTTCCATTTTTTTCCCACTTTGCAATGCTATTTTCTCATTTGTTCTATTTAATCTTCTAGAGAATCTTCTATTCCGTCGATTTCTTCATCTAACTGTATATTCTCTCCATCGTTCTTCTTTTAATCACTTTCATTATTTCTGCCTACTTCATTTTATATTATATTCTTCCGCGATAGCTCAGTGGTTAGTGAACTGGACTACAAAGGACAAGGGGTAGGGTTTGATCCCAACCGACGGTTCCGGGTTCACCAAGCCTTAAATGGGTACCGGATTTTTTTCTGGGAAAGTAAAGCAGCACGGGCGTAATACCAACCACAATACCCCAAAAATCATGTGCCTAAGGTCTGTAAAATATAGGGTCACTAACACCATATTTCCCTATACGCCACTTGGCGTGACGGGGGTATTTTACTTTACTTTACTTACTCCTTATTTGGGCTCGCTAGCTTTCACCTCTGGCGAAGTCCCTATAGACTAGGAACTGAATTTTACGCGTTCATTTGTATTTTTTTTTTCTGGCAGCTGTGTGCACAGCAGTCTTTCGCTGCACAGGTAGATAACTCTGCTTTAGGAGGTAGTCATATTTTTTTACATTATCATGCCGGGCCTCGCTGCTGAGACCAGGGGTGGTTGCCGCAGAGAGAAATCATAAATAAAAATCTCAACTAGTGATGCCAGGATTTGATCTCACAACCTCTCTGTCTCGAAACTGACGTCTTGCCTCGAGACTAACCAAACCCCCACTCCTTTTTTCATCACTTGCTCCCAGTGTCCTCATCATTCTTCTAAATCTTTTAGAAATTGTTCTTCCATTTGAACACAGATTATATTTCTCTTCATCTCACTTCTGTTTACCTCTCCCCTAACTTTCTTCAGCATTTGTATTCATCTTGTATGCCCCATTTATTTATTTTTCAACTAACCTTCCATATATTCTTTTCTTTCTCTTCCTCTTAATTTCCCCCTCCTACTCATTAAATTGATTAAAATTTGATTTATAAATAGTGTTTATAATCAATGTATAGTTAATTTAAAATTTATGTTTAATTTATAAGTAATTTCTTTTCTTAAGCGAGCAATGTGTTTGCCATTGTATCTGGATAATGTATGATAAATGGTCCACTAACCACTTGCTTATGACACGCACAGCTTCTCTGTATCTTCTTATGCTGCGGCCGATATTTGAAGCTCTTCCTCTTTTGTCTTTACTTCATATACTAATTCGCTGTTTGACTTTATACGTAGCTATGAAAATAAGCAACCAAACAGGACAGTTGTCATAGATAAAACAATGAATTAGACAAGGCTCTTTTCTGTTGCTGAATTTGTTCTCAATGTACAGCGAAAATATTATCATAGACTAAAATGGAATTGAAGTTGCTTGCTTGCTTGCGTTCGCCCGATGACTTAAGGAGTGTACCTCGTCATAATCCGCCCTTAAAAGGGCGTTAAGTAGGCGTGTCTGCGTTGTGTTGTGGTTTACAGTATAACTGTTATATTTGTGCCTTTCGGCCCAACACATCCGACTTCAGCATCACATTTTTGAGTATCGGGTTGTCTTCCCTCTTCGATCTCTACTCGCTTGGCCAGACTAAACAGGTTTGTCTGTTACTAGAGGCACCACGGAGAGGTGGAGCAGGGTCTGGATGTTTCTGGTTCACCGATCCTGGCACAAGCCATCATCTGTGGATCGCTGACAACTTCCAGCTCCGGTGCTGGGAGGCGCGCCTTCGCCTCCGAATTGAAGTTAAAACGACTACAACATAAACAATTTGCAATGCGCAGATGACGTCTTAATAGGAGAGACAGAGAATGAACTACAATAAATGATAGACATGACAGTAACAGAAAGCAACAAGAAAGGTCTCAGTCTTCAGACTGTAAGAAAACAGAAGTAATAATCTTATCAAAGAAACAATCATCACCACCATGCAACAGGACAAATCTGAAACAAGTGCAACGCGTCAAATACTTGGACACAATAACAACATCAGATGGAAGATGCAACACAGATATAAAGCAGAATAGTTCAGGCCCAAATAGCCTATTATAATAGTCTAATCGTCTTTTGATTTGTTTACCATGCCATGACACACCGAGCTATCTAGTATCGTCTCTCTCTGTCGTCAGCGAGCTATCTTTCCCTATATTTTACCAGTTGTAACCAAGTATTCTAACTTTACTCTTTTCTTGATGTTTCAGAAAAATGTCGCTTGTTATTTCTGATGTTTTCAATAGCTCTCTTTTTGTGTTGGCCTCTTTCAGAATTTCCTCATTGCTCATTCTAGCTGTCACGTGTAAAGAGTTCCCTTGATCGAAGTAGGCAAGGATTATAACAGGAAAATTAGCTTGGACATGGCAGAAATCATGATTGTGACAAGAGAAGAAAAATAATCAGAAATCTCTAAATATGGATGTACCAACTCCATGAACGAGAATGGGGTTAAGTCTTAAAAGTTCAGCATCACTTTGACGTGCTGGAAGCCTTAGCTGTTCGCTTCCATTGGAGTTAATTGATTCATGAACTAAATGTTGCGAATCGCTGAGAAGAACAATCAGCAACAATGAGATTGGTTTTGATAAATGCCCAGTTAATGATGACAGGTTGCGTGCTTTAGGAATGAGAACATGACAAGAGGCACATAGAAGTGTAATCGTGGAGTAAGAATTCGGGACATCACGTCAAGGAATAGACAAACTGGTTTTCTCCTGTTTTTATTTTATGAGATATTCTGGGTAAAATTGCAGACAAGTATTGCCTGATTAGTGTTGATGATTTGATTGTATTTCTGTTATCTGTGTATAAATATATTCTGATATAACTCTTCTAGAGAGGAAAAAAAAAAGTGTAAGGTAAGAGAGGAGAACGAGCCAAGTTATTGAGGGCAGCCAGTAAATTAATTAAACAATAGACACCAGTTACAAAAACATCAGATAAAGAAAATAAAGAGAGAAGTATCCGATAAAGAAAATAAAGAGAGAGTAAGAAAGAGAGAAAGGTCGGAGATGAACAAAACATCAACTATGTGCAGTTCGCCGATAATTGATTAATTAATTGCTCTTTTACGTGATTTATCCGTGATTTTAAAAATGCGTTAAAAGGTTAGGTTGATAGATATTTGTTGTTGGGAAATTTCAAAACAAACACCAAAGAGGTGGGAATTAAACAACGTTTGCAACAATTCTTTGCATAAGTATCTTTTTAATCTTCTTTACTCTCACTCTCTCTTTCTCTCTCTCTCTCTCTCTCTCTCTCTCTCTCTCTCTTTCTCTTAAAAACATGGTATATCTCTAAACCATGTATGATTGAGATAGAACCTTTCTTCTTCCAGCATCAACTATCACCATCCAATGCTCTTATATGAGGCCCAAGATTCCGTCCTTCCAAGTTACTTTCAGTTTGTCTCACCATCTGGTTCTTACAATATGTAGGCCTGTCTGTATCAAGTTGGCTTTACTGTACGTATGGTGTCTGTAGCAAGGGGACTTAACTGTACTTATGGTGTCTGTAGCAAGGGGACTTTACTGTACTTATGGTGTCTGTAGCAAGGGGGCTTTACTGTACTTATGGTGTCTGTAGCAAGGGGGCTTTACTGTGCTTATGGTGTCTGTAGCAAGGGGGCTTTACTGTACTTATGGTGTCTGTAGCAAGGGGGCTTTACTGTGCTTATGGTGTCTGTAGCAAAGGGGCTTTACTGTACTTATGGTGTCTGTAGCAAGGGGGCTATACTGTACTTATGGTGTCTGTAGCAAGGGGGCTTTACTGTGCTTATGGTGTCTGTAGCAAGGGGGCTATACTGTACTTATGGTGTCTGTAGCAAGGGGGCTTTACTGTGCTTATGGTGTCTGTAGCAAGGGGGCTTTGCTGTACTTATGGTGTCTGTAGCAAGGGGACTTTACTGTGCTTATGGTGTCTGTAGCAAGGGGGCTTTACTGTACTTATGGTGTATGTAACAAGGGGGCTTTGCTGTACTTATGGTGTCTGTAACAAGGGGGCTTTGCTGTACTTATGGTGTCTGTAACAAGGGGGCTTTGCTGTACTTATGGTGTCTGTAACAAAGAGCTTTACTGTACTTTATTGTGTATGTAACAAGGGGGCTTTACTGTACTTATGGTGTCTGTAGCAAGGGGGCTTTACTGTACTTATGGTGTATGTAACAAGGGGGCTTTGCTGTAATTATGGTGTCTGTAACAAGGGGGCTTTGCTGTACTTATGGTGTCTGTAACAAAGAGCTTTACTGTACTTTATTGTGTATGTAACAAGTTGGCTTTACTGTACTTATGGTGTCTGTAACAAGGAGCTTTACTGTACTTCTGGTGTCTGTAACAAGTTGGCTTATATATATATATATATATATATATACATTATTGATACTATTATGATGAAGATACACTCAAGACTTCACTAAAAAAAAAATTCCCTGTTAATTCCTAAGGTGGGAAGATACGCTATAGGACAGAAGAACCTGACTCATATTTCCTTGTCCATGAGGTGAGACATCAAAACGAACAGGAGGCGACGGCAGAAAGAGGCTATAAAGGAGAGTGAGATCGTCCGCCATCAGTAACAATTACTTGTCCGTTCTGTCCTAGACTTTTCCAGACTGAACTACCGGGGTCAAGAGGTCGGGTTCGATCTGGACTACTGGGGTCAAGAGGTCGGGTTCGATCTGGACTACCGGGGTCAAGAGGTCGGGTTCGATCTGGACTACTGGGGTCAAGAGGTCGGGTTCGATCTGGACTACTGGGGTCAAGAGGTCGGGTTCGATCTGGACTACTGGGGTCAAGAGGTCGGGTTCGATCTGGACTACCGGGGTCAAGAGGTCGGGTCCGATCTGATCAACGACTTTTACGTTCATCCAGCCTTTAATGTGAACCAGATTTTTCTATGAACGAAAGATCGGTTGTGAATCGTGGACAGTCTCGCATACAGCAAGGAAGAAAATCGATTCGAAACAATATTCTACAGAAAAATCCTAAAGATACATTGGCCAATGAGAAAGAGCAATGAAGATATATAAAAAGTTGTAAACATTAAAATAAAGGTAGCAAGAGAGACTGTAATCAATATAGAGGTTTATCTCTTCTCCGCCGTGTATGAAAGTTATACGCCAGAATTGTGGAAAAAAGTCTGAGGTTAATTATAGAATTACAGCTAAGCGATTCTCAATGGGGTTTCGGAAAAAAAAACCGAAGGATGTACTGACGCTCTATTCACCCTATAACAGCTAGCAGAAAAAGACGACAGAACACAATCAAAATGTGTACACATCTTTCATTGACCAGTCAAAAACATTCGACCGAGTAAACAGAGAACAACTATGGGAGATACTAACAACATACAGAGTCAGCCAGCATACATATCCGCTGTTGTAGATATCATTCAATATTTTTGTTATTATTTCTATTCTAAAATCACCCATGGCTTCAATCTCTTCTTTAGTTATATTATCTGCTCCAGTAGCTTTTCCTGCTTTCATATTGCACAAGGCGTCTTCCACTTCTTCTTTGAGTATTACGGGTCCTTATCCATTATCTTTAATCTCTACATCTGTTCGTTCATCATCATAAAGATCTTAAATGTATTCTGTCCATTGTTCCCTTATGCTTTCTTGTTCAATCAACAGTTCTCATTTCTTTGATCTTATACATCCAGTTTTTTATTGCGGTTTTCTTCCTTTTAATTCTTCAATTTGTTTGTACATGGCTTTGACATCACTTTTTTGTTGCATTTCAATCTCTGTTTTAGCCATGCTTCTTTTGCTCCATTGCATTTTACTACAATTTCTTTATTTAATCTCTTATACTCATATTTATTTTCTTTATTTCTTCTTCTTGTATCCATTAGCTGCAAAATATCATATGTCATCCATTTTTTTCTTGAATTTGTCCTCACCGGTGGTATGAACTCTTTTGATGTTTGTTGCATTGATTCTTTTAGCATTTCCCCACTGTTCATCAATGCTTTGTATCTTCTCTATTGCATTGTACCGGTTCTGAATTTATATTTCTCTTGTATTTGTTTGATTTGAATAAATCTAAATATCATCATCATCAAGTACCGGGCCTGCTGGCGTAGGTGATCGTGTCTCTCCACATCTTTCGATCTCGACAGTTATTTATCATTTCTGTTGTTGACCTTCTGCTAAGCCATTCTCTTAAACTGTCTGGTATTTTTTCTCTTTGCTTCCCTCTATCTCTTCGTCCCTCAATTTTCCCAATTGTTACAATATATTCCAGCTGTTCTCTTCTCATTACATGGCCAAAAAATGATGATTGTTTCTTCCTAATATTGGAAATTAGCTCTCGTTTTGCTTTGACCTGTTTCAGAACGTTTTCATTACTCTTCTTAGCTGTCCATGGTATTCTCAACATTCTCTTGTAAAACCACATTTCTACAGACTCCAGTGCTTTTCTTGTCTGTTGTCCTATTGTCCTTGATTCGCATCCATATGTTAAGACTGGTTCCACATAACATTTAAGAACTCTTTTTCTTGTTTCTATTGTCAAAAATGGATTGCATAATATCTTCCTCATTTTCTGGAAAGCTGCATTTGCCTGAGCCATTCTGCATCAAAACAAAATCTAAATATAACTTGATATTAACTGAGGCTAGTTTTGCTGCTTTTATTTTTTCTATAAGCTTTCCCACAACTGGTACATGATCACTATTGCAATCTGCCCCTGCTCTAGTTTTCACACACACCAGACTGTTTCTAAATCTGCTGTTTATCATAATGTAGTTCATTTGATTACGTGCGTTGTCTCCTGGGCTTTTCCATGTCCACAGACGCATTGGATGTTGCTTAAACCAGGTAAACCAGGTGTTTCATATCATCATGTTGTATGTACTTGCACATTCAATGGGTTTGTCACGTCTTTCATTCCTCTCGCCTAAGCCATAATAACCAACCACTTCTTCGACTCTTTTCTTTCCTACTTTTGTATTGAGATCCCCTAGAGCTATGGTGTTTTCATGTGGTTTGCGTTGACAAAGTGCCATATTAAGGTCGTGGTAACATTGATCAACTGTTTCCTCTGCACTGTCTGCTTTGGTGCATAAACTTATTTGAGATTTATATTTATTGGCTTTCCACTCAATTTCACTAAAATGACTCTTCCAGATATTGCCAAAAAGCCTTTCACTGTTTTTGCTCTGTCTACATCCAAGATGATACCAAATCCTCTTTGGTGTTCAGAACCTCCAGAATAGACTATTTTATATTCATCAGAGTATATCTCCACTGATCCAATGTCTCATTTCACATAATCCCAATAAATGTAAATTCATCCGTTTTATTTCCTGTTTGAGGTTTTCTAGTTTTTCTTTTTGCATGAGTGTTCTTACGTCCCAAGTTCATATTTTCAGTGTCTGTTTTAAATTTATCTTGATATCTTATCTAATTGATATCAAGCGTTAGAAAATTTGAGGAGCTGATGTCCAGAGTGGCAACCATAGAACAACGCTACAGAATGTGATTAGAAGTAAGTGTTGATGGTACAATGAATGAACGATCAAGCAAGTAATATAGATAAAGACCTAGAGAGTGGGGGGGGGAGGGGAGACAGAAGGAGAAGCAGATGAGGAAGAAGAAGAAAGTACAAGAATATAATTGGGTGATTTAGGGAAAAGTAGAGGGAGAGAGTGAGAGTGTATTTCACTTGGAGAAAGTGTGATAAATGCGAGTGTGAGAGAGTAAATGATAGAGAATGGAACATATAACGCACTCTCAGAGTGGGAGGGTTAGAGAAATTATTAGAGTGAGCGAGTTTGAAAAAGTATAAGAGTGAGCAAGTTAGAATAAGTATTAGAGTAGCGAGTTTGGGTAAGTATTAAAGAAATGATGAGAGAGGACGAGAGAACTACACTGATAAAGACACAGAAATGAGAAGCAGAGGAAGAGAGAAAACATTGTAAAGAAAACAACGAACGATGGTGGAAAAACGATATGTTATTGCAATATTCAAAGGTCATGTCACCTCTTTACCGTTGACTGCTAGTCCATCACCCCGAGTCGCCTGGATTTACGAGATAGATCAGATCAACATTTATTGTTTTATGAATAAAACATGGGCGAGGTGAAAGGTCATATGTTAATTTGATTGCTCAAGTTCTGGTCTTGTTGGCTACTGTTAGTGAAAGTATGTAGACGCTCGGTCGCTAGGAGTGAGTGAGAGAAGTAATGTAAACAGTCAGGACAAAATTACAAAAAGGATGCGAATGTGGTACAAGTTCAAGTTTTTGATCACCTCTTGATTTGATATCATTAATTATCCAAATGAAAAACCGTTGTGGAAGTGACTACTTTTTATTTATTTATTCTTTTTTTTTGGTCGAAATAGCAATAACTACGGAAGCAAAAAGGGCAATATACAAATCAATGTTTCTACCAACTGTGCTATCAGTGCCAGAATTGGACGCTCGACTCTAGAACAATAAGAAAGATAACGACCACCGAAATGAAATGTGTCAGAAGAATGACAGGAAACAGCTTAAGGGACAGAGTAAGAAACACCGACCTGAGGAAGGAACTCGAAATTGAACCAGTCATCGAATACATAAAGAAACAACAGATAAATTGGTTCGGCCACATAACAAGACAAAAAGAACTAACAATGACTCAAAGAGCAATAAACAAACGCTACGAAAACTCCAGATTAAGAGGAAGACCGAGAAAGAGATGGATAAAGGAAATACTAGAGTCACTAGGAGGAATAACATCAGAAGAGGCCAACAGAAGAGCAAAGAAGCGCAGATTGTATCTCCCCTCGACGCCAACGGCATAGAGGAAGAACAGTAGTAGAAGAAGAAGAGAAGAGGAAGAAGAAGAAGTAGAAGAAGAAGAAGTAGTAGAAATAGAAGAAGTAGAAGAGGAAGAAGTAAATGCACGTGTAGAAGTAAAAAGAATGGAAAGGTCGCATTGGTACTTGACGTGGCGTTGGCGAAGTATGTAAAATACATATAAAATGATAGGGCGCAACTACATTAAAAGAAAGACAAGACAACCGTCGACGTTCTAGCAAAATGCTTCTTCAGGTATAGCAAACTATAAAAATGAAACAATTCCAAGCCAGAAAACACAAGACAGATCTTTAAAATACCGGAAGAAAACGGTGTTAAATATGGCTGTCTTCAGGTTTATAATTTATGTTGTCAGCGCGACGCCAGAGAGGTAAGTTGTTATCAACACCAGGAGGAATCAATCATCGTTTTTTGGCCAAATAATCTTGAAGACAAGAAAATCACTGGAGTCTGTAGAAATGTGGTTTTACAGAAGAATGTTGAGAATACCATGGACAGCTAAGAAGAGTAATCAAAATGTTCTGAAAGAGGTCAAAGCAAAAAGAGAGTTAATTTCCAATATTAGGAAGAAACAATCATCAATTGTTGGCCATGTAATGAGAAGAAATATCTTGGATCCACAGTTACGCAAACCATCTCTTTTGATGAAGAAATAAACTGTCGAATTGGTAAAGCAGCTACGACCTTCGGCAAACTCACAAAAAGGGCATGGAACAACACGAAACTAACTCGAAAGACTAAACTCCTAATATATCAAACATGTGTGCTTAGCACACTACTATATGGATCCGAAACCTGGACAACATACTCAAACCAGGAAAAAAGACTAAATGTCTTCCACATGCGATGTCTCCGCAAAATAATGCACATCAAATGGCAAGACAAAATAACCAACTTAACTGTCCTGCAACGTGCTAATACCCTAACAATCATGTCGATGCTCAGAAGTCGAAGGCTAAGATGGCTGGGGCATGTCCAACGGATGGAAGAAAAACGCATTCCTAGGCAAATACTATATGGTGAGCTAAAACACGGAAAAAGACAAATCGGCAGACCTAAACTACGATATAGAGATATCTGTAAATCATCTCTGAAAGACTTCTCCATCTGTGAAAACGACTGGCAACATCTGGCAAGTGATCGCACATCATGGAGAGCATGTATAAGGAACGGTATAACAACATTTGAGACTGTGCTAAGACAGGACTTAGAAGAGAAGAGACTCATGAAAAAGGATGGTAAACCCTGTGGACCAGCGAGCCTGACCTGTTCATTATGTGACCGCGTGTGTTTGTCAAACATTGGTAGAATTAGCCACGAGAGAAGCTGTTCGGCAAAAACAATACCTCAAAAAATACGCAATAGCCTCCACTAGACCGTCTGACAAGACGAAAAGGGCCATATATATATATATATATATATATATATATATATATATATATATATATATATATATATATATATGAAAAGAAAACAGCTGGAATATATTGTAACAACTGGAAAAATTGAGGTACGAAGACATAGAGGGAAACAAAGATAATAAATACTAGACAGCTTAAGAGAATAGCTTGGCAGAATGTCAACAACAGAAATGATAAATAACTGTCGAGTTCGAAAGTTGTGGAGAGACATGATCACCTACGCCAGCAGGCCCAGTACTGGATGATGAATGTGAAGCGAACATCTGTAGCATACAATGACGGCTGGGATCATTGAGGGATGAAACGGAAGCGGAAATACAAAAACACCAACAATATTTAAGAGTTTTGTAGAATTTCATCAACAGAGTTGGTGAACAGCTAGAGAAGTAGAAAGAGAGGTACAATAGCTCAGCAGTTAGTGAACTCAATTCCTAAGGAAAAGAGGTTGGGTTTAATCCTGATCGACAGCTTCCAGGTTCACCCAGTTTTTTTAGTAGGGCACTGGTTGGTCTCGAGACAGAGAAGCTGTCAGTTCTAATCCCGGCTCATCATGATGGTATTTTCTATATGATTTCTCTCTGCGACAACCACCCCTGGTTTCAGCAGCGAGGTTCGGCTTGAAACGTAAAGATCTCATGGACTGAAAAAAAATATGAGTACCTCCAAAGACTGAGTTATCTGCCTGTGCGGCGAGGCGACCCCTGTGCACACGGCTGTCAGGAAAAAATAGGATTAACACACACAATTTAGTTCCTAGATACATGGAATTCTCCAGAGGTGAAAGCTGGCAAACGAAACAAGAGAAGTGGGTACCGGAGTTTTTTGTGTGGAAAAAAAAAAGACAGACACGGGCGTAATACTGACCGTACTACCTCGAAAATAATGTATTGAAGGTCTATAAAATATATGGGCACTAAAACCATATTTAATATATGCCACCTGGTGCAATTGGGCTCTTTTCTTGTGCTTTCTTTATAGAGACAGAAAGAGGTGGAAAGACATGATCTCCCACTCCAGCAGGCACATTATCTGATGACTATGATATGTGTGTGTCTGACACTGGGTGGGTTGGGCGGTGGGGAGGGGGTGGTCTTGCACGTATGTGTGTGTGTGTATGTGTGTGTGTGTGTATGAATACGATTTATTTAGAAATGAAACTTTCAATAAAGTTATCTTTCAAACGAAATGACGAGGAAGATGTGTGGGGGATGGAGGGCACATGAGTAGTAGAGGTGCGGTTAAATGCCCACCGTTACTACGTTAATCAAAGAAAAATACATCATTTTTTGTCTATATAAAAAGTATACATGTAGTTAAACTTGGCAAAATGGTTCATTATATATATGGTTTATAAAAAAAAGTATAGGATAAACATTGACTACCGTTAAGTGGGAATATTACAGCACGAATACAATGTAATCCAAGCAAGAGTTTTGTACAGATACAGGCAGAAACAAGAGAATTAAGACAAAGACCTAAGTACAGTTTAGTCGAATTCTTTTAATATCGCAATAGATATATAACACAACATTCAGCGGATGTTATATAACATTACAATAGTTACAATACTTATTATCGGTGCTGATGGTGAAGCTGGTGTTGTAGAGGGTGTTGATGGTGAAGGTGGTGTTGTAGACAGTACCAACGGCGAAGGAGCTGTTGTAGAAACTGAATGTTTGAGTCTCCTATCGCTGGCTAAAGAACTTCGACTCGTATATGAACGTTGTCAAATGGCACAAGCATGGCGTATAAGGCGATGTGCGGCCCGTATATGCTGATTCATAGCTTGGCGCCGTTTAAACTGCTTTGAACATAATGGACACCGATGTTCACCACAAGATGTTACATTATGAGAAACCATCTGTAGAAGATCAAATAACCCTTAATCAACAATACTTAACACACCTAGTTTAAACACATTAATATCATTGAATAACAATCACATCAAGACTAAAAATAACTACATTTTAAGCAACCAATAATAGAAACATATGAAAAAAACGAAGGAATAATACACTCAACAAGACTTAACATACATACTTTATACACATTACCATTAATACAAGGAAATAAAATTTTAGCAATAAACATTATCGTGTCGTTATCAGATAAGAGAAAAACAGAAACAATTTTCAGCTTACAACGTAAAATATACCCGCAACACAATTCGCTAGACTGAATAACAATACCAATGCTTACAACCTCAACGAATAACAGGTAACATTAAAAGTGATTATTACAGGTCAGAAAACTTACTGCAAAACAACACAATTTCAGCTCATAGTTACAAACTTGGATTCAAAATCATACCAATTTACTTCCATACTAATTATATTTAGATACAGCGTGCAGAAAGTTATATTCAAGATCCAAAAAGTTAGTCCGCTCATAAACTAAAAGTAGACCTCAAAAGTCTAAAAATCTACTCCCATAGTCATAATAGTTAGACAGATCGAGCAGAAATTTATATTCAAGATCCAAAAAGTTAGTCCGCTCATAGCAAAATGTAGACCTCAAAAGTCTAAAATTCTGCTCCCATAGTCATAATAGTTAGACGCAACGAGCAGAAAGTTATATTCAAGGCTCAAAAAGTTAAGCCAAATCACAAATATTTTACCAACGGAACACAAAAATTTAGGCTCATATTCAAAAAGTCAACCTCATAAACCTAAAAATCTACTCCCATAATCATAATAGTTAGACAGAACGAGCAGAAAGTTATATTTAAGGTCCAAAATGTTAAGCCAAATCGGAAAATTTTAGCTCCAAAACAAAAATATTTAGGTTCATAATCAAAAGTTGAACTTGACCCTAAAAATCTTCAAAAAGACGACCTCAAAAGCCTAAATATCTACTCAGATAGTCATAATAGTTAGACACAAGGAGCAAATAATTATATTCAAAGTCGAAAAAGTTAGGCCAAATAACAAAAATGTTACCACCAAAACAAAAAAATTTAGACTCATAACCCAAACGTCGATCTCAAAATCCTAAAAATCTACTCCCATACCCATACTAGTTAGGCACAACGAGCAGATAATTATATTCAAAGTCCAAAATGTTAGGCCAAATTACAAAACTGTTACCCTAAAACACAAAAAATTAGGTTCATAAGCAAAAACTCGATCGCAAAACCCTAAAAAACCTACTCCCATACTCATACTAGTTAGACACAACGAGCAGATAGTTATATTCAAAGTTCAGAAAGCTAGTCTAGATCGCAAAATTGTACCTACTTAGATATATCGATATCAAGAATTTACTTTAAAATCACTTTCATAATTTTTTACCTCCCGCCATTTTTATCGATACACATATTAAATTATTAAAAAATAGTAAATTTACACTTTAGGCCTACCCCAAACTTCATATTAGACATCACCACAGCAAGATTTTTCGTAAAAATCGCTGTTATGACAAATTAACCCCCCCCCCCGACCATTTTTTGATGGATACGACTATGAAATCACTAAAAAAATAGTAAATTTACACTACTTTATTTTAGACATCCCCACAGCAAGATTTTGAATTTTAAAAAATCACTCTTATGAATTTTATCCCCTGACTATTCTTGAGGGACAAGCCTATGAAACTATTTAAAAAATAAAATTTAACCGTTAGGCTTAACTCAAACTTTATTTAGACATCCCCGAAGCAAGATTTTGAAGAAAAAAAAAATCATTTTTATGAATTTTACCCCCTGACCATTTTTGAGAGATACACCTATGAAACTGTTACAAAAATAAAATTTACACTCTAGGCTTACCTCAAACTTTATTTTAGGCATCCCCATAGCAAGATTTTGATTAAAAATCACTTTTATGAATTTTACCTCCTGACCATTTTTGAGAGAGACGCCTTTGAAACTGTTAAAAATTATTATTTAACTTCTAGGCTTACCTCAAACTTTGTTTTAGGCGAAGCAAAAATTTACTTAAAAATCATTTTTATTGTGATGTTTACCCCATGACCATTTGTGAGGGATACGCCTAGGAAACTAAAAGAAATAAAATTTAGCTGCTAGGCTTACCTCAAACTTTATTTTAGGCATACCCATAGCAAAAATTTACTTTAAAATTACTTTTATGAATGTTACCTCCTGATACTTTTTTAGGGATACGCATATGAAATCACTAAAAATAGTAAATTGAACCTCCTGACTTAACCCAAACTTCATATTAAACATCCCTGTAGCGAGATTTTAAATAAAAATCATAATTATGAATTTTACCCCCTGACCATTTCTGAGGGATACACCTATGAAATTGTTACAAAAATAAATGTAGCCTATAGGCTTACCTCAAACTTTATTTTAAACATCCCCGTAGCAAATATTTGCTTAAAAGCCACTTTTATGAATTTTACCCCCTGACCATTTTTTGAGTGATACGCCTATGAAACTGTTTAAAAAAATAAAATTTAACCTCTAAGCTTACCAACAACTTTATTTTAGACATCTCCATATATCATATTCCCATTTTAAAAAACAACAACAAAAAGCTAGTAGTAAAGAAAACCGGCATACATGCGGCATCTACGCCTAAAAAAAACATGTGCAGACACATTATTAAATGTTCTGACACTTGTTATATAGGATATTATAAGAAATGTTGCTGTAGTATTGGCTAACTTATACCGATTTTCCTTACTACTAGCTTTTTTTCATGGGAATTTGATATATGGAGATGTCTAAAATAAAGTTTTAGGTAAGCTTAGAGGTTACATATTTTTTTAACAGTTTCATAGGCGTATCCCTAAAAAAAATGGTCAGGGGGTAAAATTTTTTTTAAAAAAGGTGATTTTTAAGCAAATTTTTACTACGGGTATGTTTAAAATAAAGATTGAGGTGAACCTAGAGGTTAAATTTTGTTTTTATAACAGTTTCATAGGCGTATCCATAAAAGAAGATCAGGGAGTCATAAAAGTGATTTTTTATTGAAAAACTCGTTATGGGGATGTGTAATATGAAGCTTGAGGTAAGCCTAGATGGGGATGTCTAAAATAAAGTTTGAGGTAAGCCTAGCGGTTAAATTGTATTTCTTTTAGTTTTATAGGCGTATCCCTCACAAATGGCCAGGGGGGTAAACATCATGATAAATATGATTTTTAAATACATTTTTCCTACGGGGGTGTCTAAAATAAAGTTTGAGGTAAGCCTAGACGTTAAATAAATTTTTAAAACAGTTTCATAGGCGTATCCCTAAAAATGGTCAGGGGGTAAAATTCATAAAAGTCATTATTTATTCAAAATCTTCCTTCAAGGATGTCTAAAAGAAAATTTGAGGTAAGCCTATAGGTTAAATTTTATTTTTTAAAAGTCTAATGGGCGTGTCCCTCAAAAATGGTCAGGGGGTAAAATTAATAAAAGTGATTTTTAAAATTCAAAATCTTGCTATGGGGATGTCTAAAATAAAGTAGAGTGTAAGTTTGCTATTTTTTTAGTGATTTCATAGTCGTATCCATTAAAAAAATGGAGTGGGGGGGGGGGGTAAGTTTTCATAAAAGTCATTTTTATTTAAAATGTTGCTATGGTGATGTCTAATATGAAGTTTGGGGTAGGCCTTGAGTGTAAATTTACTATTTTTTTATAATTTCATAGGTGCATCGATAAAAATGGCGGGAGGTAAAAAAATTATAAAAGTGATTTGAAATTAAATTCTTGATATCGGGATGTCTTAGGGGGTATTATTTTGTGTTCTGGACTAACTTTCTGGACTTTGAATACAACTATCTGCTCGTTGTGTCTAACTAGTTTGAGTATGGGAGTGGATTCTTAGGGTTTTTAGATCGACATTTTGGTTATGAGCCTAAACTTTGTGTGTTTTGGGGTAACATTTTTGTAACTTGGCCTAACTTTTTGAACTTTGAATATAACTCTCTGCTCGTTGTGTCTAACTATTATGAGTATGGGAGTAGATTTTTAGGATTTTGTGGTCGACTTTTTGAAGATTTTTATGGTTCCAGTTCAACTTTTTGATTATGAACCTAAATATTTGTGTTCTGGTGGTAAAATGTTTGCAATTTGGCATAACTTTTTGGATCTTGAATATAACCTTCTGCTCGTTGTGTCTAACTATTATAACTATGGAAGTAGATTTTTAAACTTTTGAGGTCTACTTTTTGCTTATGAGCGGACTAACTTTTTGGATCTTGAATATAACTTTCTGCACGCTGTGTCTAAATATAATTAGTGTGGAAGTAAATTTGTATGATTTTGAGTCCAAGTTTGTAACTATGAGCTGAAATTGTGTTGTTTTGCAGTAAGTTTTCTGACCTGTAATAATCACTTTCAATGTTACCTGTCATTCGTTGAGGTTGTAAACATTGGTATTGTAACCTTCAGAGGTCAAATCGATGTCATGGAACTCCTCTGGTATTGCATCAGGGGTCAAAGCGCATTCAAGTAACCCACCGCCCGTATTATCTCCCCCACCGATGACCCGAAGGGTGGATTGTATCAGGGACCAAATCGAGTTAAAGTAACCATGTAATGAATCAGGCTCGATACTACTTCAAGTGGAAAATGAGGTCAGTTATCACGGTAATCCTCTTCTCTGATTGGTTAATCCAGAGGTTAGTCATTTCGTTGACGGGCGTCCGATAGAAATACTCTTTTCTGATTGGCTAACCTCGATGTTTGTAGAAGATGGAATAGTATCGGCCAACTTTTATTTAGCAGATTATATTTAATAAACTAGTCGGATGTGAGAGTTCGTGTTATAAGTGCGTTTTAATTCAAGGATGCTTATTTTAATACCACAGCTTAGTCTAGTGGCCTGTGTTGAGAGTATATTTTACGCTGTAAGTTGAACATTTTTTTCTGTTTTTCTCTTCTCATAACGATGAGATACATTTTATTGTTCAAGGATATTCATTTGTATTAATGGTAATGTGTATAAAGTATGTATGTTAAGTCTTGTTGAGTGTATTATTCCTTCGTTTTTTTCATATGTTTCTATTATTGGTTGCTTAAAATGTAGTTATTTTTAGTCTTGATGTGATTGTTATTCAATGATATTAATATGTTTAAAATAGGCAAGTTAAGTATTGTTGATTAAGGGTTATTTAATCTTCTACAGATGGTTTCTCATAATGTAACATCTTGTGGTGAACAACGGCGTCCATTATGCTCAAAGCAGTTTAATCGGCGCCAAGCTATGAATCAGCATATACGGGCCGCACATCGCCTTATACGCCATGCTTGTGCCATTTGACAACGTTCATATACGAGTCAAATTTCTTTAGTCAGCCATAGGAGACTCAAACATTCAGTTTCTACAACAGCTCCTTCACCGTTGGTACTGTCTACAACACCACCTTTACCATCAGTACCGTCTACAACACCACCTTTACCATCAACACCCTCTACAACACCACCTTTACCATCAGTACCGTCTACAACACCACCTTCACCATCAACACCCTCTACAACACCACCTTCACCATCAACACCCTCTACAACACTAGCTTCAACATCAGCACCGATAATAAGTATTGTATCTATTGTAATGTTATATAACATCCGCTGAATGTTGTTTTATATATCTATTGCGATAATAACAGAATTCTACTAAACTATACTTAGGTCTTTGTCTTAATTCCCTTGTTTCTGTCTGTATCTGTGCAAAACTCTTGCATGGATTACAATGTATTCGTGCTGTACTATTCCCACTTAACGGTAGTCAATGTTTATCCTATACTTTTTTATATAAACAAAAAAATGAACCATTTTGTCAAGTTATCTGCGTGTATACTTTTTATGTAGACAAAACAATGCTGCATTTTTTTGTGATTAACGCAGAACAACCGGCATTTAACGGCACCTCTACTACCCACATGGGAGAAAACAAGGTCGAAAAGGGGCCACGGTAAATATATAAATGTTAAAGGTCAAGTACAAGACTTGAATCGGCGCTTAGTATTCGAGTTTTCACCCATATGTGCTCGGCCGCCTACCCAGAAGTGTTTGGAGACTTCTAGATAGTGTCGCTTCAAGCATCGAAACTCACGATGCGAGGCGGCATTGCTCACCTCCTCAGAGTAATACACTGGTACTCATTTCTGCCAGCGGCTGGGTCGACCGCGGGGGTATTTTTTTCCAACCACGAGTCTCACAACTCAGACTGCTTCCAGCGGGATTCGAACACGGGTTATCCGAATGTCGGTAGCCCATTCGGGTGGTTTTCCCAACTAGACTACCGATTTCCCCTATATGTTGAGAAACACTGATCTAGAATAACGACAGTAGTAACAGCCTGAAAGAGCACTGACCTCCTTGCATTCAAAACTTGTGATTTATAACGTGAGGTTAAACACATCGCAGCCCTCCAACATTACATATTACTGTGCCTGACTTTATCGTTTACGATATGTGCAATATTAATGAGCTGATGTCACAATGATACATATCGATTACACCCCGTTCACACGAACTACCTGTTTCTGTTCGTTACATCACAGCAATATCAATATTTCACTTTATATTCATTATCACAACATTATATTTATGACTTTTTCTTTTACTTTTAGAGAGAGGGAGACAATGAAAGGGACAGTAGATAAAGAAGTTCAAATATTCTGCCCACAATCATCATCATCATCATCATGTGCTATGACCGTTGGCGTAGGTGATCATGTCCTTCCACAATTTTCTACCCACAGTGCATTGTATCAATTTTGTTGTTGACTGTTTTCCATGACATGACACCAAGCTATCTAGTATTGTCTCTCTTTGTCGTCCGCGATCTCTCTTTCCATGTATTTTGCCAGTTATAGCAGTATTTTAACTTTCCTCTTCCTATTATGTGCCCGTAAAAATGTTTTCGAATATTTTGAGGATTTCCATCCCTGTGTTGGCCTCGTTGAGAATGTCATCATTGGTCTGTTTAGCTGTCCAGGGAACTTTCAACATTCTCCAGATATATCCCATCTTTGTGACCTCTAAGAATCTTTACATTTGTTCGTCTACTGTCAATGATTCACTTCCATAGGTCAGAATTGACTTTATATAGCACCGATGAGCTCTGTCTCTTACTTCTGTTGACATAGACTTGTTGTTTTCATTTTCTGAAATGCTATTTTGTATTCAGCTGCCCACAACAGCTGTTTTTATTTTTAGTTATTATTTGTGTGTGTGCATTCTTTTACCTCTAGTGAAATACATTGAGACTAAGAACTGAATTTTGCGTGTTAATCCGTTTTCCCTGGCTGCCATGTGCACCGGGGTCATTCGAACTCGACTTCCTGTCCTTTGTAGTCCAAGTATTCTTTCAGGTTTTCGTTAAACAATAAAACATAAAAATTAAAAACATTTAATAATATGACGTTTAGGAATGATGGTTAAAGTTATGGAAGGCCCCGGCATCACTGCAAACGAATTAAAATTCATAATTGCTCAACCGCCCGTGCCAGTGGAAACATCCGAATCACTAACTCATATCCCAAACAAAGAAAGGTAACTATAGTCCCCATCATAGCAATCTCAGCACACGCAAAAAGACATAAGGCGAAACCGTACAGAAAGTGAACACAGCCAACTGTTCCTTGTCATACGATATCGTCATTCATCGTAAACAAAGGGAATATCCAAACATGATCAAAACGGATGAGACACACAGCTCACGGTGTTTAAGAATATAAGACTGCAGCGATTTCTTTCTTAAACAATCTTTCTAAATTATGTTTTTTTAATATGTAAAATATATTATGATATTGGTGTTTGTTCAAACATATATCTACTACAGTAAAGGTTCACTCCCTTGCCTTGCTATGGCTTATGGGGAATATGGTTTTAGTGACCATATTTTTCTATGACTACAGCACATTTTTGGGTGATGTGGTCAGTATCACGCCAGGCCGCCTTACTTTCCCGAAAAATCTCTGGTACCTATTTTTAGAGGCTGGGTCAGTCCGAAAAAAAGTCCACCGCTTCTAGGGATCGAACCAGGACCTTTTTAGTCAGGAAGCGAGGTTATCAATCCCCGAAGCTGATACTTTAGTTTAATTTTCCACTAGAAATATGTTTATCTTCTATTTTTTTTTTCAAACAATTTTGTTAAGATCAAGGTGGATGGAGCAGAGACAGACCAAAACTAAGGTGGATTGATAACATCAAAAGGCTGAACAGGTGAACTTATGATAAAGAACACTATCAAGGCAAGAGACAAAGTAAAACGACGTCCCATGGTAGCCAACCTTCGATTTGGAGAATGAACCCAACAATAATACTCATCATTATCAAGTACCGGGCCTGCTGGCGTAGGTGATCATGTTTCTCCACAATTATCGATCTCGACAGTTATTTATAATTTCTGTTGTGACCTTCTGCCAAGCCATTCTCTTAAGCTGTCTGGTATTTTCTCTCTTTGCTTCCCTCTATCTCTTCGTCCCTCAATTTTTCCAGTTGTTACAATATATTCCAGTTGTTCTCTTCTCATTACATGGCCAAAAAATGATGATTGTTTCTTCCTAATATTGGAAATTAGCTCTCTTTGTGCAACACTAATAATAATAGTAAGAGCAATAAGTGTTTTATGCCAGTTCTTATTCAAACAATTTTTTTCACATCTGTTTATTTTCTATCTTGTTATCTATTCGGGGGACTGGGTGTCTAGAGGTAAGACGCCAGCCTATGGATATAAATCTCTCAGGTTCAACGCCCACCACATCATCGTGGCCTTACCCTCTCCTGGTCTCCGAGTAGTGAGATTCGACAACTAGCTCTCTTGGAAAATGGCTAAAAGCAGGAAGTCCCGTGTGCACTCCCTCACGTTAAAGAACCATTGGAAGTTTACAGCTGAAAAAAGTAGGCTAAAAAAATGGCCGCTGTCCGGACAAAAATTGTTAAACAAAATATACCTAGATTGAAGGCGGGTGTGTTGGGCTTCAAAGCGCAGATGTCCCGGCATTGACGTCAACTAGCGATACAGCACAACCACGCCCACTTAATAGATAAACACTAAGAAGACGGTGTGCGTGTTTGACAAGTGTCTGGGTTCAATTCTCAGAAGTGACGCATTTTTGTTTTCGAACTAGCGAGGCTGCTGGGTTCACCTGCCACTAAAAAATAAGCAGCAGAGAATTTTATGGAAAGTAGAGGCGGCCTGGCGCGATACTGACCTCATAACTTAAATATGTGCCGTCTTCTACTTCTTCTACTTTTCAGCTCTCTGTGGAGCATAGGTCTTCAACAAACACTTTCCAAAATCGTTCTGTTTCTTGCCATTCTTTTAAGATCATTCCATGTCTTCCCCATCATCTTCATCTCTGCTTCTGTCTGGCTTCTCCAAGAATTCCTTGATCTTCCTCTTTGTCTTTAACCCTAGGGATTCTAAAAAAGGGCCTGTTGTGTAATACTCTCAGTTGGCTTCCGCAGTGTGTGTCTTATCCAGCGCCATTGTCTTTGCTGTATCTCTTTATCCACTGGTATTTGACTGGTACATTTCCATAATTCTATGTTAGTGATTTTGTCCTGCCATTTCCATCATTTTATTCTGCGTAAGCATCCATTAATGAAATTCTGCATCTTCATGATTGCCAATTTTGTTGTCATTCTCCATGCTTCTCAGCCATATAATAGGATTGACTTAACATTGGAGTTGAACATTTTTATTTTTGTATTTAACCTAATTTCTTTGGACTTCCATATGTTTCCCAGTGCAACAAAAGCTCCTCTTGCTTTTGATATCCTTCTTTTGGTATCATTTTCTGTTCACCCCCTCTTTATCTATATTACTGCCCACATATATGTACGATTGTACGCCTAGTAGAGGTATTTCTCCTAATTTAAAACAAAAATGTGCCTTAGTAATGGAAAAATATGATCACTAACGCATTATTTGCCAAACGCTCAGCAAGACGTGAAGGGAACCTTTACTTTACTTATGTGTTTGACGTCATTATTTTTTCAGACAATTTTTCAAAAGGGTTTATTATCTATCGTTTCATGTGATGGATGTTAAATCCTTATCCAACAATTCGATGTTAAATCCTTATCCAACAATTTGATGTTAAATCCTTATCTAACAATTTGATGTTAAATCCTTATCCAACAATTTGATGTTAAATCCTTATCCAACAATTTGATGTTAAATCCTTATCTAACAATTTGATGTTAAATCCTTATCCAACAATTTGATGTTAAATCCTTATCCAACAATGTTGATCTAATTTATAGTTCCTCATTCCGTTATTGGGAGCCGCGATAGCTCAGTGGTTAGTGAACTGGACTACAAAGGACAAGGGGTAGATTTCGATCCCAACCTATAGCCTCCGGGTTCACCCAGCCTTTAACCGGTATTTATTATGTACCGGATTTTTTTCTGGGAAAGTGAAACGGCACGGGCGTAATACCGACCACATTACCCCAAAAATCATGTGCCGAAGGTCTGGAAAATTGTTGGTCACAAACACCATATTCCCTATACGCCACTTGGCGTGACGGGGATACTTTACTTTTTTCTTTTTTTTTATTCCGTTATTATTGACGACATTAATGCATTTTTATTTTATTTACTTTCGCCTTGAACCTTCTTCTCTTATTTAAATAAATAAGACAATGTCTAACAATTATAACAAGAAAATACAACAAATATACTAATTATCACGTGCCATTTTGTCAGAGCAGTTGGTATAGATATGGGAACTGCCTTAATTACATCCCGTCTTTGTTTCTCTAACGCTTGTTCTCTAGAGCGATTAGTTGTGCAATTTATTTGAATTTCAGTGTCACATTTGTTGCCCTGTAAGCTCTCGTAATTCCTTCAGTCTTTCTCTTATTTTCTCTTTCTCCCAGAGTATCTTCAGGAAGAAAAATACTTTCTTCCTGCTTGATGACATTCATTTTATATTTATTACAACCTTGTACTTAGTGGAGTAGTATTTGAGTATTGCATGCAGGAGCGGATATCCATGACGAAAGCTTGGTAAATGCTCACGGTTGAGTGAGCGCACATCGATTACTGGGCGCTTCATGTTTTTCACCAATGAATTCGGTCTAGCTTGCGTGTCATAGTAATACATGTAGTAGCATTTAACCACGTTTTCTATACCTTACAGCTGTTTTAGGTACAGCTGTGCACAGCTGTTTGCAGCTGCAGTTTTAGTTGGCGTTTGTTATATTGTTTTGTTGGATATCAATTCTCTCCATAACGCGTCATCTTGTCCACTGTTGAAAGGTTCTACTAGGAGCGGATGTTCGGAGAAAGCAACGGAGGCTCATCTAATATTTGATCAGAATACATAACACAATGACGTTCCAGCTCAATGAGTTAAACGTCAGTGTACAACCAGCCACCAAATTCCCGAGTAAGTAAAGTAGAGAGTCCCGTCACGCCAAGTGGCGTATAGGGAATATAGTGTTAGTGTACATAATTTTTACAAACCTTCGACACATGATTTTGGGAGTAATGTGGTCGGTATTACGCCCGTACCGCTTTACTTTCCCAGAAAAAAATCCAGTACCCATTAAAGGCTGGGTGAACTCGGAAGCCGTCGATCAGAATCGAACCCATCCTTTTGTCCTATGTAGTCCAGTTGGCTACCTACTGAGCTATCGCGGCTCCAAATTCCCTAGTATAACCGTGATATAGTTCAAATACCTTCAAGCAGTTACTAATAAATCGGTTTAAATGATTGGTTATTGGTTATGGAAGGCCTCGGTATCACTGCAAAAGAATTAAAATCCATAATTGCTCAACCGCCCGTGCCAGTGGAATCATCCGAATTACTAACACATCTCCCAAACAAAGAAAGGTAACTGTAGTCCCCATCGTAGCAGTCTCAGCACACGCCAAAAGACATAAGGCGAAACCGCGCAGAAAGTGAACACAGCCAACTGTTCCCTGTCATACGATGCCATCATTCATCGTAAACAAGCGGGATATCGAAACAGGATCAAAACGGATGAGACACACAGCTCACGGTGTGCACAGAACACTTAACTCAGTAGCTCCTGCAATAAGCCGGACTTGGAATATGAGGAAACTGCAAGAAGGAACATTTTTCAGACATAGCCTTCAATGGTTCCTGCCGCCTATCCACCATATACCATGGAAGTTCGCGTCCTCCCGAAAATGATGATCGTCGTAGCACTTGATGATGTTAGGCCATCGTTGATGACTCCAATTCCAAACATATAGACACACAGTGGTGGTAAGTTATCATTTCCAATCCAACAGAAGCCACCTGACCTATGGTTAGTAAAACCACAGAGAGAATATGATTTTGTGACCTTCACTGATTCACTCTTAGATGTGAATGTGTAGTTTACACAAGAGGAGAAGTTTTCAACTACAGTGATCCCATTTAAGGCAATTCTGGGATAGCAAGGCAAGTCCCCTTTATAGCAGCAGAACTTGATGTTCTCTGCTCCCTTCTTGTAGCTGCTGCCACACGATTCTGATGTCTCATTAACTTGGACATCATTCAAGAACAATGTCAGATTAACATTACAACAACCATACAACGGCATCTATCAATCTTGCATTGTGTATGAGAACTTTGTAGGGCATTTCAGCAAGCAGCTCCTCGTTACCATGGAAACAGACGAACGACCAATATGATGACGTAATATCTTTTTATACCAACATAAATTAGTAGAGCCAATAGGCGGTTCACCTCTTTTGTACCTCTGGTATTAATCAATGCGCTACATCTTTATTTGAAGAAAAAAAAACTAGAACAAAACTGTCAATGTTTAATTAACAACAAAACCGTGTTTTTCTCATAACTTATAATGCACATAACTAAGATAGTATGATGTCATTATAAATATGATAATTAAGGGAGTAATTGAAGGAACTATCTTACGTAGCGCAAATTGTATTAATGTGCACGTCACAATTACCAGGTTTAAAGTTCAGCCTAAGAGTTCGGCCTCACGTCCCAGCCTCCTCAAGCGTAGAACCCCCGGTCCGCCGCTGGGATCCAATATGAACTGTTCTCTCTGTCATCATCAAGTACCGGACCTGCTGGCGTAGATGATCATATATTTCTGTAGTACGCCTTTAAACCATTCATCGTTTTCCCCTTTGTCGACCTCTGCCTTTCTCTAGAAACACACTACTTCTCCACTCATCCTCTGACAGTGTTGACTGTCTTTCTTTATATTTACTTGTCGCTGTTAGCTATTCCAACACACTACTTCTCCACTCATCCTCTGACAGTGTTGACTTTCTTTATTTATATTTATTTGTCGCTGTTAGCTATTCCAACACACTACTTCTCCACTCATCCTCTGACTGTGTTGACTGCCTTTTCTTAAATTTGTGTTATAATCTTCTTTCACGTCTACTTATGTTACTATCTCCTCATTTTATTTTGTTTGGCTGTCCTAGATACCAGTGATATCATTCTATATATTTAAAAATGCCTCGCTGCGTTGAAGCCAGCGACTATTTTATCGAACTGTGATCAAGGAGACAGAAATATTATCATCATCTAGTTGCCATTTTTGGAACCAGACTTCCATGACAGCTACTTTGAAGTTGTCTCTAATGTTGAAAGTCTGCTGCAGTCATGTCCAGTTCATCTGTAACAACTTCCACAAACTACCTTTTTGGTTTTCTCCTCTCTCCCTCTCTCTCTCTCTCTCTCTCTCTCTCTCTCTCTCTCTCTCTCTCTCTCGTCTACTTAGAACCTAGCACTCCATAGTGATCCCCAAGCTTATACGAAGTTGTATGCCCCAAGTTATTGAAACTGCACCAACATGAAATTATAAAATAAACTATCCTAGACCTCATACTTTTCAAATATTGACCCACATCAAATAACCTTCAGAGCGTCTACCATCGAGTTACCACGCCCGCTGGCCGAAAATAAAACCGGAAAACCCTCCAACTAGCGTGACGTTATCAGCTATAGAAGCTATAGATGGCTGACGTCATTTAGCCAGAAACTCCCCACTCGCAAATGTCACGCTAGTTAGAGGTTTTCCAGGAACTTCCTATCAGCCAATAGGCTTTTGCAAATCTATAGATGGATCTGCGTCCACATACCCTCGCCTCGCCCCCTACACAAAATGTGAAATAAAAGTACATGCTATAGACATAATAATGAAATAAAATTTATTGACTTAATGAAAACAAATTGTTATATACTGAATGAGAAAATTAAAAACATTACCGCTTATAGATATCACTTACAAGAGCCATCAGCAGAACAATTATTGCATTGCGCCAGAAGAAAGACAACACCATGCTTTACATAGAAGCCAATGTCAGAGTATAGTGATTTGTGTTTAAAAAAAAAGATGAGCAGAGTGCAAAAAGAATCGAACAAGTGTACTCATGGAAATAAAAAAAAATAGTTAGTATGCAACACATTATATGTTGACTTTGTGTGTGATTTCGTAGAAGTCATGAAATAAAACTTGGCGCGGAATATGTTTGAACATTGAATAACAAAGGAAGTGATTATTTTGATTATTTGTGGAAGCTTCAGGAAGGAAAAATAAATAATAAAGTACGTGTATCACCGTCACGAGGACATGCAATCTTGATCTCAGTACCGCAGGTGTCCACTTGGAGCTGTTATCACTGCTTGACATCGTTTTCTCATGATCTCACTACCGGTGGGTGTCCACCTTGAGCTGCTTTCATTGCTTGATAGCGCCTTCACATGATCTCACTACTGGTGGGTGTCCACCTTGAGCGGTTATCACTGCTTCACCTCGCCTTCTCATGATCTCACTACCGTAGGTGTCCACTTTGAGCTGTTATCACTGCTTGACAGAGCCTTCTCATGATCTCACTACCGGTGGGTGTCCACCTTGAGCTGCTATCATTGCTTGACAACGCCTTCTCATGATCTCACTACCGGTGGGTGTCCGCCTTGAGCTATTATCACTACTTGACAGCGCCTTCTCATGATCTCAGTACCGGTGGGTGTCCACTTTGAGCTGTTATCACTACTTGACAGCGCCTTCTCATGATCTCAGTACCGGTGGGTGTCCACTTTGAGCTGTTATCACTACTTGACAGCGCCTTCTCATGATCTCAGCACTGTACTTGTCCACCTTGAGCTGTTATCACTGCTTGACAACATCTTCTCATGATCTCAGTACCGTGTATGTTCGACTTGAGCTGTTATCACTACTTGACAACACCTTCTCATGATATCAGTACCGTGTATGTTCAACTTGAGCTGTTATCACTACTTGACAACATCTTCTCATGATCTCAGTACCGTGTATGTTCAACTTGAGCTGTTGTCACTACTTGACAACATCTTCTCATGATCTCACTACCGTGTATGTTCACCTTGAGCTGTTACCACTACTTGACAACACCTTCTCATGATCGCAGCACAGTACTTGTCCACCTTGAGCTGTTATCACTACTTGACAACACCTTCTCATGATCTCAGTACCGTACTTGTCCACCTTTAGCTGTTATCACTACTTGACAACATCTTCTCATGATCTCACTACCGGTGGGTGTCCACCTTGAGCTATTATCACTACTTGACAGCGCCTTCTCATGATCTCAGTACCGGTGGGTGTCCACTTTGAGCTGTTATCACTACTTGACAGCGCCTTCTCATGATCTCAGTACCGTGTATGTTCGACTTGAGCTGTTATCACTACTTGACAACACCTTCTCATGATATCAGTACCGTGTATGTTCAACTTGAGCTGTTATCACTACTTGACAACATCTTCTCATGATCTCAGTACCGTGTATGTTCACCTTGAGCTGTTATCACTACTTTACAACACCTTCTCATGATCTCACTACCGTGTATGTTCACCTTGAGCTGTTATCACTACTTTACAACACCTTCTCATGATAGCAGCACAGTACTTATCCACCTTGAGCTGTTATCACTACTTGACAACACCTTCTCATGATCTCAGCACCGTACTTGTCCACCTTGAGCTGTTATCACTACTTGACAACACCTTCTCATGATCTCAGTACCGTACTTGTCCACCTTAAGCTGTTATCACTACTTGACAACATCTTCTCATGATCTCAGCACAGTACTTGTCCACCTTGAGCTGTTATCACTACTTGACAACACCTTCTCATGATCTCAGCACTGTACTTGTCCACCTTGAGCTGTTATCACTGCTTGACAACATCTTCTCATGATCTCAGTACCGTACTTGACCACCTTGAGCTGTTATCGCTACTTTGACAGCGCCTTCTCATGATCTCAGTACCGTGTATGTCCACCTTTAGTTGTTATCACTGCTTGATAGCGCCTTCTCATGATCTCAGTACCGTGTATGTCCACCTTTAGTTGTTATCACTGCTTGATAGCGCCTTCTCATGATCTCAGTACCGTGTATGTACACCTTTAGTTGTTATCACTGCTTGACAGCGCCTTCTCATGATCTCAGTACCGTGTATGTCCACCTTTAGTTGTTATCACTGCTTGACAGCGCCTTCTCATGATCTCAGTACCGTGTATGTCCACCTTTAGTTGTTATCACTGCTTGACAGCGCCTTCTCAAGATCTCAGTACCGTGTATGTCCACCTTTAGTTGTTATCACTGCTTGATAGCGCCTTCTCATGATCTCAGTACCGTGTATGTCCACCTTTAGTTGTTATCACTGCTTGACAGCGCCTTCTCATGATCTCAGTACCGTGTATGTACACCTTTAGTTGTTATCACTGCTTGATAGCGCCTTCTCATGATCTCAGTACCGTGTATGTCCACCTTTAGTTGTTATCACTGCTTGACAGCGCCTTCTCATGATCTCAGTACCGTGTATGTCCACCTTTAGTTGTTATCACTGCTTGATAGCGCCTTCTCATGATCTCAGTACCGTGTATGTCCACCTTTAGTTGTTATCACTGCTTGACAGCGCCTTCTCATGATCTCAGTACCGTGTATGTCCACCTTTAGTTGTTATCACTGCTTGATAGCGCCTTCTCATGATCTCAGTACCGTGTATGTCCACCTTTAGTTGTTATCACTGCTTGACAGCGCCTTCTCATGATCTCAGTACCGTGTATGTCCACCTTTAGTTGTTATCACTGCTTGACAGCGCCTTCTCATGATCTCAGTACCGTGTATGTCCACCTTTAGTTGTTATCACTGCTTGACAGCGCCTTCTCATGATCTCAGTACCGTGTATGTCCACCTTTAGTTGCTATCACTGCTGGATAGCGCCTTCTCATGATCTCAGTACCGTGTATGTCCACCTTTAGTTGTTATCACTGCTTGACAGCGCCTTCTCATGATCTCAGTACCGTGTATGTCCACCTTTAGTTGTTATCACTGCTTGACAGCGCCTTCTCATGATCTCAGTACCGTGTATGTCCACCTTTAGTTGTTATCACTGCTTGATAGCGCCTTCTCATGATCTCAGTACCGTGTATGTCCACCTTTAGTTGTTATCACTGCTTGACAGCGCCTTCTCATGATCTCAGTACCGTGTATGTCCACCTTTAGTTGTTATCACTGCTTGACAGCGCCTTCTCATGATCTCAGTACCGTGTATGTCCACCTTTAGTTGTTATCACTGCTTGACAGCGCCTTCTCATGATCTCAGTACCGTGTATGTCCACCTTTAGTTGTTATCACTGCTTGATAGCGCCTTCTCATGATCTCAGTACCGTGTATGTCCACCTTTAGTTGTTATCACTGCTTGACAGCGCCTTCTCATGATCTCAGTACCGTGTATGTCCACCTTTAGTTGTTATCACTGCTTGATAGCGCCTTCTCATGATCTCAGTACCGTGTATGTCCACCTTTAGTTGTTATCACTGCTTGACAGCGCCTTCTCATGATCTCAGTACCGTGTATGTCCACCTTTAGTTGTTATCACTGCTTGACAGCGCCTTCTCATGATCTCAGTACCGTGTATGTACACCTTTAGTTGTTATCACTGCTTGACAGCGCCTTCTCATGATCTCAGTACCGTGTATGTCCACCTTTAGTTGTTATCACTGCTTGACAGCGACTTCTCATGATCTCAGTACCGTGTATGTCCACCTTTAGTTGTTATCACTGCTTGACAGCGCCTTCTCATGATCTCAGTACCGTGTATGTCCACCTTTAGTTGTTATCACTGCTTGACAGCGCCTTCTCATGATCTCAGTACCGTGTATGTCCACCTTTAGTTGTTATCACTGCTTGAAAGCGCCTTCTCATGATCTCAGTACCGTGTATGTCCACCTTTAGTTGTTATCACTGCTTGATAGCGCCTTCTCATGATCTCAGTACCGCGTATGTCCACCTTTAGTTGTTATCACTGCTTGACAGCGCCTTCTCATGATCTCAGTACCGTGTATGTCCACCTTTAGTTGTTATCACTGCTTGATAGCGCCTTCTGATGATCTCAGTACCGTGTATGTCTACCTTTAGTTATCACTGCTTGACAGCGCCTTCTCATGATCTCAGTACCGTGTATGTCCACCTTTAGTTGTTATCACTGCTTGACAGCGCCTTCTCATGATCTCAGTACCGTGTATGTCCACCTTTAGTTGTTATCACTGCTTGACAGCGCCTTCTCATGATCTCAGTACCGTGTATGTCCACCTTTAGTTGTTATCACTGCTTGACAGCGCCTTCTCATGATCTCAGTACCGTGTATGTACACCTTTAGTTGTTATCACTGCTTGATAGCGCCTTCTCATGATCTCAGTACCGTGTATGTCCACCTTTAGTTGTTATCACTGCTTGACAGCGCCTTCTCATGATCTCAGTACCGTGTATGTCCACCTTTAGTTGTTATCACTGCTTGACAGCGCCTTCTCATGATCTCAGTACCATGTATGTCCACCTTTAGTTGTTATCACTGCTTGATAGCGCCTTCTCATGATCTCAGTACCGTGTATGTCCACCTTTAGTTGTTATCACTGCTTGACAGCGCCTTCTCATGATCTCAGTACCGTGTATGTCCACCTTTAGTTGTTATCACTGCTTGATAGCGCCTTCTCATGATCTCAGTACCATGTATGTCCACCTTTAGTTGTTATCACTGCTTGACAGCGCCTTCTCATGATCTCAGTACCGTGTATGTCCACCTTTAGTTGTTATCACTGCTTGATAGCGCCTTCTCATGATCTCAGTACCGTGTATGTCCACCTTTAGTTGTTATCACTGCTTGACAGCGCCTTCTCATGATCTCAGTACCATGTATGTCCACCTTTAGTTGTTATCACTGCTTGATAGCGCCTTCTCATGATCTCAGTACCATGTATGTCCACCTTTAGTTGTTATCACTGCTTGACAGCGCCTTCTCATGATCTCAGTACCGTGTATGTACACCTTTAGTTGTTATCACTGCTTGACAGCGCCTTCTCATGATCTCAGTACCGTGTATGTCCACCTTTAGTTGTTATCACTGCTTGACAGCGCCTTCTCATGATCTCAGTACCGTGTATGTCCACCTTTAGTTGTTATCACTGCTTGACAGCGCCTTCTCATGATCTCAGTACCGTGTATGTCCACCTTTAGTTGTTATCACTGCTTGACAGCGCCTTCTCATGATCTCAGTACCGTGTATGTCCACCTTTAGTTGTTATCACTGCTTGATAGCGCCTTCTCATGATCTCAGTACCGTGTATGTCCACCTTTAGTTGTTATCACTGCTTGACAGCGCCTTCTCATGATCTCAGTACCGTGTATGTCCACCTTTAGTTGTTATCACTGCTTGACAGCGCCTTCTCATGATCTCAGTACCGTGTATGTCCACCTTTAGTTGTTATCACTGCTTGACAGCGCCTTCTCATGATCTCAGTACCATGTATGTCCACCTTTAGTTGTTATCACTGCTTGATAGCGCCTTCTCATGATCTCAGTACCATGTATGTCCACCTTTAGTTGTTATCACTGCTTGACAGCGCCTTCTCATGATCTCAGTACCGTGTATGTCCACCTTTAGTTGTTATCACTGCTTGATAGCGCCTTCTCATGATCTCAGTACCGTGTATGTCCACCTTTAGTTGTTATCACTGCTTGACAGCGCCTTCTCATGATCTCAGTACCATGTATGTCCACCTTTAGTTGTTATCACTGCTTGATAGCGCCTTCTCATGATCTCAGTACCGTGTATGTCCACCTTTAGTTGTTATCACTGCTTGACAGCGCCTTCTCATGATCTCAGTACCGTGTATGTACACCTTTAGTTGTTATCACTGCTTGACAGCGCCTTCTCATGATCTCAGTACCGTGTATGTCCACCTTTAGTTGTTATCACTGCTTGACAGCGCCTTCTCATGATCTCAGTACCGTGTATGTCCACCTTTAGTTGTTATCACTGCTTGACAGCGCCTTCTCATCCAGCGAAGGAGACACAGTATCCGTTATTTGTCAATCGTATTCCATTCCTCCTCAACGCCTGTGCTAACTGGTGACGAGTTTCAAAATGATTTTGTATTCTTCTCAGCCTAAGCTCCAGTTCGTTTCATACGTGGTTGATAAGGGCACAGTCCGGGGAACAGTACGTCATAGTAAGACATGAATTCGTTGTTGCTGGAAGTGGTCCAGAGCCATGCGCACCGTATATGGACAAGTATTGTCTCTCTGCAATATCATAACTGACCCATTTACATTGAGGCAAAGCTCTACGTATATAAAAATTTTCAACTCAAATGTTAAGTCGGTCCTATTATATGGCTGTGAAACATGGAGAATAACAAAATTGACAATCACGAAAGTACAGACTTTCATTAATGGATGCTTGCGCAGAATAAAGGGATGGAAATGGCAGGACAAAGTCACTAACGTGGAATTATGGAAATGTACCAGTCAAATACCAGTGGATAAAAAGATACAGCGAAGACGATGGCGATGGATAGGACACACACTAATTTGGATGCCACTGAGAGTATTACACAACAGGACCTTTTTTGGAATCCCCAGGGGAAAAGACAAAGAGGAAGACCAAGGAATTCTTGGAGAAGACAGATCGAAGCAGAGATGAAGATGATGGGGAAGACATGGAATGATCTTAAAAGAATGGCAAAAAACAGAACAACTTGGAAAGTGTTTGTTGAAGACCTATGCTCCACTGGGAGCTAAAAGGTAGAAGAAGAAAGCTCTACGTGTGGTGTAATTATTACATATCGGTATCCAGTACTAATCAAGTTATTATTGATGACGACGAAGTTCATTATGGCCGTGCAAGAAATGCCGTCCAAAACCATTACACTGCATCTGCTCATCTGGTATCTCTGTAGCACACATTTGCCAGCAAAACGTTCTCCTTGACATCTGCTCCCCACACAATACCCATCACTGCCTTGTAAAAAATAATCTTGACTCAGCATAGAAAACAAGGCTTTTCCATTGATGATGGTGCTACTGTCTAGTCAAGTTCCAGGGGAACTTTTCTTTGGTTATCATCATCATCATCACCATGGTTATGGAAGGCCCCGGTATCACTGCAAACGAATTAAAATCCATAATTGCTAAACCGTTCGTGCCAGTGGAATCATCCGAATTACTATCTCGTCTCCCAAACAAAGAAAGGTAGCTGTAGACCCCATCATAGCAGTTTAAGCACAAGCCAAAAAACATATTGCGAAACCGCACAGAAAGTGAACACAACCAACTGTTCCCTGTCATTCGATATTATCATTCATCGTAAACAAAGGGAATATCGAAACACGATCGAAACGAATGTAACACACAGCTCACGGTGTGCACAGAACACTAAACTCAGTAGCTCCTGCAACAAGCCGGACTTGGAATATGAGGAAACTTCAAGAAGGAACACTTTTCAGACATAGCCTTCAATGGTTCCTGCCACATATAAACCAAATTGACCGGAGGTTCACGTCCTCCTGAAAATGATGAGCGTAATATGTTTTTAAATATATAGCGCTAACTTTTCTATGTTGAACTACCAGTGTTGTTCCAACTGCAGGTCTGTTAGGTAACAGATTTGCTTATCTGAACCTGGTCCACAGCGAATCTGCACAATAAACTTCTTAAACCTGGAATATTCCTGGCATTGGTAGCCGCGATAGCTCAGTGGTTAGTCAACTGGACTACAAAGGACAAGAGGTCAGGTTCGATCGTGTCCGACGGCTTCTGGGTTCACTCATCCTTAAATGGGTACCGGATTTTTTTCTGGGAAAGTAAAGCGGCTCGGGTGTAAAATCGACCACATTACCCCAAAAATCATGTGCCGAAGCGGTCTATACAAATTATGGTCACTAACACCATATTTCCTAAACGCCACTTGGCGTGACGGGGCTATTTACTTTTTTAAAATTTAGTATTCCTGGCATTCCGTGTTGACTGGATAAACCTGTTACAAAGATGCACAAGGCATTTGAAGAGATCTTGTGCAGGGGTGGTAACTCGTGGTCGGCCTCTTCTGTGGCTATCAACTATGGATGAAGTTGTGTTGTAGCGAGCTTTAATGAATGCGTGATAGAGTGTTGTGGTGACAAATGAAATGTAGCCATACAGTTAATAAAATAGTTCCATTAGCTAACATTCCTATAGCTATAGCTCGTTGCTGTTGCTTCAGTCTTGGCATTGCTAAAAAAAATTATTTTGGATTCCACGTAATCTCTTTTTCAACGATAACGTTTCCCATGCACGTGATTAGATATGCACATTTACCTTCCATTTGTAAATGGTAAATCCCACCCACCCTATTTAACATTTTACGCAATTTAGCTTGTGCAGTTATTATCTCCTCATGAATAGTGCGATTCACTTGTATCTGCACGAGTAGGTTTACACTACCAACACTGAAACGTACACCAAGTTTTACTTCATATCGTCCAATAAATTATTATAGTGACCTGTACAGTGTTGCGCATGAACTTTTTTCCCAGTGGTTATATTATTTAAAATGTAAAATACTGAATTAAAAAAAAAAAGTTAAATCAGTGGAAGAAACAAGGGAAAAAATGTTAACAGAATTAAATTAGAGGTAAAAAGAATTGTTAGCGCCAGAAGGAATTAAATCAGTTCCCAAATAGAATGAAATTAGCACCAACTAGAATGCAGCATGTCCAGAGAAACAAAATAAGCACTAGAAAGAATTAAATGAATTCTCAAAGAATGAAATTAGCGTCATAAATAATTAAATATATATTTTTTTATGAATGAAGCTCGCTTTGGCCTCTATCAACATTCGTGTTTAATAGTAAAGTGAAAGGATCACACCCTGCCTCGCAGAGCGCGTTTAGAAGAGGTGGGGAGGGGGGAAGGTAATCGTATTAGCGACCATAAATTTCTATTACCAACAACACATTTTTGAGTGAGTGGCCAGCAAGGCTGTTTTTAATGCCAAAAAGGTAAATATAAATCATCTCTCCCCTGCCTTGCTAGAAACGTATGTGGAATGTGGTGACCATACTTGTCCATGTCCACGCACATTTTTGGGTGATGTGGTCGGTATCACGCCAGGCCGTCTTTACTTCGCAAAAAACTGAGCAGCCACGGTGTTTGAGGGTTTAACGTGCTCTTTTTTCTGGCCAGGAGGATCCGTTTCAATTCCCACAAGTGGTGGATTATGTTGGGACAGACAAGGTTTAGGGTCCACCCAGTTTTAAAAAATGGGTTATCATCATCATTTGCCATACTGGTCGGCATAAACGATAATGTCCTTCCACAATCTTCTATCCACTGTGCATCGTATCAATTCTGTTGTTGACTGTTTTCCTTGCCATGACACCAAACTATCTAGTATTTTCTTTCATTGTCGTCCGCGATCTCTCTTTCCTTGTATTTTGCCAGTTGTAATAAAAACATCCCAACTTTCTTCTTTCCATGATGTACCCGAAAAATGTTGACTGTTTCTTTCTGATGTTTTTTTAGTAGCACCCTTTTTGTGTTGGTCTATTTCAGAATTTCCTCGTGGTTCTTTTTATCTGTCCAGGAAAGGTTCAGCATTCTTCTGAGAAATCCCATCTCTGTGGCCTCAAATCATCTTTTCATTTGTTTGTTTACTGTCCATGATTCACTTCCATAGTCAGAATTGGTTCCATATAGCACCGATATACTCTCTGTCGCACTTCTATTGACATAGGTTTGTTGCATAAGACGGTTTCATTTTCTGAAATGTTATTTGGGCCTGAGCTATTCTGCTTTTCATTTCTGTGGCGCATCATCTATCTGATGTTTTAATATTGTGCCCAAATATTTGACGCGTTGCACTTGTTTCAAATTTGTCCTGTTTATTTTTATGCTGCATGATGGTGATGATTGGTTCTTTGATATGGTCATTACTTCTGTTTTCTTACTATTCAGACTTAGACTTTTCTTGTTGCTTTCGTTTACTATTTTGTCTCATTTCTTGTAGTTCATTCTTTGCCGCTGCTATTCAGAATTAAGAACAAATGGATACTAGTTTTTAATGATTAAACTTTAAATAAATGATTTATCCATTTTTTGGGCACATCATGAGAAGAGGAAAGTTGGAATACTTGGTTATAACTGGCAAAATAAGATGAAAGAGAAATCGCGGACGACAATAAGAGAAAATACTGGATAGCTTGGTGTCATGGCATGAAAGACGGTCAACAACAGAATTGATAGGATGCACTGTAGATAGAAGATTGTGGAAGGACATGATCGGCTAAGCCAGCCGGTATGACACATAATGATGATGATGATTAACTCTCAAGCAATGCTTAACGAATAACAATAATATGGTCGTTTGACTGCTTCTTACATTTATCCTTGGCTGCTTTCTTTCTTCGCTACCAAAAATGTCTACAAATCTGAGCTTCATATTTGTTTCTTATTAGCGGCGCGATTTCTAAATCCCACACAGAATAACTGCACTCGTTATCGGTCTCGGTAAAATATACCACTTTAGATGTATAAATATGTACGAGGTATCAAAATAAGTTGATCATAAACGGATCTGGTACACACACTACAAGTTCACACACACGCACACATAACTATATCCGAATCCCATTACATAAATGCCAATCGCACGATTTGAAACTGGCTTAATTACCCAGCATACAGCGAGACAACGGTTCTTAAATTGTGCTCAGAGCTCTCTAGGGAACATTGTCGTACATTTCAAGTCTACGATTCCGTACAGTGCTCATTTCTGTAGCTTTTTTTAAAAAAATGAAAAACATCTTGTGCAATAAGTCTGTATCAATAGAAGTGAGAAGGAGAATTCATCGGTGCTATACAGAGCCAATTTTCATCCACGGAAACGAAATTTGGATGGTAGACAAACAAATAAAAAGACGATTAGAGGTCACAGGGATTGGATTTATCAGCCGAATGTAGAGTATACACTGGACAGCTATGAATAAAAGAGTAACGAGGAAATTCTCAAAGAGACCAACACAAAAAAGAACTCCTAAAATACATCGGAAAGTAACAATCGACATTTGTCAGCCACATCACAAGATGAGCAAAGAATACTTGGTTACAATACTGGGGAAGGGGAGCCGCGATAGCTCAGTGGTTAGTGAACTGGACTACAAAGGACAGGAGGTAGGGTTCGATCCCAATCGACGGCTTCCATTTCACCCAGTCTTAATGGGTACCGGTTTTTTTTTCTGGGAAAGCAAAGCGGCACGGGTGTAATACCGACCACATTAACCCAAAAATCACGTGCCGAATGTCTGTAAAATGTATGGTCACTAACACCATATTCCCTATACGCCACTTGGTGTGATGGGGGTACTTTACTTTACAGGGAAAGATAAATCGCGGCACGACAAAGAGAGTATGGTAGACGGCTTGGTGTAGTGGCACGGTAAACAATCAACAACAGAATTGATATGATGCGCTGTGGACAGAATAATGTAAAAAGACATGTTCGTCTATGACAACCGCTATGTCACATGCTGATGATTACAGTGCTCATGTTAGTGAGCACAATATTTTTGAGAATACATGGGCTAACAAAACAATAGTCGTGAGAGAAGTAAAGTCATTGGTGTTCGTTGAAATAGTTACGGATTCCTACTATGGTGCAGATGTATAAGGAACATGGTGTTAATGTCCATATTTATCAATGACTATAGACACAAAAAACAATGCAGTGGATTTTCAAATAAAATTGATTATAAATCATTCCTTATCCATGTTAGAGCTGGAAAACAGACTCAGGAACATATTGTATGTAAAAAAAAAAAAGGAAAGTACCCCCGTCACGCCAAGTGGCGTATAGGGAATATGGTGTTAGTGACCATATATTTTACAGACCTTTGGCACATGATTTTCGGGGTAATGTGCTCGGTATTACGCCCGCGCCGCTTTACTTTCCCAGAAAAATCCGGTACCCATTTAAGGCTGGGTGAACCCGGAAGCCGTCGGTTGGGATCGAACCCTACCCCTTGTCCATTGTAGTCCAGTTCACTAACCACTGAGCTATCGCAGCTCCTAAAATATTGTATGCCAGGTATTGAATTCAAGACTAGTGCCGAAAAATGAGGGATGACAAAGCATTCAAACATATATGTAATCAACAAAAGAAGGCATGCATATGTTGGCCGTGCGATGGGAAGAGACAAGATAGTCTCAAAATAAGAACTCAAATAGAAATGAGAAGTTAAATGAGAAGAAACTGACCTAGAGAAACACTGATGCTAGAAGCAACAACAGCAGGCATCAGGTTCAGGATTGAACCAGAACCCTCTTTGTCAGTCTCGAGCACAAAAACACTCAACCACTACAGCTTCCTTACTTGAAGAATTATTTATAGTATTTATAAATATAAATGACAAAAATGGGTACTCGTTATGTTTTTTTGTCGTACGGGAGTAAAGGTAAAGGTAAGGCTAAAGTTAAGGTAAAGATAAAGCTAAAGTTAAGGTAAAGGTAAGGCTAAAGTAAAGGTAAAGTACGAGACTTGAATCAGCGACTAAGCACGCAAGTTTTCACCCATATGTGCTCGTCCGCCTACCCAGAACACTTGCGAATGTCGCTTTAAGCATCGAAATACACGATACGAGGCATCACTCCTCACCTTCCCAGAGTACTACTCTGGTACCCATTTTTGCCCGCTGCAGGGTCGACCCGGGTGTATTTTTTCTTCCAAACTACGTCACACTGCTTATAGCGGGAATCGAACACGGGTTGTCCTACCGTCGTAGCCCAGTCGGGTGATTTTCCCAAGAGACAAATAATAATAATAAATGAATATTATTATAGAGGGAAACTTCCAAGGCGATAATCAGCGAATCAATTCAGAGGAAGAGGTATGTTTAAAGCACTCGGAAAAATGACAAATAATCAACAACAGGGAAAAACAAAGTACAATATATGGACCGAAACAGGATCGAACCCGTACTCAGTGGCACAGTGCCGTGCCACGAAAAGGCAAACGATTCCCTAGCGTTTTGGTTTTTCCCAAGTAGTCTACTGATGCCCCCATAATCTCTCCCTAGTGCGGGAGTCTTGATAAATTTAACTAGACTCAGAAAAGACTTCTATTTAGCAATGATCTACATTGGATTCATGAAGCATTAAGAAAATTGTGAGAAATATACACTGTCTTTATATAAAGCAATAGCTTTCGTTTGTAAATGGATTTGATCGTTATTGTCCCAAAGCATGGCACATGATAATGATAATAATCTGAAAATAATTGACAATGCATAGCAAATATAGACTATTTTGTAATGTAGAGAAAGTCTTGGAAGTAATTTCCAGCGGAAATAAAAATATTTATTATCTATCTACATTGTTGGGTAATGTTGTGAATTAGTTTTTGTAGTACAACATGTAAATGTTAATATTTCCTTGCATGTTAACGTGTGCATGTCAGTAAATACGTTTAGCACCAACTGTTATCTCAGGCTGAGGCCAATGAGGATCAGTTTATATAATATTTTACTATACGTGTGCGAAAACATTGGAGATACCATGTCGCTATAGCTGGTTGCTAACTGTGGTAGTTAGTTCTGGTAGCTAACTGTGGTAGTTAATTTTGGTAGCTAACTGTGGTAGTTAGTTCTGGTAGCTAACTGTGGTAGTTAGTTTTGGTAGCTAACTGTGGTAGTTAGTTCTGGTAGCTAACTGTGGTAGTTAGTTTTGGTAGCTAACTGTGGTAGTTAGTTCTGGTAGCTAACTGTGGAGTTAGTTCTGGTAGCTAACTGTGGTAGTTAGTTCTGGTAGCTAACTGTGGTAGTTAGCTCTGGTTGCTAACTGTGGTAGTTAGTTCTGGTAGCTAACTGTGGTAGTTAGTTCTGGTAGCTAACTGTGGTAGTTAGTTCTGGTAGCTAATTGTGGTAGTTAGTTCTGGTACCTAACTGTTGTAGTTAACTGTGATAGTTAGCTCTGGTAGCTAACTGTGGTAGTTAATTCTGGTAGCTAACTGTGGTAGTTAGTTCTGGTAGCTAACTGTGGTAGTTAGCTCCGGTAGCTAACTGTGATTGCTAACTGGGGTAGTTAACTCTGGTAGCTAATTGTGGTAGGTAGCTCTGGTTGCTAACTGTGGTGGGTAGCTCTAGTAGCTAACTGTGGTAGTTAACTCTGGTAGCTAACCGTGGTAGTTAGCTCTGGTAGCTAGCCGTGGTAGTTAGCTCTGGTAGCTAACTGTGGTAGTTAGCTCAGGTAGCTAATTGTGGTAGGTAGCTCTTGTTGCTAACTGTGGTAGGTAACTCTGGTAGCTAACTATGGTAGTTAGCTCCGGTAGCTAACTGTGATTGCTAACTGTGGTAGTTAGCTCTGGTAGCTAACTGTGGTAGTTAACTGAGGTAGTTGTTTACAATACTAGCTAACTGTGGCAACTAACTGTGGTAGCTGTCTGTGGTAGTTAACTGAGGTAGTTGTTTAAAATACTAGCTAACAGTGGCAACTAACTGTGGTAGCTGACTGTAGTAGTTAACTGAGGTAGTTAACTGAGGTAGTTGTTTAAAATACTAGCTAACTGTGGCAACTAACTGTGGTAGCTGACTGTGGTAGTCCTCTCTGGTAACTAACTGTAGTAGTTAACTGTGATAGCAAACTCTGGTGGCTAACTCAAGAAGCTAACTCTGATCACTATCCCTGATAGCTAACTCTGATAGCTAACTGTGGTAGCTAACTAACTCTGGTAGCTAACTGCGTTAGTTAACTGCAGTAGTTAACTATGGTAGCTAACTGTGGTAGTTAATTAACTCTGGTAGATAACTGTGGTAGCTAGCTAACTGTGGTAGCTAGTTAACTATGGTAGCTAACTAACTGTGGTAGCTAGTTAACTATGATAGCTAACTGTGGTAGCTAACTAACTCTGGTAGATAACTGTGGTAGCTAGTTAACTATGGTAGCTAACTGTGGTAGCTAGTTAACTATGGTAGCTAACTAACTCTGGTAGATAACTGTGGTAGCTAACTAACTCTGGCAGATAACTGTGGTAGCTAACTAACTCTGGTAGATAACTGTGGTAGCTAACTAACTCTGGTAGATAACTGTGGTAGCTAACTGTGGTAGCTAGTTAACTATGGTAGCTAACTAACTCTGGTAGACAACTGTGGTAGCTAACTAACTCTGGTAGATAACTATGGTAGCTAACTAACTCTGGTAGATAACTGTGGTAGCTAACTGTGGTAGCTAGTTAACTATGGTAGCTAACTAACTCTGGTAGCTAACTGTGGTAGCTAACTGTGGTAGCTAGTTAACTATGGTAGCTAACTAACTCTGGTAGATAACTGTGGTAGCTAACTAACTCTGGTAGATAACTGTGGTAGCTAACTGTGGTAGCTAGTTAACTATGGTAGCTAACTAACTCTGGTAGATAACTGTGGTAGCTAACTAACTCTGGTAGATAATTGTGGTAGTTAACTAACTCTGGTAGATAACTGTGGTAGCTAACTAACACTGGTAGATAACTGTGTTAGCTAACTGTGGTAGCTAGTTAACTATGGTAGCTAACTAACTCTGGTAGATAAATGTGGTAGATAACTAACTCTGGTAGATAACTGTGGTAGCTAACTAACTCTGGTAGATAACTGTGGTAGCTAACTAACTCTGGTAGATAACTGTGGTAGCTAACTAACTCTGGTAGATCATTGTGGAAGGTAACTAACTCTGGTAGATAACTGTGGTAGCTAACTAACTCTGGTAGATAACTGTGGTAGCTAACTGTGGTAGCTAGTTAACTATGGTAGCTAACTAACTCTGGTAGATAACTGTGGTAGCTAACTAACTCTGGTAGATAATTGTGGTAGATAACTAACTCTGGTAGATAATTGTGGTAGTTAACTAACTCTGGTAGATAACTGTGGTAGCTAACTAACTCTGGTAGATAACTGTGGTAGCTAACTGTGGTAGCTAGTTAACTATGGTAGCTAACTAACTCTGGTAGATAAATGTGGTAGATAACTAACTCTGGTAGATAACTGTGGTAGCTAACTAACTCTGGTAGATAACTGTGGTAGCTAACTAACTCTGGTAGATAACTGTGGTAGCTAACTAACTCTGGTAGATCATTGTGGTAGTTAACTAACTCTGGTAGATAACTGTGGTAGCTAACTAACTCTGGCAGATAACTGTGGTAGCTAACTGTGGTAGCTAGTTAACTATGGTAGCTAACTAACTCTGGTAGATAACTGTGGTAGCTAACTAACTCTGGTAGATAATTGTGGTAGTTAACTAACTCTGGTAGATAACTGTGGTAGCTAACTAACTCTGGTAGATAACTGTGGTAGCTAACTAACTCTGGTAGATAACTGAGGTAGCTAACTGTGGTAGCTAGTTAACTATGGTAGCTAACTAACTCTGGTAGATAAATGTGGTAGCTAACTAACTCTGGTAGATAACTGTGGTAGCTATCTAACTCTGGTAGATAACTGTGGTAGCTAACTAACTCTGGTAGATAACTGTGGTAGCTAACTAACTCTGGTAGATAACTGTGGTAGCTAACTAACTCTGGTAGATAACTGTGGTAGCTAACTCTGGTAGATAACTGTGGTAGCTAGCTAACTGTGGTAGCTAACTAACTGCGGTAGCTAACTGTAGGGTAGCTAATTGTGGTAGCTAACTAACTGCGGTAGCTAACTGTAGGGTAGCTAACTGTGGTTGCTAACTAACTTTGATAGTTAACTGTGGTAGCTAACTAACTCTGGTAGCTAACTGTGGTTGCTAACTAACTCTGGTAGCTAACTGTGGTTGCTAACTAACTCTGGTAGCTAACTGTGGTAGCTATCTAACTCTGGTAGCTAACTGCGGTAGTTCGGTCTGATAGCTAACTGCGGTAGTTCGGTCTGATAGCTAACTGCGGTAGTTAACTGTGGTAGCTAACTGTGGTAGCTAACTGTGGTTGCTAACTAACTCTGGTAGCTAACTGTAGGGTAGCTAACTGCGGTAGTTCGGTCTGATAGCTAACTGCGGTAGTTAACTCTGGTAGCTAACTGTGGTAGCTAACTGTGGTTGCTAACTAACTCTGGTAGCTAACTGTGGTAGCTATCTAACTCTCGTAGCTAACTGTAGGGTAGCTAACTGTGGTTGCTAACTAACTCTGGTAGCTAACTGTGGTAGCTATCTAACTCTGGTAGCTAACTGCGGTAGTTCGGTCTGATAGCTAACTGCGGTAGTTAACTATGGTAGCTAACTGTGGTAGCTAACTCTGGTAGTTGTCTGTGGTAGCAAACTCTGGTAGTTAACTGTGGTAGCTAACTAACTCTGGTAGCTAACTGCGATAGTTCGCTCTGGTAGCTAACTGTTGTAGTTAACTAACTCTGGTAGATAAATGTGGTAGCTATCTAACTCTGGTAGCTAACTGCGGTAGTTCGGTCTGATAGCTAACTGCGGTAGTTAACTATGGTAGCTAACTGTGGTAGCTAACTCTGGTAGTTGTCTGTGGTAGCAAACTCTGGTAGTTAACTGTGGTAGCTAACTAACTCTGGTAGCTAACTGCGATAGTTCGCTCTGGTAGCTAACTGTTGTAGTTAACTAACTCTGGTAGATAAATGTGGTAGCTAACTAACTCTGGTAGTTAACTGTGGTAGTTAACTAACTCTGGTAGCTAACTGCGATAGTTCGCTCTGGTAGATAACTGTGGTAGCTAACTAACTCTGGTAGATAAATGTGGTAGCTAACTAACTCTGGTAGATAACTGTGGTAGCTAACTAACTCTGGTAGATAACTGTGGTAGCTAACTAACTCTGGTAGATAACTGTGGTAGCTAACTAACTCTGGTAGATAACTGTGGTAGCTAACTAACTCTGGTAGATAACTGTGGTAGCTAACTAACTCTGGTAGTTAACTGTGGTAGCTAACTAACTCTGGAAGCTAACTGCGATAGTTCGCTCTGGTAGCTAACTGTTGTAGTTAACTATGGTAGCTAACTGTGGTAGCAAACTCTGGTAGCTAACTGTGGTAACAAACTCTGGTAGCTAATTGTTGTAGTTAACTATGGTAGCTAACTCTAGAAGCTAATCTGATCACTAACCCTGGTAGCTACATCCGGTCACTAACTGTAGTCGCTAACTCCGATAGAAAACTCCGATCCTTGAAAAGAATCGAACATAATTTGAAGAAGACCATAACAGAAAACGAGACCAGCTATCGAAGACTTTCTGCTGGCCACACTCATAGAGAGGTAACTGAACACTCAACGAAATACGAACAGGAACAACAGTACCGTGGCTACGAACGATCAGCGAATCATAGGCAGCTGTAGGTGCTAGAATTGGCGAACAGAACAGATCAAGACACCCCCACCCCACCGTCTCTTAGTGGTGCCCCTGAAAAAGATGAATCATTTGGTCAAATTCTTAGCAATCAAGCGTCAGTCGAAAACGGTATCCAAAAGTGGTTATTCCGAAAAAATATTTTAGGCAGAGAGGCGTAATTATCGCTTATTGCGGTAAATTAGCGACACAACGCATCTATACCCATTTAACGTCCTTTTAAGGAATGATGACAATGAGGAATAGGATGAACATGGATGAAGAGCAAGAGATACGTCTTTAGACTTGCACAAGAAAAACAATGTCTTTGGGCAAGCCACGCAATAGTGATGATTACGTTTATATTTACTTATATAGTAAATAGAGGACTGGTTGGTCTCGAGGCAAAACGGCGGCCTCGAGATAGAGAAGTTGTGGGTTCAAATCCCGGCTATACCAGTTGGGATTTTTATTTATAATTTCTCTCTGCGGCAACCACCCCTGGTCTCAGCAGCGAGTCCGGCTTAAAACGTCAATTACTCATGGACGGAAAAAATATGAGTACCTTCGAAGTCGGAGTTATCTGCCTGTGCGGCGAGGGACCCCTGTGCACACGGCTGCCAGGGAGAAATGGATTAACACGCAATATTCAGTTCCTAGTCTCTAGGGACTTCGTCAGAGGTAAAAGCTGGCGAACAATGAAAAAAAATATATAGTAAATGTCTTCGTTTGGACAAGCTACCCGATGATGATGATTACGTTTATGTTTATATAGTAATTAATGTCGTCTTATTCCGGGACGTCATAACTCAGTATGACGTCACATACATTAATATTTGTTATTGTTAATATTACATACACAGGACAATGTTTATTCTGATAATAACCATAGCTGCAGCGCTGTGTAAATAAGCATCAGTGTACGCAGTAGCGCCATTCACAACGCTATGGAAACCAGCATCCATAGAAATAACACATAAATGTTTCCTGATCTTCTGCTCCTCAACTTATTGCTCCGTCTTTTTATGTATTTTATATCGCAGCGCATGTACAATCTATATCTTTTCAAACACATTTTAACCCTTTTTACGTTAAAACATCATTGTTAATGACATCGTTTCAATGCGTCATAGGAAGATACAATGATGTGAAAAGATAAATATTGCTACGTCGATGAGAATAATTTTTTTTTTTTTACACTGACCTCTAATATGGGATTGGGATGAAGCAGTTACTGTAGCCAGTTTATGGTTTCGAGAATTAATGTTATTTAGAAAGATACGTTTCTTCATTCATGGTTTTAACGATCTAAAATGAATGTGAGGAGATTGTGTTGGGGGGGGGGGGGTGTCTGGTTGGTTTCAAGGCAGGACGCCAGCCTCGAAACTGATAGGTTGTGAGTTCGAATCCTGGCTGCACCAGTTGAGATTTTTATCTATGATTTCTCTCTGCGGCAACCACCTCCTGGTCTCAGCAGCGAGGCCGGCCATGATGAAACGTCAATTACTCATGGGCGGAAAAAAGACATATGAGTTCTTCCGAAGACAAAATTATCTGCCTTTGCACCGAGGGACCCCTGTGCACACGATTGCCAGGGAAAAAAAGAATCAACACTCAAAATTCAGTTGTCTCTATAGACATCATCAGAGTAAAAAAATGGTGAAGGCAAACAAATGAATGAATGGATAGCATGTATTTGTCATAAATAAAAAAAAAATAAACCACCAATCTTGTGACATGTGTATCCAATGTAAAAGTGCAAGTAATTGCTAACTACTAATAACTAAGACAAACAGGAAACAAGAAGATCTTTCATTGCAATAACTAAGTAACAAAGATATTACAAGACATTAGATTTGGCACGCGCACAAAAAAAAACCCATGGAAAATCTATAATAAATCAGTCGCCTGATATGGGCACAAAACCTTGGAGAACGACAGAAACTACATTCAGGATATGTAGACTATCATTAGCTAATGTATGCGCAGAATATTAGAATTAAAATGGTATGACAAATTTACTAAACATACCTATGGGAATGCACTAAAGCTATTAACATACCTATGGGTAGGCACTAAAGCTATTAACATACCTATAGGTAGACACTAAATCTATTACCATACATATAGGTAGGCATTAAATCTACTAACATACCTATGGGTAGGCACTAAATCTACTAACATACCTATGTGAATGCACTAAAGCTACTAACATACCTTTGTGAATGCACTAAAGCTACTAACATACCTATGTGAATGCACTAAATCTACTAACATACCTATGTGAATGCACTAAAGCTACTAACATACCTATGGGAATGCACTAAAGCTACTAACATACCTATGTGAATGCACTAAATCTACTAACATACCTATGGGAATGCACTAAAGCTACTAACATACCTATGTGAATGCACTAAAGCTACTAACATACCTATGGGAATGCACTAAATCTACTAACATACATATGTGAATGCACTAAAGCTACTAACATACCTATGGGAATGCACTAAAGTTACTAACATACCTATGTGAATGCACTAAAGCTACTAACATACCTATGTGAATGCACTAAAGCTACTAACATACCTACGTGAATGCACTAAATCTACTAACATACCTATGTGAATGCACTAAAGCTACTAACATACCTATGTGAATGCACTAAATCTACTAACATACCTATGTGAATGCGCTAAAGCTACTAACATACCTATGTGAATGCACTAAAGCTACTAACATACCTATGTGAATGCACTAAAGCTACTAACATACCTACGTGAATGCACTAAATCTACTAACATACCTACGTGAATGCACTAAAGCTACTAACATACCTATGGGAATGCACTAAATCTACTAACATACCTATGTGAATGCACTAAAGCTACTAACATACCTATGTGAATGCACTAAAGCTACTAACATACCTACGTGAATGCACTAAATCTACTAACATACCTATGGGAATGCACTAAATCTACTAACATACCTATGGGAATGCACTAAATCTACTAACATACCTATGTGAATGTACTAAAGCTACTAGCATATATATGGGAATGCACTAAAGCTACTAACATACCTATGTGAATGCACTAAAGCTACTAACATACCTATGGGAATGCACTAAATCCTCTAACATACCTATAGAAAGGTACTAAAGCTACTAACATACATATGTTAATGCATTAAATCTACTAACATACATATGTTAATGTATTAAATCTACTAACATACATATGTTAATGCACTAAATCTACTAACATACATATGTTAATGCACTAAATCTACTAACATACCTATGTGAATGCACTAAATCTACTAACATACATATGTTAATGCACTAAATCTACTAACATACATATGTGAATGCACTAAACAAACATAATTTGGAAAAGTCAACTGAGATGTTAGCCCTTCATTTTCTTTTAATTCTAAGGAGAAGTGACAGAAAAGATATACAAACAAATAATTGTAGAAGAGAGTTCGAAACAGATGGGGAAAATATAAAATGAAAGAAAATGTCATAACAAAATGGATGGAAAGTGTTTGTTAAAGAACGTGCTCAATGTGAAATTGAAAGGAAAAAAAGAGAATGAACTAATAGTTAATAGATGAAGCGATTTGTATTAAGAGCAAAACTGTAAGGGCGCAGCAAGGAGACTGAATCAATGGGTGAGCACCTTCTAGTTGTTAAGAAGCTGATGAAACATTATCCTCGAAACAATAATGACAGAACTCGCCACTGTAACGTAGTGGATATATAGTAGAAGTGTCTTTCTCGTGCCTTTATCATCAGCACATATTTAGGTAATGTGCTATTCCGATGTCCCTTCATTTCCAGAAGACAAATTCTTCTCAGCCCATTTAAGGCTGGGTGAACCTAGAAGCTGCTCTGTTGGAGGATCGAACCCGACCTCTTCTCCTCAGTTGGCCTGATCACTAACCATTGCACTAGTATGGCTGGCTTTTAATAACCTAGTTACTACTATATACACGCAGAATTTAGGTGCTGCTGAAGAAAGTTTAGTTTAGTCTGGTTAATTTAGTTTAGCTTAATTGACAGCTCATACTCATTGCAAATTGGACAAATCCATAACTGCTGAGATCTCTTCCGAAGTAAAAACCTCAAAGTGCAGCGACAAACAACACCGGTATTGTGGCGGTTGACGAGTAGTCTTTGGCTTTCTGCCTAGCGCTCCCATCTGGTTTGGTTCCGGATTTTGAGCCATTTTTTTAGTCTGTTTTTTGTTGTCCCCGCAGTTGCAGGGCCATCGTGGTCAATAACCCTTCTGCACTCAACATCAGCCAAACTGGCAAGCCTGTCAGCACGATCATTGCTTCTTTCACCTACATGCCTTTACACGAAAAAGAAGCAGACTTTCGTTCATCAATCTATCCGTCCGTCCGTCCGTCCGTCTGTCTGTCTGTCTGTCTGTCGAGCCGTAGTCGGCCCATAGGGCATAGACTCAGATGCTCTTTCCCTGTTTCGAAATGTTCTTTCTAGCAGTTTCAATGCTTGCAAAAAAAAACATTTATCAAATCTCGCCATTTGTCTCTGGTCTGTGCAACCATATCGATCTCATTGAGGGAGCCGATTCCTGTTGCCTGTGCCTCCCTGATCAATGTTCTTCTCAATGTCTCTCTGGGTCGACCTCATTTCCTCCTACTGTTGTTTCCCACATAAGGGCTTGCTTTGCTATTCAGTTTTTATCTCTTCTCGTCACATGTCCAACATATGTCCATCGTCTTTTCTTGATAACCGAAGATATTAGTGGTTGATTTCCGATTTCTCTAATTTCAAATTCGTTTAACTTACACATTCTGTATCATGTTTACGTTTCATTGACATGGACGTTTTTACGTCAGTGGCCTGTTAGACTTCTGATAAACGGTTCTTTGCCAAATGGAAGAAAAACAATCTTCCATTGGAGGAGGACTAGACCTCCTAATATAAACCCCTATATCTGCCTTTGGTTTTGAAAGTCTCCAATTTTAGGTGATTCCTTTCACCCCACGGGCCATGTTAATACAATAGGTGGCTATGATTTGCCAATGCTCAGCCCAATAAATTCTAAACTGAAAGCTCCATACTTCTGTGCTGTGACGATCTTGTACACTGGTCATTGCACAATTCAACGTTGCTAGTTAACATTAGAAAGCTGTCAAAGAACAACAGAAAGACGCGCCAAACATTATTTGTAGGGAGCTACCCTAGTGCAGTAATTCAAAAGTTGACAGTCACCCGAATAATAACGAGATTGATTCCACGTTGTTATTGAGTTATGGTGGAAACTCAACATGCTTGTATATTTGTTTTATTATGTATACGTTTATTAATTAATACGTTTGTATATCTTTTCTGTCACTTTCCCTTAGAATTAATATGTACATTTTGAAAATACAAAAGAGGTGAGATGTAGAATGGCTCAGGCAAAAGCAGCTTTCCAAAAAATGAGGAAAATACTATGCAATCCATTTTTGACAATAGAAACCAAAAAAAAAAAGAGTTCTTAAATGTTACGTAGAGCCAGTCTTATCATATGGATGCGAGTCATGGACAATAGGACAACAGACACGAAAATCACTGGAGTCTGTGGAAATGTGGTTTTACAGAAGAATGTTGAGAATACCATGGACAGCTAAGAAGAGTAATGAAGAGGTTCTGAGAGAGGTCAAAGCAAAAAGAGAGCTAATTTCCAATGTTAGGAAGAGACAATCATCATTTTTTGGCCATGTAATGAGAAGAGAACAACTTGAATATATTGTAACAACTGGAAAAATTGAGGGACGAAGAGATAGAGGGAAGCAAAGAGAAAAAATAACAGACAGCTTAAGAGAATGGCTTGGCAGAAGGTCAACAACAGAAATGATAAATAGCTGCCGAGATCGAAAGTTGTGGAGAGACATGATCACCTACGCCACTAGGCCCGGTACTTGATGATGATGATACGTTTATTAATTTCATGTAATCACAGTAGTATATTAAATGGCATCCCCAGGCAAATACCATATGGTGAACTAACACACGGAAAAAGACAAATCGGCAAACCTAAACTACGATATAGAGATATCTAAATCATCATTGAATGACTTCTACATATGTGAATATGACTGGGAACATCTGGCTAGTGATCGCACATCATGGAGAGCATGTATAAGGAATGGTATAATATCATTTGAGATTTCTTGCTCTACCTCTGCCTTTTTTACCTTGTATTTTCCCTTCCAAGATTACTTTTAGTAGGCTGCTGCGTCTTTTAACATGGCCTAAAAATCTCATTTGTCTTGTTTTAATTGTATTTAGTTGTTCTCTTTTAATTCTTTCAATCAAATTCATCCTATTCTTCTGTAAATCCACATTTCAAAGGCTTCAATTGTATGTTCTATTTTTTTTTGTGTCTAATGTCCACGTTTCTGCACCACACAGGAATGTTCAGAAGATATAGCATTTGGCTTTTCTTAGCTTTAGCCCTGGTGTTATTTGTTTTGATGTTAGTATATTTTTCATGGTATTTACATTACTTTTTGCCATTCCTATTCTTTTGTTCATTTCAGTTTTACATTTTCCATCACTAGTTATAGTATGTCCAAAGTAGTTGTAGCTCTGAACTGTTTCCAGGTCTATTCCTTCAATTTTGATATCCACTTGTAGGTTTTTAGTGTTATTTGTGTTTATGATCATAGTTTTAGTCTTGATAATCATATCTAACATATTTTTTGCTTGTCATGTTTATTTCATTAAGTAATTGTTTTGTAGATCTTTAGGACTTTCTTCTATTAATACAGAATCATCAGCATATCATAGGTTGTTGATTATCTTTCCATTAATGTTTAGGCCTGACATCTCTGTAATGTTTTTTAAAGATTTTATCAGTGTATAGATTGAACACGCTTGGTGATAGTATGCATTCTTGTTTTACTCCTTTCTTTATTTCAACAGATTTGAAGTTTTATTTGGTATATTTTATACTTGTGTTTGCTCCCAGTATAAATTACATATTAGTCGTATGTCTGTGTCGTCTAGATTTATATCTTTTAGGCAGTCTATAAGTTGATTATGGTGTATTCTATCAAAAGCTTTGGTGTAGTCTATGAAGCAGGCATATATTGTTTTGTTTACTTTTGTCTTCTTTTTGATTAACGTCCTAATGCAAAATCTGGCTTCTTTTGTTCCATTGTTTGTTTTCCCTAAATCCAAATGGTTGTTCTAGTTCAATGTTGATTTTATTCTGAATCCCTCCTCTGAATAACTTTTAGCAAGATTTGTGTTACATGATTCATCAGGTTTATTTTTCTAAAATCACTTCATTCAAATGCACAATTATTTGTAGGCAATGCAAGGAAGGTTGATATTTTTAGATCATACAACTGGTAGCACCTTTCAAAACTACATCACGTTTAGGGCATAGCAAACTTGACACATTTCATCATCTTTGAATGGTACACCACACTCACATCTCAACAGCTGTCACGTCTTTCATTATCTTCCAATAGTACATCACGTTCACAATATCTCAACAGCTGTCACGTCTTTCATCATCTTCCAATAGTACATCACGATCACAACATCTCAACAGTTGTCACATCTTTCACCATCTTCCAATAGTACATAACATTCACAACATCTCAACAGCTGTCACATCTTACATCATCTTCCAATAGTACATCACATTCACAACATCTCAACAGCTGTCACATCTTACATCACCTTCCAATATAACATCACATTCACAGCATCTCAACAGCTGTAACGCCTTTCATCATCTTCCAATAGTACATCACGTTCACAACATCTCAACAGTTGTCACATCTTACATCATCTTCCAATAGTACATCACGTTCACAACATCTCAACAGCTGTAACGTCTTTCATCATCTTCCAATAGTACATAACGTTCACAACATCTCAACAGCTGTCACATCTTGCATTATCTTTCAATTAAATTACCACGAGTTCACATAACAATAATAATAATTAAAACATATTTACGCAAATACAAACATTGACTCGGTGAAACTTTTACACAAAACACAAACACGTCAAAAATACTCAAGCTCTCACGAGCTCACAGTAGCGGGAATAGAACGGGTAAACTACTTTCCAATGATTGACCTGATATCATCATATTTAATATGCAGTCGCTTGTTTCTATTTCATAACCACACGTGTTTCCTAGCTTGCCTGGAGTCACTAACCAGAAGCAACACTAGTGATAAACATCTCACTAACAGCTGCTGCAAAGCGTACATGGGCGTGTACTGACGAAGGGACGCCGGGGAATTTGTCGTTGTGACTTTTTCCCAATCATACTTTGGGATGTTATTATAGTGAGAAAATGTGATTGTTAGAAGAGCTGAGACAAAGAGGATGATTTTATATTTTATTAGAGAAACTGATACAAAGGGGGGAAATTTTGGTTTTGAATAAAAGAATCGAGACAAACAGGAAGATTTGATGTTCAGTAAGGAAACTAAGATAAAAAGAGATATTTGATATTTAGTAAAATAAAGAAACTGGGATAAAGAGAAATATTTTATATTTAGTTAGAAAAACTAACACAAAGTTGAAGTATTTGATATTTTGTAATAGGAAGTGATGCAAAGAAGATGGTCCGATAGTTAAGCAGAGAAACTATGACAAAGAGGAGGAATTGCTTGTTAAAAAATCTGAGAGACAGAGGAGACAGAAAATTAGTAAAAAAAAAAACGACAACAAAAAACGATACGATTAGGAAGATTTGATAGATATTATTTCTTCTTATTTTACAAAGGATTTTTAAAATAAAATAGTCAGTAGTAAGAAGCTATATAAAGAAGATTTTATATTTTGTAGGAAATGTTGCATGAAGATGGTATGATGGGATAGTTATTATGATAAACTGGGACAAAGAAGATTTGATGAGACAGTTGTTGACATAAACAGGAGGAGCAATGCTAAATATGTCATTTAGTAACATAAACGATTCCGCTGCATTCAGTAAAGGTAAGACACATCCAATAAAATGTATGGCCGTGCTGGAGTGAAAGAGATCAAAGGAAAAAGATTAGCAATAGCAGCTCCAAAATTAAACATGAAGAACATGTGGCACACACAATACCAGCAAGGCAGTAAAATTAAAATTACTGGGATTATGTATCTTCTCGATAGCAATAGATTGTTGTAAATCATGGACAAACTCTCAAATAACAAGGAAGAACATTGATACATTCGAAACAAAATGTTACAGAAAAATCTTAAAATAGATTGGATAATGAAAAGAGACCAATGAAGAGATATTTAAAAACATTCACATGAAAATTGTATATTCGTTTCTATCCACGGAACCAGTTTCACTGCAGTCAGGAAATCCACATATCAACTCCACCATTTCTCATACCGGTTCTCAAAGTGCATCTGTATAGAACCGTAAATAGAAAATAATAATTGGGAAGATAAAACTCGAGGACATGATCGCCTTAGTTCATGGACATGGCGCTAGATGGTGATGAAACTGTTAAAAAATATTGTTACAATGTTACTGTTACGATGTTAGTGTTACAATGGTATAGATCGATTTGGGCTATATTCTGTTTTTGTTTTTTTTAATGAGTATTTTAATTTTACATCGGTTCATTCCCTGTTTATTCTGAAAATTAGCTGGATCCGTTAATCTGTTGTTCTAGAAAATGAAGAGTTAGATCATAGATCAATTCTAATCAAGAATAGATACAATAGTTTCTGGAGAAACATGATATTTATAGATGCGATATTCACAATAATGTAACTTACAAAACAAGGAGCAGAATGCAACCAAGATCTAGCCATCGTAACAGAAGTAAATGCGAGATTTTAACTGTCGATGACATTAAACATATACGGAGTACATATGTATGGACTGGGAGCCGCGATAGCTCAGTGGTTAGTGAACTGGACTATAACGGACAAGAGGTAGGGGTCGATCCTTAACAGACGGCTACCTGTTCACCCAGCCTTTACTGGGTACCGGATTTTTTTCTGGGAAAGAAAAGCGGCACAGGCGTAATACCGACCACATTACCCCAAAAATCATGTACTGTAGGTCTGTAAAATGTATGGTCACTAACACCATATTCCCTATGCGCCACTTGGCGTGGCTGGGGTAATTTACTTTTTTTCTTTTTTTCTTATGTATGGACTCGCAAAGTATGCTACAGAAGATTAACGGTCTCTACGGCAGGAGTAGATGCAGCTCTTTGGTGACTTTATAGTGAACAGCGGTAACATGGGTGTACTGTCACGGGCATGCTGATGTAGTCGGCAATGATATAGACGAGAAGGTCGCCAGCAGCTGCGTGTGGTCTATCGTTAGACAAAGGCTCACAGTGTATCCGCGTGCTGCAGAGCTATTAACTGGAGTTGGCCAGTTTATAACGTGGAAACGTGTTTTGGACCGTGCGACTGAGTAAGTGCACGTGAGTCTAGACCATCCACAGCGACAAAATCATCTATGATACTATGACGACGGTAAGTATTCAGATCCAGCCCAAACGACAACATCGAAGAAAGAAAACACGACAAGGTAAAAGAGGTGGCGTTAAACTGTTGAAGTGTGAGAGGCTAGACCTAAAGTATGTGCGCGTTACATATTGGAATTATGGGTCCATAAATCAACGACGGCCCATTCTTGATAAGCTACTCTGCGGCGCCAATATAATGGTTTTGCAAGAAACTCTTCTTGGTGACAGGACAGTAAGTACTCCTGGATTTCATTGTTTCTACAATATGCGACACCTTGGGCAGGCCATCCTTGTGCGCAACAATATGGTGGCAGCTGAGGTTGATATGTTTGCGTGGGACAATGCAGAATTCCAAGTACATGCTGTTAGGGTGCAGACCCCAGTTCATTTCGTGATTGTAAATGTGTATGCCTGTAATGGGAAGGTGAACACACAACAATGGCAGAATCTCTTAGAGTTCGATGAAGAGAACGTCATTTCCTGCGGAGACTTTAATGCTAGAGGAAACCAGCGGGGTAACGTCATAACCAACAAACAGGGAGAAGACATAGAGAACGCACTGGTGTCGGCCGATTTAGTGTGCTTGAATGATGGAAGGGCAACAAGAATGGCCACTCGAACAGGGGACTCGTGTCTTCGTAGACCTTGCACTGGTGTCTTCCACCTTCGCACCGGTTTGCAGGTGGAGTGTACTGGGGTTCCACGGAAGTGATCACTATCCATGTGTCCTCCTAATTGAGAAAAGCAGAAATAGAAGCCAGAAAAGGAAGCTCCACACATTCAACTACGAGAAAACAGACCAGGACGTCATTAGCAAAATCAGGCATAGGAAACAGAGCGCCCCTCGTAGGAGGCAGGAGAGATGGACGCAGCCACCCTGGTGGAACGTAGATGTCGAGGAAGCTTGGTGGAGCAAGAGACAAACGGTCAAGACATGGCAGAAAGCCAGAAAGAATGGAAGAACACAACCTGAGCTCTTGAAGCGTCTGAAAGTAGAGGTCGACCAAAAAAGGATGCACTTTAAACTATGTGCTAAGCAGGCCAAGGATGCCAAATGGGATGACTTCTGCAAAAAAGTGTGCTCAGAAAAATCGCTCGCCACTTTCTGGCGCCTTCATCAGAGCATGAATGGCACAACACGACACAGAGGCATACCAGACTTTCAGAGCACAGGCCGGATATGGCACAAATCTGATGAGAGCAAAGGGAAGGCCCTGCTTGCCCGCTACATTGAGCAGACGGACCAAAGAAATGATGCTGCAAGAATGAGGATACGGGGATCGCTGTCAAAATTGTGTAAGGATGTAATGCTGGAAGAAGATATCCCAATCACAACCGATACCATTCGCACGACACTTAAAAGGTCACACAATACTGCTCCTGGTCCAGATGGTGTTCGGCATGATGAATCGGCGATTTAGTTGACGTCGACTAGACAAAATTGGCCAATGAGTTTAATGCCAGTATTCGGAGTGGCCAGATTAAGGAGGAGTGGCTACACAGCTACTTACTACCGCTACCGAAGCCAAACAAGGACCATTCTCAGATCAGTGCCTACAGAATCATCACAATGCAGAACACTGCGGGCAAGCTGCTGGAGAAAATAGTTGCCCGTGTCCTCACCTGTCACCTTGAACAGAAACGCGTATTCCCACCCACACTCGGAGATTATATATATAACAAAGAGACATGGCTCAATGCGGCATTATTTGCCTATGACGTATTCGAAGGCTTTCACAGACGAGAGGAGACATGTGCTGCTGCTATAGATCTGGAGGATGAATACAACAGGGTACCATTTGAATATCTCATGCATATGCGCCTCAAACTGGCGGTGCACCCCTTCCTCATTAGATGGAGTGCCGCAGCGCTGTTTCAGAGGAAGGTGATACTCAGATGTGGAAGTTGGTCTTCCGAGCCAACATCCATTTGTCCAGGGCTGCCACAAGGCGCATCATTGTCACCAGTTCTATTTAACGTGTACTCAATAACGATCACGGAACAACATTTGGATGGGAGGGGAAGAACTATGACTTTTGCTGATGATATTCTGGTATATCGACAGGGAAGAGACAGACGGGGAGTCGCCTTCACAATGCAAGACGAACTCGATCGCATTTCTTCCTGGTGTGGGGTTTCAGGTGCCTTGATTAATCCTAATAAAGCATCAGTTTCATGGTTCTCCCTTAACAATCATATCGTTAATACGACCACACCGGTAGTACGAATGGGAGCTGAAGAGGTGACTAGGGACAAGTTGATGTCATACCTCGGAGTTAGGTTTGATCACAGCTTGTGTTTTCGGGACCACGTCGACCATGTGATAACAAAATCTCGCAAAGGATTAGCCGCCTTGAAGGTCATGGCAGCTGCCAACATAGAGCAGAGGCTACTTACTCTCCTGTTCCAGGGATTAGTCCTCGCACCAATCGAGCATGCCCTGGCAATTCTTACTGTCAGTGCGGCTCAAATTGATAGGCTGGAGAAAATACAAAGTTAAGCCAAGCGCATTATCTTGGGATGTACATGGGACACTCCCTGTGTAGCAATGAGGTATCTTCTTGACTTTCCAAACATGGATGACAGAATCAAGATCTGGAGAGCACGAGCATACCTGAAGAATAGTACAGTTAAAGAGCATATATTGCACCACGTGCTCAATGCAGGAAAAAGTGTCAGGCTAAAAAGAGGGAGTCAAATCACGGGTGGGCAGAGCAGAAGATGTCATCAAACAGGTCTGTGGGCTTACCAATATCAGCTTTGGTGAGGAGTGGATACCGGTGCCTACGTCATTCAAGGGGACTTTCTCATGTATTGTCACACTCGACAGGAAAAGTAGGGAACAGAACCCGGTCGTGGTTAATGTTGAGGTCAACGGTCTCATCTGCTATAACACAGATGAGGAAGATGGAGTCATCTATACAGACGGATCTGTAAGACAACACCAAAGAAGTGCATGGGCATTTATAGCACGCTCGGCAGGCAGAATAGTCTACGAAAACAGTGGTGCATACGCCATGACCACGAGTAGCATGACAATAGAGGCGATGTCAGTGACCAAGGCATTCAAATGGTTAGAGTCACAAGGCTACACCCACGCATGTATACTGAGTGATTCGATGAGCATGATAAAAAAAAGTGGAGGCGGGCTCTGTACGCATGCAGTGGGTAGAGTCGTTGCAGAAATCCAAAATACGTAAGGTCACCTGTGTCTATTTCCCTGGACATGCGGGAGTACGGAGAAGTGAAAGAGCGAACAGGTTGGCTAGCTGCGCTGTCGTTGAGGACGGGCAACCAATGGATCGGGCGGACATCATCAATGACCTCCGAGATGTGGGAAGAGCACAGGACTTCGACAAACACAGATCCACGTCACATTTTCGGATGATGGAAATGGGAGTTAAGATGGGCACAGCCAGAAATGAGAAACTTAGTAGCCGTGTAAGAATACTTATCAACCAACATAGAACTGGAGTCGTCAGTCGCTGGATACTGCGGGAATTGCTGAGGAGGGGATCTGAGCACCTATGGACATGTTCAGAGTGCAATGATGATGTCCCGCAAATAACTCAATAGACAAAGAGGACATCGTCAATTGTGTTCTTTAATCCGTAAGAGAAAAGCAGGTTATGTGTTCGACAATGACGGAGACTATTGGGAGACTAATGAATCTGAAGGTGGAAAAGAATCTGGTCGATTCGGATTTTTTAGTGGAAAAATCAGATATTTCTACAATCATCATCTTGTATGAACAATCAGTCTGTATACACTTCGAGAAATGCTGGGACATGCAGTGGAGCGGGTATGGTGACGCTCATCGACTGAAATGAATTAGACTCCACGAATAGAATCGGGTGAATTAATTTCTAATTAACGTGTACAGCAATATCAACTAGGCTGTAAGGAAAGCTGCGGAGTATACTGATTTCTCTTAGGTTGCGACAGTAGTTAAGAAGATAAGTTTATTATCCCTTACTATTGTTTCTCTACATGGACCAAGTAGCATTATCATCATCATCATCATCATCAAATACCATGCCTGCTGGTGTAGATGACCATGTCAATCCACAACTTTATATCTCTACAGCTGTTAATAAAATGTTGTTGTTTTTCTACTAGACTGCTCTCTTAAACTGTTTTGTATCTTATTCTTCTCTCTATCACTTCTTTCCTCCATTGTTCCTGTTATAATGTCTTTCAGTTGTTATAGGATTTGACCTTTTTCTCTATTTCCTTTCTCGGGTATGTAGCACATTATCGCCATGTGATTAGATTTATGTACATATCCTTATATGTATATTTGTGTTGTTGTTTGTTGTTCCAGCTGAAGGTCTACTTGGCCGAAACGTCGACTTTTGTTTTGTTAATTACCACGTAAAGCTGTTACCATACCACTTTTTTCCTTCTTGTTTTTTTTTTAAATCGTCATTCATGGAAGTGCCACTTTCTGGTGCTCATCGCCTACAGAGTAATGGATCGTCCCTTCCGTCACTCACTCCTAGAAAGACGGTAAATAAGCATAGGTGTGATGTGATTTACAGCTATACTCAGACGTTTGCGCCTTTGGGTCCAACATATCCGACCCCAACATATCCGACCCCAACATATCCGACCCCAACATATCCGACCCCAACATATCCCACCCCAACATATCCGACCCCAACATATCCGACCCCAACATATCCGACCCCAACATATCCGCCCCAACATATCCGACCCCAACATATCCGCCCCAACATATCCGCCCCAACATATCCGACCCCAACATATCGGCCCCAACATATCCGACCCCAACATATCCGCCCCAACATATCCGACCCCAACATATCCGACCCCAACATATCCGACCCCAACATATCCGACCCCAACATATCCGACCCCAACATGACATTTTCAAGTACCGGGTTGTCTTCCTTCTTCAGTTTCTACTCGATCCAGTTAGTAAGTCTGTTTTCATGAGCACCGCTGAGAGATGGAGTAGGGTCTTGCTCAGCTCTGTTGTTTGCCCTGATCTGTCTGTCTGTATGTCTGTCTATATCTATTCCATCCATCCATTCATCCATCCATCCATCCATCCATCATTCACTGAAGAACCGTCTATAGCTGCAAAATAGTTTTATCTCTAGTGTTGTATCTATGGGCCAATGGATTTTCCCGATGCTACTATTTTCAGTACAGTCTTGAAGTACGTGTTCAGCAATCTGTGGCATCTGTTCACATATACATGAGGTTGAGGTGCCAATTTTGAATGCTGTATACATGTGACAATGGAATCGATTGTGCCCTCTTCTGTGGCGTATAATGATAACTTTTTCCCATATTTTGATATTATGGAAGTCGTCCTGATTTAGGGCTGGTAGTCTTCTGACTGACTTGATTATAATTTTTTTTAAATAATGGTACGCAACTGGTGCATCTGATCGTCTGCTGCGTCTTGTTTTTTGCCAGCTGATCTACTTTCTCATTTCCTGGTGTTCCACCGTGAGAATGGGATTCACTGCCGGGCGACCTTGTGGTGCTTGCAGAGTTCAGTCAATAAGGTCTGTAGATGTGGTAATTTTGTGAATTGTAGTGCCTGGAGTACTGATCTTGCATCTGTCAAAAATACTACAGGCTGTGCGCTAAGATTACTGTTCAGCAATTTTTCTATTGCCAACTTTATTGCTTGAATTTCTGAATCGTAATTGCGACACTATTTTTCTGTTGATATTTTATTCTATTCCCTAGTGTTATTTGGGTACTTTATGTATGCACATGCTCCCCCATTCTTTACTGCATTCTGTGCTGATCCATCTGTGTACTACGAACCCATAGACCTCGTGAACATTCTTCATCCAAGAAACTTAGAGAGATTGTTTTTCGCTTTATACCGTTCTGTTCCTGACTGCCAAGTATTCCTCTCACTCGTGTCCGTATTTCTATCGACAATCCGGATTCCTCTGTCCAGGGGGTCTGTGTCTGGTATAGGCAGTATGGGGATGACAACTCATGGTATGTCTCTCAGTTGTGAGTCTCTGAAAGCTTTCAGGTCAGCTGCCTGTAATGGGCGTCAATTACTTTTATACAATTACTGTAATGCGTATTTTTAGAGAAAGATAGAACAATAAGATAATGATAAGCTATAAACAACTAGAGCAAGTAGAAATGAAGTCCCGAAGCTGTTTGGTGATAGATATTAGCAAACAACCAACTACAATAGACTAATGTTAATGTAATACAGATCAGACAATTAATCGAATTGCACCATTGCAGGCTAGTACAGAAAACACAATACAGTCACAAAGAGCATATTCAGCAGAGTTTTTGTTTATCCCAACTATGTGCTACATATTAAATAGAGAGACAAAATATTAACTGGTCTGCTCATCTGGGAACAAAATGTCAAGAGATTCTATAGCATACAAAACATAAAAGAGGAGATGGAAGAAGAGCTCATTGGTAGGGTCCACAATAAGATGAACCGATAACAAGCAAGAGAGACTACAAACAATATCAACTGACGTGGTTGAGGATGCCAGAAATATCAAGTACTAGACCTTTTTATCTCCTCCGGCACAATAATCTAGAACAATAAATAAGAAAAATACACACGATAAATAAATAAGATAAATAAATAAGAAAAATACACACGATAAATAAATAAGATAAATAAATAAGAAAAATGCACACGATAAATAAATAAGATAAATAAATAAGAAAAATGCACACGATAAATAAATAAGATAAATAAATAAGAAAAATACACACGATAAATAAATAAGATAAATAATAAGAAAAATACACACGATAAATAAATAAGATAAATAAATAAGATAAATAAATAAGAACAAATTAAAAAGATAAATAAATAAGGTAAATAAATAAGATAAATAAATAAATAAGATAATAGATAAATACAATAGAAATAAAAATGTGTCAGAATATGTCGGGAAGTTGTTTCACAAACAGAACTAGAAGCAAAGAAATCAGAAAGTTGTTGTAAATCATCATTGTTATATAGTAAATAAAGAAGCTGTAAATTTAATGGCTGGGCCATATCACAAAGCAGAAACAAGTAAACACAATGCATGCAGCTATCAATAAACGCTACGAAAGCTTTGAAAAAAAAAAAAAAAAAACTATGGGTAGACGCGATACTAGAACAAAAACTGAGGCGTGACAGCTGACGAGGTCAATCACAGACAAAATGACGTCAAATCTCTCTCCGTTTTGTTGACAAGCAAATGAGGAAGAAAAGAAAAACGAAAATCATGATCATCATAAAAAGTTATTTTTGTAAATAAAAGATTTCGCAAGAATTAAAGCTACATCGTTCACTATACTCAGGGACTGTGTAAATTGGGGTGAAGACTGGCCTTGCAAATATAGAGCGATATTCAGAGTTAAAAGAACAATAGTAAAGTACCCCCGTCACGCCAAGTGGCGTATAGGGAATATGGTGTTAGGGACCATAAATTTTACAGACCTTCAGCACATGATTTTAGGGGTAATGTGGTCGGTATTACGCTCGTGCCGCTTTACTTTCCCAGAAAAAGATCCCGTACCCATTAAAGGCTGGGTGAACCGGAAGCCTTCGGTTAGGATCGAACCCTACCTCTTGTCCTTTGTAGTCCAGTTCACTAACCACTGAGCTATCGCGGCTCCCGATATACAGAGTAATTGAGAGGAATTATTAACAAATCAACGAACTGGCTCAATTAGTCATTCTACATAACATAACATAATGTATTTTCATATGTTGACTTGCAGGTAAAGGAAACATAAACATATACATTGTAGTTTTAAATAGAAAACGCCTTTATCACAAGCCCCTTTTTTTCCTTAAAAAAAAAAAAAAACTGGCGCCGCCCCTATCAGAGAACGAATACGTACTTTAAAACAAATTTTGTGTCTCTATACTGAGCCAGGCCAGTAACCTTGTTTCAGTGTCACAGTCGGTTGTCTTCACGTTTCGTGAGACACATCTCTTTGATGTGCACAACTCAATGACTTATTAGTGTTTTCCAGTGTAGTGTTAAGCCCGAAATCTTCGTAAAAAAAAATAACATAAAACAATAATTAATATCAAAATAATGTACATATTTGGTTTCAGTAATGAACTTTCTTTTTATCACGGTTACAATAGTTCTGTTGGATTAATTTTGGAATCTAGTTCACTCTTGTGTGCACTTAAATAAATGGCTTCACATAGACGTGAGTAAAATTATAAATTGTACCGTTTGGTAATCCAGTGTCTTGTTTTTAGACGATCACATTTTAATTGCTTTTGTGCCTGTATATTAATGTATCTTTAACACGATGTTTTGTTTTCGTTTCTGTAAATGTACGTCTTGTTTGTATGCTTTTTTTTTTGTCATATTAACACTTCTACTTATTTTTAACCGCTGATGGCCCGCAAACAGTGAGCAGTAGAAATAAATAATCAACTAAATGTTAGAATAATTATCCTACACTTTGTCTGTGCCTTCTAATTATTAATCTGTGTAAAATAAACATGGAGATAAATAGAGATTATATAAAAATATGCTACCCGGGGCCGCAAGGTTATCTGCAGGAAACAATGTAAAATAGACATAACAGGGTATAAGATAGCTAAACTGATAGAGAGACGAGACAAAATACGACGCTTCGGCAAAAACCTTCATCGGGTATAATAAACATACAATGGTATTAAGCAGGTGTACTCTGCAGCTCTAGTCGCAGCCATGTATAGTATTCAATATTGTGTATATATGTTATATATATTTTATTGACTTAAAAAAAAAGTGTTTGACAGCATACATAGGTTGTCCTTGTGAAATATCTTGAAACATTACGAAATACCACCACAAATTACCAACATTATAAAAGACATATATAGTGGCTATACTTGCGCCGTTGGGAGCCACGAGAGCTCAGTGGTTTGTGAACTGGACTACAAAGGACAAGAGGTCGAGCTCTATCTTGATCGACGGCTTCCGGGTTCACCCAGCCTTAAATGGGTACCGGATTTTTTTCTGGGAAAGTAAAGCAGCACGGGCGTAATACCAACCACATTACCATAAAAATCATGTGCTGAAGGTCTGTAAAATTTATAGTCACTAACACCATATTCCCTATACGCCACTTGGTGTGACGGGGTTCTTTACTTTTTTTTAACCCCACAAATCATGTGCCGAAGGTCTGTAAAAAGTATGGTTACTAATACAATATTCCCTATACGCCATGTAACATGACGAGGCTCATTACTTTTTTACTTTATAGTTGAGCAATTTGCACAAATGATGGCATGAGTGATTGATTTCATATCGAAACCGGAGTCAGTAAAGGATGTATATTGTCACCATTGCTATTTGGAATTACCATTGATTACATAATGAGTAAATGTTGCAAAGGCAATAATGGCATTAAATGGTACGACAAACATTACTTGGAAGATCTAGATTTTGAAGATGATATAATGCCCCTGAGTGACAATAATAAAGAAGATGCAAATTATCCCAGATACCTTATCATCCATGGCGGAAACAATAGAACTTGAAATCAACAACAGGGATAAAAATAAGGAAAAATTAAGAATACCCCAGAGCTATATATATATACATCTCTCAATCGCCAAGCATTGGAAATAGTAGACCAATATATATATATATATATATATATATATATATTGGTAGTAATATAAATCAAAAGGGTGACACAAAGAAAGATCAGAAGCAGGATAACAAAAATAGCAACGAATCTTAAAAACCTGGAAAAAATATGGAAATCAAAAATACTATGCAAGAAAACAAAATTTAGATTATTCAACAGAGATGGAAAGAATATTTTGAAGACCTGTGAAACATGGCGCCATCTACAAATGACACAACAAAAACCGAGCAAGAATTCACAAACACTGAACCCAACATCATGAAAAAGGAAATCGAAGAAGTAATAAAATATACACCAAGAAATAAAGCACTGGGGATAGATAACATACCAGTAATAAGATTAGATGCAACAAGAGAAATATGAGTTACATGGCTGCACAGAATATTGAATGTAGCATGATACCATCAAAAAGCCACAGAAGACTGGCAAAATGCAATCACCGTATCAATATGGAAAAAATAAAGGTAGCAAAAGAATGCAATCAATATAGAGGTATATCGCTTCTCAGCCATGTAGGAAAGCTATACGCCAAAATTGTTGGGGGAGGGGGGGGAAGCTGAGACCAATAACAGAACTACAGTTTAGCGATTCTCAAATAGGGTTCCGAAAAATACAGAGTATGTACTCTATTCACCTTAAAACAGCTTGCAGAAATAACGACAGAACACAATCAAATTTTGTACATAGTTTTCATTGACCAGGAACAAGTATTCGACCTAATAAAAATAGAACAACTGTGGCAGATACTAACAACATACGGAGTAAATCAACATCTAACCAACCTAATTAAAAGTCCTTACATCAACAGCAGCTGCACGGTCAGAACAGCAGCTGCACGGTCAGAACAGCAGCAGGTTACACAGACCGCTTCGAAGTTAGATCAGGCGTAAGTTGGCGTGCATACTATTATATGTATATATTTATTACATACATAAGCTATATATGCAAGTTAGCTAACTCACCAGAGACATAGGAGATCAACGAGCTTCTATTTAAAGACGATCAGACACTAATACATGGAAAAATATATTTTTTTAAATCATTGGAAAGTTATCACCACTATTGTCCAACAAGGAGATAACACTAGAGGCAAAATTGGCACTCAACAATACAATCTTCATTCCAATGTTGTGCTACCAATGCCAGTATCGGACCATAAATGCAAGAACAATAAGACAAATAACTTATACTGAGATTAAATGTAGACGAATGACAGGAAACAACCTGAGAGATGAGATCAGAAATGAAGAACTGAGAAAAAAGCTAGGAATAACTTCGCCATAGAATATATAAAGAAACAACATATAAAATGGGTTAGCCACGTGACAAGGCAGAAAGATCAAAAGATAACACAACGAGCCTTCAATAAACGTTGCTAGAACATCAGACTCAATGGCCGACCGTGAAAAAGATGGACTGACGAAGTATTAGAAACACTGGGTAACGTAACAGCAGCAGAGGCGAACAAGAGAGCAAAAGACCGCAAATTATATCTCCCTTCGACGCTGAAAGGCAAATGAGAAAGGAAAGAAGAAGAAGAATATTCAACTCAAACGTTTTATCAACACTTACCTATGCATGTGAAAGCTGGAAAACAGCAGAAGGGATTGAAAAGTGAACTTAATGCTTTTGAAGAAAAATGTCTAAGAAAAATACTCTGTGTACAGTAGAATTAATTCAATATAGAAATAAGAAAAATGACCATGCAACTAAAGATCTAATCTACAATTAAGAAAAAAAGATAGACATATGTTAGACATGTGCTGAGAAGAGACAACAAGAGAATTCTAAAAGAGGCTCGTCTATGGGGAAACATCAGGATACAGGAAAAGAGGAAGAGACACTTAAAAGAACACTTATAAGAGAGGCAAAGTTGGCAGGCATAAACTCATTAGATAAGATTGAACACCTCGCCCAAAATAGAGATAGGTGGCGAAAAACACTACAAGCCCCATACGACGTATAATGGAGCGGGAATAATCAAGAATATTTGCATATTTGTCCTTATCTCCTGTAATGATTAATCTCCTTAGTAATATTACCTTAAGAGTGCGCCATTATATTTCTATACTCGCGGCCCCTCATTATATTTTTGGTTATTTTATATTTATGTTTGCTTACACGCAGTTGCAATGCATCGTGGTTTACAGCAAACTACAATATCTACGCATTTCGTCCAGGGACATCCAACTTGAGCGGGAAATTTTTTAGCATGGGGTTTGCCTTTCCTCTCAATTTCAAGAGCCACCATGTAGCCAAAGTTTGAGCCGTTATCTGTAATGCAGCAGTCAAGTGTAAAATGCCCCGTCACGCCAAGTAGCGATATATAGGGAATATGGTGTTAGTGACCATCAACTTTACAGACCTTCGGCACATGATTTTTTGGGGTAATGTGGCCGGTATTACGCCTGTGCCGTTTTACTTTCCCAGAAAAAAATTCCGGTACCCATTTAAGGCTGGGTGAACCCGGAAGCCTTCGGTTGGGATCGAACCCTACCCCTTGTCCTTTGTAGTCCAATTCTCTAACCACTGAGCTATCGCGGCTCCCGCAGCAGTCAAGTAGGAGTAGTTATCCAGGTGCTGTTGAGCGACGTGAGCCTAGTATTTATGTTCGATACACATAAACATGCACGCATGTAAACATACAAACATACATACATGTATATGCACACACGCAGTCTTTAATTATAATATGTATTTTTAATAGGGTGGAGGCTAAACTAAAGTTGAGATCTCGGAGCCAGTTCAAAAGAAATGTTGATATCAACATCAGAGAGAAATTAAAACGAATAAGGAGTTAGAAAAAAGAAATGTAGGTCTTTATATTTAATTGTTAAACGGCTCGTGTGCTATTTAAAATAGGATTGTCATTATTATCAGGTGTCATTATTAAGTGTCATTATTATCAAGTGTCATTATTATCAAGTGTCATTATTATCAAGTGTCATTATTATTCAACGGCTTAAGCTAATATGCCTCTTCGTGTGTTATAGCAATTCGAAGACCCCGGTATCACTGCAAACGAATGAAGATCCGCGATTGCCCATGCCGGTGGAATCATCCGAATTAACATCTCATCGAATATCTAAACACAGAAAGGCAGCTGCAATCCCCATAATAGCAAACACAAGACACGTCAAAAGACATGAGGCGTATCTGCACTGAAAGTGAATGCAGCTGAACTGTCCTTCGTCATACGATACCATCATTCATCGTAAGCAATCTGAACATAGAAACACATTCCGGATGAAAAGTACATCTCATGGTGTGCACTAAACTCAGTAGCTCCGGCAGCACACTCTTCGTGCATTCGTGTACCTGGTATTCCTAGTGAGGTTTATTATTGATCTGTTGCCACATTATAAAGTCATACACAATTATGTCATTGTCTTCCTTCCTATTTCTTTCCTTCTTTTCATCCCCTTACTCCAACATCATTGATATAGTTCTCTTATGTAAAAGGTTAATTCTTGTTTCTCTTATAATGAGTTTAAAGAAATGATCTTACAGTGCCGATGTTATGATACAGTGGGGGGACTGGTTGGACTCGAGGCAAGACGTTGGTCTCGAGACAGAGAGGCTGTGAGTTCAAATCCACTGCACTTGTTGAGATTTTTATTTGTGATTTCTCTCCGCGGCAACCACCCTTGGTCTCAGCAGCGAGACCCGGCTAGAAACTTCAATTACTCTAGACAGAAAAAAAATATGAGTATCTCCGAAGACGGAGTTATCTGCTTGCGCGGCGTGGAACCCGTAAGCACAAGGCTGCCAGAGGAAAAAAAATGTGTTAACTCGCAAAATCCAGTTCTTAGTCTCTATGAACTTCGTCAGAGGTGAAAGCTGGCGAACAAAAAAAAGGACACATTTTAGCTGTTGAGGTTTTGTTTTCGAAGATCATTTTCACACCTACAATTGTGTTACTTGAAGTCTTTACTAAATCGTTCATTCTATCACCGACATTCATAGGTTTAGGATCAATGTAAAACTGAAGAACTCGTTTCCTTAGTTGTATTAACAGAGGTTTGTTGGAGACATGTTTAACAATGAGTGAGACCCGTCCTTTAAATTGGAATAAGGAAAAGCACAAATCACACTATTAAAGAGATTATAAAGGGTTTGGGCATTGCACTTGTTATCAGATACTGTGGGAAATAAAATCTATTTTTAAAATAAAAGAGAGACAGACACACACACACAAACACATACACACAGATACACACAGACGCACACTCACAGACACACATTAATAGACACAGACACACACGCACAGACAGACGCATGCTCACACACACACACTCTCTCACAGACACAGACACAGACACGCACTCACACACACACTCTCTCACAGACACACACACAGACACACACTCACAGACACACACACAGACACACACTCACAGACACACGCTATGAAAGTATAATGCCAATCATCCAGTCGTAACGTTGATGTCACTGATGACGATGATTGCGATGATAATGATGGATGAAAAGGAAAAAAAAAGGAAAAAAATGTGCAAGTACAGCTTTACGTAGGCTAGGGATAGCACTTATTAGAAACACAGTTGCGGCTAGGTACCCTATCAGCAATAACAATGGACTAAGATACTCCTAATGAGCCGCAACGTTTCAATTCTATTTCGTCCCTCATCTACTTAAAGCTGTACCCATTCCACTTGTATTTCTTGTCATCTCTATCATCAGCTTTACAGTAACTTCACATCTGAATGTCTTTACCTCTCCCTAGCGTCGATGATCTCTACGTGTGTCATCTCAGTTACTAACTTCATCTTACTTCTACTACCTTTCAGCTCCCTGTGGAGCATAGGTCTTCAACAAACACTTTCTAAGCCGTTCTGTTTCTTGCCATTCTTTTAAGATCATCCCATGTCTTCCCCATCGTCTTCATCTCTGCTTCTGTCAGTCTTCTCCAAGAATTTCTTGGTCTTCCTCTTTGTCTTTTCCCCTGGGGTTTCCAAAAAAGGGCCTGTTGTGTAATACTCTCAGTTGGCTTCAGCAGTGTGTGTCCTATCCAGCGGCATCGTCTTCGCTGTATCTCTTATCCACTGGTATTTCACATTCATATATATGAAATATGGTACATTTCCATAATTATATGTTAGTGATTTTGTCCTGTCATTTCCATCCTTTTATTCTACGTAAGCATCCATTAATGAAAGTTTGTATCTTCATGACTGTCAATTTTGTTGGTTCTCCATGATTCACGGCCATATAATAGGACTGAATTAACATTGGAGTTGAACATTTTTATTTTTGTATTTAACCTAATTTCTACTAACTTCATAGTAAACCATTATTTTTAAACGTTCTTGTCTCTTTTTTCTCTGACTCCCTTTTTTTCTTCTTCCCTCAATTTTTCAAGTTGTCACAAAATATTCTAGCTATTTCCTTCTAAAAGTATGGTCAAACTATTATATAGTCTCCTCCGGATTTTGGAAATTAGCTTTCTTTTGTTACTTTGGCCTCGTTTAGAACGCTTTCATTACTTCCTGGATCGGCAGACAGTGGGTTCGAAAGCTGAGGATGCTAGGACGTGACGAGTGATCGCATGTCATAAAAAAGTAAAGTACCCCCGTCACGCCAAGTGACGTATAAGGAATATGGTGTTAGTGACTATAAATTTTACAGACCTTTGGCACATGATTTTTGGGGTAATGTGGTCGGTATTACGCTCGTGCCGCTTTAATTTCCCAGAAAAGAATCCGGTACCCATTAAAGGCTGGGTGAACCGGAAGCCGTCGGTTGGAATCGACCACCACCTCTTGTGCTTTATAGTCCAGTTCACTAACCACTGAGCTATCGCGGCTCCCGATCGCATGACATGCATAATAAAAAAATAACATAGACTATGATAGACTACGGCGTGACAGAGCAGCGAAATCCACTGTTTCACTGACTGAAAGTCGGGTACGGTGTACGAAACCCGAGGTAGATAGAAACGATTTTTTCTATCGGGGGGGGGGGGGGGGGAGCTGAAATAAAAATAAATCAGAATTTCACACGTTGTGGTGAGTGCTTTGACCATGCAGCCTTTATCCCTTTGGTCCTGTTGTGAGCCCCCCCCCCCCCCCCCCCGGGACATACACCAACAATGGTAATGTATGTCGTAAAGATAGTTTACTATAGACTACCAGCATACTAGCATTCATTGGAATACATTTTTACAATACTCTTAGTATCGTACAGTAAATTCAGTGGTCGGTCTGTTATCTTGGCTAAAATTGTCTCAACTTGAAGCCCTACTCACAGCTCTATATAAGTTGGTTATGTCACTATAGCCCTCTGATGACCACATCACGTACATCGTGAGCTGTATTTTTCGTCCGACTCGTGTTTGGATATTCCGATTGCTTACGATGGATGATGATATCGTATGACGAAGGCCGATCCGACTACGTTGACTGTCGATGCGGCTACGCCTTATGTCTTTTGGCGTGTGCTGTATCTGCTATGAATGGGACCGCGGGTGCTTCTCTTTGTCCGGATTCTTTGATGAGATTAAATATAAATTCGGTTGATTTCACTGGCACGGGCCGTTGAGCAATTATGGATTTTAATTCGTTGCGCTGATGCCGGGACCTTCGACTATCAATATAACACCACACTATGTTTATGTTTAAAAGCAAAACACGGTCAACAAAATGGGCTTTACTCTCGATGACTTCGTTGTACTGCTAGATACCTATTTTATTTGCGTTAATCGCACTATGAACATTGAAATATTCTACTCCTACCTTTTCCCGCTTGAAGTTGTAATTATCTTAGAGTAGGACTACCTTACAGCAAGATAGTTCTTCTCTCAGCGATGTTTTGCTTTGAAAAGGGAACATTCAATATTGAAACAACAGTTATATTATTTGGTTCCATCTCTGTTTGGCGTTTGCATCCGAACTTTAAGTTGACCTTTAACCTGCTAATTTGTGACATAAAATTACAGCAAGTTGTGCTATGTAAAATAATTCTTTCAGTTGTTGCCCTCAATTGTCATTATTATATTTACATCATTATGGCTTTGTTATTTACATTCGAAGTTATGAAAAACAAAGTTTAGCTGTTACTTAACATCTTTCATAGTTTTCTTTTTTCAAGTTTTTGTACAAATATAATTTGTGGAAAAGAGTTTTGGCTGTACGTCACACCATTGGTCTTTGGGTGAATACGGACTTGGTACCAACATTTTCCATAGCCACCTACGTACTCATATTGTAATATTGGTAGCATCACGCAAGGTCGGCCTATTTTATGTAAGGGATTTTTATATAAAGTGATAAACATTCATGTGGGAAACTGAAGAAAATGAGTGATGATAAAAGTCGTTTGAGTAGTGAAGGTTGTATGGCCCTTGGCGTCTTGACTGATGGTTGGTAGCAAGCAATCATGGTAAGTCAGTAGTTTCGTAACAATGTTAGTTTCTTATGCTGAATGCTGCTTTGCTGCACAGCTTCTCTCGTGGCTGAATCAACCAATATTGGATAGACAGATCCGGCCACAGAACGAAGAAGATGTATTCGTGGTGCCTGGCCTTGTTTCCTTTCTCCTGCGCCTTTTGTCTTCTGAATTTGATATGAGCACTGCCTCGAAAGTTGCTGCATCTGTTTTTATGTGTTCTACTTGTGCTACCAATCTATGTATTTCTACTGAAGAAATTCTCAAAGAGGCCAACACAAAAAGAGAACTCCTAAAAAACAACAGAAAGAAACAATCAACATTTTTCGGCCACATTATGAGAAGAGGATGGTTGGAATACATGGTTACAACTGGCAAAATAAAAGGAAAGAGATATCGCGGATGACAAATAGAGAAAATACTGGATAGCTTAGTGTCATGGCATGAAAAACAGTTAAAAACAGAACTGATACGATGCACTGTAGATAGAAGATTGTGGAAAGACATGATCGTCTACGCCAACCGGTATGGCACATCATGATGATGATGATGACATGCACTACGATCTGGGGCCAGACTCTCCCAGTTCCTTTCACTGATAGAGAATTCCATCAAGGAAGCCTGCAAACATCCTGATATCTCAGCACTGGTCTGAGCTTTGGTCTGTTTTCGTCCTTTAGTTCACCAGACAATATTTGTCAGGAAATACGAATGTTTGTCATTCTTCTTTCATGACCCACATACCTTAGTCTATGACTTAGGGGTAAAGGTATCATCATCAAGTACCGGGCCTGCTGGCGTAGGTGATCATGTCTCTCCACAACTTTCGATCTCGACAGTTATTTATCATTTCTGTTGTTGACCTTCTGCCCAAGCCATTCTCTTAAGCTGTCGGGTATCTTTTCTCTTTGCTTTCCTCTATCTCTTCGTCCCTCAATTTTCACAGTTGTTACAATATATTCCAGTTGTTCTCTTCTCATTACATGGCCAAAAAATGATGATTGTTTCTTTCTAATATTGGAGATTAGCTCTCGTTTTGCTTTGGCCTCTTTCAGAACGTTTTCATTACTCTTCTTAGCTGTCCATGGTATTCACAACATTTTTCCGTAAAACCACATTTCTACAGACTCCAGTGAGGTAAAGTATGATTAAAAAAAAGAGTGGTGATGTATGTAATGGAAAATATAACATTGCAGATTGAGTGATGAATGGAAATATATGTGAGAATTATAAAGTTTGAGTAGAGCAGGTGTATGTTAGGATATTATGGCAAGAACATTGGAGGAATATATGTTAGAAGGAGATTTGGCGATGGATGCATTTGTATGTATGTGTACTAAAAAAATCTTTACGGCATTTCCCATTATTGGGTTCTGTGTGGGGGGGGGGTGTAGATGACTTAAAAAACCAAAGAATAATGGACGCTTGTCCAGTGCAGTCGCCGCGTAGTTTCGAATCTGAGTTGTTAATTCACTCCCGAAATAAAAAAAAAAAACTTTTTACCCTACCGGGTACTCGAATCCATGTTCTCCAGGTTTAGAGTCCGATAAATGATCGGTTCGGCTACCCGATCTTCAATGTATTTGTGTGTGTGTGTGTGTGTGTGTGTGTGTGTGTGTGTGTGTGTGTGCGTGCGTGCGTGCGTGCGTGTGTGTGTGTGTGCGTGCGTGCGTGTGTGTGTGTGTGTACATATATGTATGTATGTATGTATGTATGTATTTGAGAAACAAAAAAATGAGTGGTGGAGGTAGACATTATAAAACGAAGAATGTATGGTGGAGGTATGTATGGTGGAGGTATGTATGGTGGAGGTATGTATGGTGGAGGTATGTATGAGAAGAGTGAAGAGCTACGTGTACATGTATAGTAGCAAACTATGAATGTCTGATATCTGTAGTAACTAACAACAGAGACTGTCAGAAAGAGATCAAAAGAAGATTAGCAAAGGCAACACACAAACTAAACACCTTGAAGAACATGTGGCACAATGCCAGCAAGGCTGTTAAATAAAATTACTGACGACGTGTATCTTCCTGACAGCAACACATAGTTGCTAATCATGAACAATCTCGCAAACAACAAGGAAGAAAGTCTATTCAATCTTAAAAAAAACAACAGAAAAAAATCATTATGATATCTTGGGTAATGAAAAAGATCAATGAAGACAGTAAAACATTTAACCAGTAACAAGAACTGGCTTATAAACACCATTTTACAGAGAAATTAAAATACTATGGTCACGTCAAAAGACACAGCGGGCTGGAAAGAACAATAATAGAAGGCATGGTTCCTGGGCGACGTGTCAGGGGCAGACCAAGAAGAATGTTTCAAAATATCAAAGCGACATTCAACATGACAACATAAGTAGTGGCAAGAGACAGATTTCTTCAGACGGACTGTGGTGAATGAAACGTTCTGCAAAGGACATGTTTTATATATATATATATATATATATATATATGGCCCTTTTTGTCTTATCAGACGGTCTAGTGGAGGCTATTGTGTATTTTTTTGAGGTTTTGTTTTTGTCGAACAGCTTCTCTCGTGGATAATTCTACCAATGTTTGACAAACACACACGGCCACAGAATGAACAAGTCAGGCCAATTGATCCACAGGGGTTTCCATTCTTTTTAATAAGTTTAAAAAGTTCTAAAGTTTTGCCTTAGTACAGTCTCAAATGATGTTATACCATTCCTTATACATGCTTTCCTTGATGTGCGATCACTTGCCAGATGTTCCCAGTCATTTTCACAAATGGAGAAGTCATTCAGAGATGATTTGCATATATATCTATATCGTAACATGGTTATTTGGTTATGGAAGGCCTCGGTATCACTGCAAACGAATTAAAATCCATAATTGCTCAACCGCCCGTGCCAGTGGAATCATCCGAATTACTAACTCATCTCCCAAACAAAGAACGGTAGCTGTAGTCCCCATCATAGCAGTCTCAGCACACACCAAAAGACATAAGGCGAAACCGCATAGAAAGTGAACACGGCCAACTGTTCCCTGTCATACGATATCAGCATTCATCATAAACAATTGGAATATCGGAACATGATCAAAACGGATGAAACACACGGCTCACGGTGTGCACAGAGCACTTAACTCAGTAGCTCCTGCAAAATGTTATATATATATATAACACTTCGATATCATACCATACTTAAATACATCAGAAAGAAACGAAGTTATTGTTTACCACACAACCAACAATATGAGTCAGATTACTACTCATCTTCCTGTGAGATATATTTGCTCGTAGGTAAATATCAAATGGAATAAAGCATAATTGTATGTGCTCATGGGGACGTGAATAACGTATGTCCCATTTTGCGAGCGACAGAACGAGGTGACGAGTGCTGGTATGTTTGGAACTTCAGTTTGAAGTCCGATGGAAGCCCGAGGTGCGACCGAATTCTGGCAAAACGAGGGCTGGTGGGGTGGACATGAAAGTGCGGTATGGGACACGGTATCTCCAGGCGCACTGAATGAGTCATCGTCTCTCAGCACGCATATACGTCCCCACACACTCTCCCACGCACACCCACACATGCAGACTCAATCATTCTCTCCAGCGAGAATATCGATCCCGGCATCCAGTACGCTTCCCTTTCCGCCAGCCATTTTTCCTCTCACCGACGCAGCAAATACCGCCTTAAATTCCAATCTCTTCTTCCATCTCTACCCCTTCCCTCCCCGCTCAATCACTCCATCACCCGTTGCTATTCACCTCTTTACACGCTCGCACTTTCCCGCTGTCCAGCAGCGACCGCTATCACGGATATTTCCCGCGACAGCCTCACACATAGATAAATAGTGAATCGTTCTAGTTTCTGTTCTACCTTTTGTTTTTAACCTAACAATGTAGATTATTTTTGCTGCTAAAATTGTATACGAATGACGATAATATTAAATTGAGGCATGGATTATAATATCACCGTGTATACAACAAATAGAAACATTTTGTATTCTAGAGGGACAATCTTATTTACCGAGTGAGTATATATATGTCAGTTTCTGTTCTACCTATTGTTTTTATCTAAGAATGTAGATTATTTTTGTTGCTAAAATTGTATACGAATGACGATAATATTAAATTGAGGCATGGATTACGATATCACCGTGTATACAACAATGCAACAAATAGAAACAATCTGTATTCTAGAGGGACAATCTTATTTACTGTGTGAGTATATATGTCAGCTAAAATAATACAAATTATGTTGAGATGAACGTTAACTCTACAGATATACTAAATGCATTTGATATTTATTTTTTTTTTGTTTCAACTTTCATGTGCTCGGAAGAGAGTGATTTATTTATCGTGCCTTTATCTAGAGAGACCAAAATACGTATCTCAGCCCATACATTCGATTGTGCGAGAATCTGCTTGATATGGTGAAATGCTAGTCCCATAGCAACCTGTTTCAGTTGTCTTTAACAACAGGCTATAGGATGAAGAGGGTCATGTATAAAGAGAGATACACGAGAGAAAATGATATATTTTTATGTGGGCGGTTCCCGTTTGATACACAACGTTTGTTCTGGGTTTCATGTGCTTGGACATACACAAATCTGGGACGTCATGTGACATTTTTGACATTAGCAAATCAACATATGGAAGACATATGAAATGGAGGAGAAAAATGTCAGAATATGTAAAAATCATGTGTTCTGTTTATGTCCTTTGAAAGAGAGGCAAAGTATCTGAAGCTGGCTAGAGTGCAGAAAGGTCAACTCATTGCCAACAATGAGCCAGTACGAGGGTCTCGTGTGTTTTGTCAAGGGACCTCATTACAGGTTAATGAGATTAATTCAGCGATTTATCCCAGTGTTAACTTTGCGAACATAGGAAACTAAATCCTGAACAGTAGAGGTAGAAGAAGGAGGAGGAGAAGAAGAAGAAGTAAAAGAGGGGGAGGAGAAGGAGAAGAAGAAGAGGAGGAGGAGGGGGATGGGAGGGAGAGGAGCTGGAGGTGGAGGAGAAGAAGGAGAAGGAGATGAAGGAGAAGTGGCTTACTAGTCACATGATTTTATCACCTATACTTGTACTAGGAAACTCAAATGTTCTGCTAAACAACACTGTTGGCATTTGATGTCAGTAAAAAAAAAAAATAGTAAAGTACCCCCGTCACGCCAAGTGGCGTATAGGGCATATGGTGTTAGTGACCACATATTTTCCAGACCTTCGGCACATGATTTTTGTGGTAATGTGGTCGGTATTACGCCCGTGCCCCTTCACTTTCCCAGAAAAAAATCAGGTACCCATTAAAGGCTGGGTGAACCCGGAAGCCGTCGGTTAGGATCGAACCCTACCTCTTGTCCTTTGTAGTCCAGTTCACTAACCACTGAGCTATCGCGGCTCCCATTCGATGTCAGTAGTTGTCATTTATTTCCATGGAGTTATAGCCAGCAGCTTTATGAGTCAGGTACTTATATTTCTATAGATGAATCACTGGAAGTGTTAATAATTCAAATTGTCTCTGTCAAGTGTTCTTTCATTCCGTTGTTTGAACTTCCAGTTAAAAGCGACTTCTTTGCCACGAACAAAACGACAAGGAACATTTGCACCAACTCATTGTCGATAGAAATATGAATAGTTTGATCAAGTGAATGCACATCCGAGCATTGCATTAGAAAGCAAATAATGTATTAACAGTTTTACTGTTCCTTTACAATAATATCTCTGTTAGTTCTCTCTCTCTCTCTCTCTCCCTCTCTCTCTCTCTTTCACTCACTCACTCACTCACTCACTCACTCTCTCTCTCACTCACTCATTCACTCTTTCTCTCACTCACTCTCTCACTCTTTCTCTCTCTCACTCACTCATTCACTCTTTCTCTCACTCACTCTTTCTCTCACTCACTCTCTCACTCTTCCTCTGTCTCACTCTCTCACACACTCACTTTCTCTCTCTCTCTCAATTGTTTCTAATTTCTATTTTAGTGTGTTTGCTCCTATGTGTGTGTGTTTTTTTTTTTCATGAAGATAAAAAATACACATACTTTTAACGAGATCCTAACTGATTAAAAACACACAAAAACTGTCTAAAAAAACGTACACTGGAGACTCAAAGATTTACCTAACTTTGATAATTTTGTTACAACTGATACCTAATAAAATGTCATTCCTGCATAAATATTTACTTTAGCAAAATATGTTACTCCTTGTGTGTGTGTATGTGTGTACGCGCGCGCGCATACGTGCATACGTGTGTGTGTTTGTGTGTGTTATGTTACAAATTGAAACCACGCCCATAAAATGTCACTTTTAAGAGAAAGAATAGAATACCAACCTCAAAACATAGTCATCCATAAACGCTACAAGACTATCGTCATCCATAAACGCTACAAAACATCGTCATCCATAAACGCTACAAAACATCGTCATCCATAAACGCTACAAAACATCGTCATCCATAAACGCTACGAAATTTCGGCGTCCATAAACGCTACAAAACGTCGTCATCAATAAACGCTACAAAACATCGTCATCCATAAACGCTACAAAACATCGTCATCCATAAACGCTACAAAACATCGTCATCCATAAACGCTACAAAACATCGTCATCCATAAACGCTATAAAACATCGTCATCCATAAACGCTACAAACATCGTCATCCATAAACTCTACAAAACATCGTCATCTATAAACGCTACAAAACATCGTCATCTATAAACGCTACAAAACATCGTCATCTATAAACGCTACAAAACTTCGTCATCTATAAACGCTACAAAACTTCGTCATCTATAAACGCTACAAAACTTCGTCATCTATAAACGCTACAAAACTTCGTCATCTATAAACGCTACAAAACATTCAGCATCCATAAACGGTACAAAATATCGTCATCCATAAACGCTATAAAACATCGTCATCCATAAACGCTACGAAAGATCGTTATCCATAAACGCTACAAAACATCGTCATCCTTATTAAACGCTACAAAACTTCGTCATCCTTAAACGCTACAAAACATCGTCGGAAACATCGGAAGGAAAAGAGGAGAAGAAATAGACACCTGCTATTAGCTCTTTAAAAAAAAAAAAAAAAAAAAAAAAAAAAATAGCTTGTATGAGATCTTCACGAGTGCCAATCTTTTTGGAGATCTTTCTTGTTCTCTTCTGTAGTTGCGTGTTGTTTCTTGTTGCTGTGAGAGACTGTAGCCACGCCCAAGACACTTACTTTGCTGCTACAGGGATTATTTCAAAAGTTGGCCCAACCTGCTTATATTGGTCTCTGTCTCTGCACCCTGTCTCTGTCTCTGCACCCTGTCTCTGTCTCTGCACCCTGTCTCTGCACCCTGTCTCTGCACTCTGTCTCTGCACTCTGTCTCTGTCTCTGCACTCTGTCTCTGTCTCTGCACTCTGTCTCTGTCTCTGCACCTGTCTCTGCACTCTGTCTCTGTCCCTGTCTCTGTCTCTGTCCCTGTCTCTGTCTCTGTCTCTGTCTCTGCACTCTGTCTCTGTCTCTGCACTCTGTCTCTGTCTCTGTCTCTGTCCCTGTCCCTGTCTCTGTCCCTGTCTCTGTCTCTGCACTCTGTCTCTGTCTCTGCACCCTGTCTCTGTCTCTGCACCCTGTCTCTGTCTCTGCACCCTGTCTCTGTCTCTGTCTCTGCACTCTGTCTCTGTCTCTGCACTCTGTCTCTGTCTCTGCACTATGTCTCTGTCTCTGTCTCTGCACTCTGTCTCTGTCTCTGCACTCTGTCTCTGTCTCTGCACTCTGTCTCTGTCTCTGTCTCTGCACCCTGTCTCTGCACTCTGTCTCTGTCTCTGCACTCTGTCTCTGTCTCTGCACTCTGTCTCTGTCTCTGCACTCTGTCTCTGTCTCTGCACCCTGTCTCTGTCTCTGCACCCTGTCTCTGTCTCTGCACCCTGTCTCTGCACTCTGTCTCTGTCTCTGCACTCTGTCTCTGTCTCTGCACTCTGTCTCTGTCTCTGCACCCTGTCTCTGTCTCTGCACCCTGTCTCTGTTTCTGCACTCTGTCTCTGCACTCTGTCTCTGCACTCTGTCTCTGCACTCTGTCTCTGTCTCTGCACTCTGTCTCTGTCTCTGTCTCTGCACTCTGTCTCTGTCTCTGCACTCTGTCTCTGTCTCTGTCTCTGCACTCTGTCTCTGCACTCTGTCTCTGTCTCTGCACTCTGTCTCTGCACTCTGTCTCTGTCTCTGCACTCTGTCTCTGTCTCTGCACTCTGTCTCTGTCTCTGCACCCTGTCTCTGTCTCTGCCTCTGTCTCTGCACCCTGTCTCTGTCTCTGCACTCTGTCTCTGTCTCTGTCCCTGTCTCTGTCCCTGTCCCTGTCTCTGCACTCTGTCCCTGTCTCTGCACTCTGTCCCTGTCTCTGCACTCTGTCCCTGTCTCTGCACTCTGTCTCTGCACTCTGTCCCTGTCTCTGCACTCTGTCTCTGCACTCTGTCCCTGTCTCTGTCCCTGTCCCTGTCTCTGCACTCTGTCTCTGCACTCTGTCTCTGCACTCTGTCTCTGTCTCTGCACTCTGTCTCTGTCTCTGCACTCTGTCTCTGTCTCTGTCTCTGCCTCTGCACTCTGTCTCTGTCTCTGCACTCTGTCTCTGCACTCTGTCTCTGCACTCTGTCTCTGCACTCTGTCTCTGCACTCTGTCTCTGCACTCTGTCTCTGCACTCTGTCTCTGTCTCTGCACTCTGTCTCTGCACTCTGTCTCTGCACTCTGTCTCTGTCTCTGTCTCTGTCTCTGTCTCTGTACTCTGTCTCTGTACTCTGTCTCTGTCTCTGTACTCTGTCTCTGTCTCTGCACTCTGTCTCTGTCTCTGCACTCTGTCTCTGCACTCTGTCTCTGCACTCTGTCTCTGCACTCTGTCTCTGCACTCTGTCTCTGCACTCTGTATCTGTCTCTGTCTCTGTCTCTGTCTCTGCACTCTGTCTCTGTCTCTGCACTCTGTCTCTGCCTCTGCACTCTGTCTCTGTCTCTGCACTCTGTCTCTGTCTCTGTCTCTGCACTCTGTCTCTGTCTCTGCACTCTGTCTCTGTCTCTGTCTCTGCCTCTGCACTCTGTCTCTGTCTCTGCACTCTGTCTCTGTCTCTGCACTCTGTCTCTGTCTCTGCACTCTGTCTCTGCACTCTGTCTCTGTCTCTGCACTCTGTCTCTGCACTCTGCACTCTGTCTCTGCACTCTGCACTCTGTCTCTGCACTCTGTCTCTGCACTCTGTCTCTGCACTCTGTCTCTGCACTCTGTCTCTGCACTCTGTCTCTGTCTCTGTCTCTGCACTCTGTCTCTGTCTCTGCACTCTGTCTCTGTCTCTGCACTCTGTCTCTGTCTCTGCACTCTGTCTCTGTCTCTGCACTCTGTCTCTGTCTCTGCACTCTGTCTCTGTGTCTCTGCACTCTGTCTCTGTCTCTGCACTCTGTCTCTGCACTCTGTCTCTGTGTCTCTGCACTCTGTCTCTGCACTCTGTCTCTGTGTCTCTGCACTCTGTCTCTGTCTCTGCACTCTGTCTCTGTCTCTGCACTCTGTCTCTGTCTCTGTGTTGCAGGCATGTCTCTATCTGATAGTTCTGATAGTTCTGAGGAACTTTCTACTTGTTCTTTCATCGACACACACATATAACTCATCATCCTTTTGAACAAGTATAAACAGTCTTTATTAGTGACTTCATGTGTGTGGTTTTACAAAATGTCGTTATTTGACATAGCCTATCGGCGATGATGAATTGTCAAATAACTTTTGTGACCGTATAGTGTTCTTTGTTAATATCTGCATGTCTCTACCTGATAGTTCTGAGGAACTAGTATCTTGACTCGACTCATAGTTACACAGTTGGACTTCCTTCAACTATTATACATCTAAGTCCAATACGTATCACCAATCCTCTAAACGAATTATTTCAATTGTATAAGTCCAATTTAAGTTCTTGTCGTGTTCTTGTTTCAAGTTCAGTAAAGTCTCACTGAGTCTGGCCGACTGTAGCTGAATGTCTCTGAGTCTCTGGCCGACCGTCCGTTTCAGTCAAGCCCTGGCTTCTTAGTGTTCTCTAGCTACTGCCCCTCGCCAAAGCATTCTGGGCATCTCTAGTTCCCAGGGTCTCAGCGTTAAGTCCCCGGTGACCACACCCCCCGACCACTGATAAAGCCTAACCTACGTCTGTTGACCGTCACTACTTAACTCCGCCTTTCTTGACCATGTCCATAGTCTTATTGCTTTAATCGACAACCTGTCAATCTTCTCAAACCTTTTCCCACAACTAAAAACCTACAACATAACTCCTCCCTTGGCCCTTTGTTTACGCGGGGCAGTTTAATTGTCCGCTTTCATCTCAGGTCTTCTCTGGACTTCAAGGCGTCTGCCGATATAAGAGTTTCCGGTCTAGTCTTAGTGCTACTCTACTCCGTGTCCACACCTGCGCGACTGGAGCTTATCGCCTGCTTCGTCGCGTTACATAACTTACAAGCTTCAGACTGGACAACTGTACGCCTTTCACTGGTAATCTTCAAGTTGATTACGACTCAGCGACTGAGTTGGGTAGACTTAACGTCTCCTTGCTAATCCTCTGAAGATTGTCTTTTCTACGCCGCCTAAAACTATCCTACCTCACATCGTCATCGCATCATTCTTTTATTCTTCTGTCTATCGTCATATTCTTCTATTCTTCCATTATCGCCCATGACTGAGTCACACTATAACATATATCTCCCTCAACATTTCAGTTGAATTGATATATTCATAGATCAATTTATCTCAAAATAAAAACATAGTGTGACTGCTCTCTTTCTACTTCCTTAATGGGCTAACTAATTTCCTTTTTCTCATTGTACATCAATTATTACAACAATTAGAAATACAAATTCAACATCTATAAACTGGAATCTCAAAAGAAAAATCCATCATGTATACAATCATCTTACAACATCGCTCTGCCATGCCACTTTGTTTTGCTTTGAAGCCTCTGACTAACGTGACGTCACTCTGGACCTAGCCTGAATGTAGGCCAGCTAAATTGAGGTCATCGTCTGTTTTGTCTATGTCTAACCCACATTTCTTTCCGTCTATTAATTTAAACTGGTAGGTTCTGTAATTGGTGTTTACATATACAACATTCATAATTCTACAACAATATCATGACATTCAATAAACATCTTTGTGACACAATATGTGTCTCATGTATGCAAAACATTTTGTGGAAACATCAATTCTGAAATATTTAAGGCTCGATCGGCTTTCGCACTGTACTCTCTTAATTGCCTGATAAGACGTGTTTAGTCTTTCTTCGGCATCATATATGTGCCACTTCTGAAAAAGAACAAGACCCGTCTACTCTGTTCTCTTATTCTCCCTGAACACGTGCTCTTCTGGCACGGCTAATAAAGTTGTCTGCATAGCAATACGCTTTCTTACAGAATCTCTTAGCCCACAGGCTTAATTTACTGGTCAACTCATGTCGGGTCGGCAGTCTTCTTATGAGTTTTCTCTCACCACATATTCCTAAATTTTAGGCAATTCTCCCCGTCAACTATAATTACATTTTCATAAAATTGTCTTTATAAAAAATGTGCATCTCACAACATGTTTCTCCTCAAATCATACACACCACAGTCTTGGACAGACCGAACATTGAAGCATAGAGTAATCACAAACACATAACAATCCAAATTATGACTTAAATTTGGTACAGAATCTAGTCTGTCTAGACTTACATAAGAAAATATCCACAACACACCATACACACATCGGTACATCTCACAGTGCTGTTCCACACTTGGAATTCCTATATAACTCATAGAGTCTCCCCATCTCGGGTCACTGACTCTCTCTTCTTAGTTCCCTATGTTTTTCTCTCCATGAATACTCTATTTTCTGTAAATTCTGAGTTCTCTTAACTCTACTCAAACTTTTTAAACCGATGTAAACAAAACATGGCTACCATTTTGTTTGTTTACTTCAGGTGACTCACTAACATCTTCATACATATAGTTCTGTCTCCTCATTAAGGCAACAGTACATTTACAGACTCATACTCATCATTCAGTGCACATTGACATATTACATATAGAATTTGTCTAAAAGTTAGTAGACTCATACACCTTATTAGTTACAACATCCAAACTATGAAATAGCAAGAAAACTCAATTGTGACATCTTGTCACCTTCTGGGGCTGATTCTATGACTAATTTATATCTCTTCTCATTCTCTTTACTGACGGGCTTACTTTACTTCCCTCAACCTGCATAATCTTAATCAAACCGATGTTAACATGGCTACCACTTAAAATGGTTACCTTTCCTCTGTTTGTATCTTGTATCTCTCCCATCACTAGTGGTTGCCAGGTCTCCTATTTCTGACCTATCATCTTCTCTGAATCTCTTGCCCCTGTCTATTCCTTTCTGGTGGTCAACAAACTCTTGCCGCCGTCCCAATCGTATGGCAAAAGGCAGGTCTACTTTGACTCTTTCATCGTCTTTTCTTCTTCTTTCAGCAATAATGGAATCGCGTTCTGGGGTTCCCAAAGGCCAAAATTTCACTTGCTCAGCCTTTTCTATCTGCTTTTTTTCAAACTCTTTATTTATGGCAGCAACCCTCCTTTCTCGTATTGTAGGCAATCTGTCAGTTTCAGGACGTTTCTTGCTACCTTTTACCCCATCTGCCATATCCTCTAATTCCTTGTCCATTTCACGCGCATATTTATCAGCTGCTTTCTCTAATGCATGAAACACTGCAAGTTCGTTAATTTTCTTCTCAGCACTTTTACTTACAACCTCTACACTATTTGTATCACTGTTGCGTTCTATCCTATCAAGTTTCCATTTTTCGTTTTCCTTCTTCAAATTTTCTGTAGTAGTTTTCTTTCGCCTTAGAGACGCTACCTCTTCCTCTAAGTCAGACTTCTCTCGTATTAGGTTCTTTACTTTGTCATCTACTTCTGATTTCTCCTTTCTTAAAGTTACAACTAAATCCTTGGACACTTTGACTTCACCTAAAAGTTGGCTATTCTGTGCTTTCATCTCATCGACTTCTCGACTCATACATACACTGTGTCTGTCAGTCTCAGCCTTTTGTTCTTCAAGTGCTTCAAGCTCTTTAATTCTTGTTTTTAGACACTTGTTTTTGCACTCTAGCCTATCTACTTTGTCTTTCAGCTCTAACAGCATCAACTCATCTCTTTCACTTCTCTTTTCCATAATTCTTATCTCGGCATCTTTTCTTGATATCACATCTTCTAGGATGTTTGTAGCCACACAGGCGTCTCTAAATTGTTTCTTCACCTCCCTCGTTTGTGTTATTTTATCGTTATGTTTAGTTTGTCCTCTAACCTCTACAGTCTGTGTTTGTGCGCAGCTTACCTGTGTCACTAATACTTCTCTATCCGTACCTTCTGTTTGTATAGCACTGTCGATCATTCTGTCCTCAGTCTCTTTAATTCTCACTAACATACATTCATTTTTATTACTGATCGCATGACTCGACTTATCTTCTAAATTCTGTTCCATTCCCTCTAATTCCTTCTCCTTTCTGATTAATTTGTTTTGTTTCAGGCTAGACAGCCTGTTTGTCTTGATGTTTGGGCCGTTTGATTTGGACCACTTGGTCGTTCTCGCATCCACGTGCTTGGTTGCGCGCTTCTCTTTGACTCCAGAGGGATCTTGCCAACCACGCCTGGGTCTTGGGTTAATATGCTGTGCCCAAACGTTTGATTTACCATTCACTTTATTTATTTCAGTCCTGTCTACACTATTTATTTCATAACTCTTACGTCCAGCAGTTTGTCTTTTGTCCTTCCATCTCCACCTAGATTCCTGGGGTGGTAATCTTCTTCCGTGAAAATGCCTTGTTTCCTTTCTCACTGCATATATTTCTTTACTTACTTCACCTAGTCGTCCCTTATTTCTCCATCTATTACTCGCTTGATTAACTTCCCTAGGCTTTTCTACTATTTTTCTTTTATTAAACCATTCACTGATGGTTGGGCTTTCTTCAGGTAGGTTTAAATTCAATTTCTTCATGAACCCGATTTCTTTAATAGAGACATTAATCGCTTCATCTAACGTCTCAGGGTTCAGCCTCGCTAAGTGTAGTTTTAGATCTGTGGATATTAGTCCATCTATAAAAATCTCTATTAATTGTCTACCAAAATTATCTTTTTCTAAACCAGATTCCTCTGCTAGCTCTAAAAGTCTATTACTGTAAGCAGTTATTGTTTCTCCTCTTTCTTGTTTAAACCTCCTCAAAAGTATGAAAGCAGTGTAGGCATCTCCTACAGCAGCATACCTAGTTTTTAAATCTATCTGGAGGGACTTCCATGTGCTTGAAGGTTCATTCTTTAGCCTTCTCTGGATGAAGTCAGATACTTCGCCTCTACTTGTTTTAAAAGCTATTAATTTCTTGTCTTCCTCATTTATAGGAAAAATGAGAGCATACTTTTCAATTTCTGCCATCCATTGTCTGAATTTGGATGGGTCGCCAGAGTAATTTGAGATACTGGCACTCACTTCTTGCTGTCTAAAACTATTTTCTAAACCGGTGATGACTCTACTAATTTCTTGCAGGGTCTGCAACGTGGGAGTCATGGCTCTCTTCATCTTGATAACTATTTAATTAAAAAATAAACTGATTCGCAAGCAACATACACACGCACACACGTTTAGATCAGTCAAAGAATTTCTACGATCTTCCACTAACACTCAAGAAAAAACTTTTTACTTCACACTAACATTGTTCAACATATCAAATGAATCTCTAAAATGTATAAGAAAAATCCAACTTACATGCTTCTGAAGTCCTGGAATACCTAACACACCTTTATAACAACCTAACAACTACACAATAATATACTAATTTAAAACAATAATTAACTACTTAGTCTTTTTCAGGTTCTCAAGTGGACATCAGTTTTCACATAAGGCATAAGGTTCTCTGTTTATCTTTGCTCTCCGATGCATTTCACATTTATTTCAAACACAAATAATCTTTCACCTCCGGAATAGTAAAAAGTCGCGAACTGACAGCTTCTCTAGTGTTTTTTTCACAATGTGTTCTGTATAGTAAATATAGTGTTTTTCTTATAATTTCTTGGCTGCTCGGTGGCACTCGTTGCTGTAAGTATGTAGGTTTACGCTGGAAGTGCGTAGGTTTACGCTGGAAGTGCGTAGATGGACGTCAGAGTTGGTTAAGAGAAAATTCTTACTTTTTTTTTCTTCCAGGTCCTTCTTTAAAAGAATAAAATCCTGGTCACGGCACCAGAAAGTAATGTAATGTTGCAGGCATGTCTCTATCTGATAGTTCTGATAGTTCTGAGGAACTTTCTACTTGTTCTTTCAGCGACACACACATATAACTCATCATCCTTTTGAACAAGTATAAACAGTCTTTATTAGTGACTTCATGTGTGTGGTTTTACAAAATGTCGTTATTTGACATAGCCTATCGGCGATGATGAATTGTCAAATAACTTTTGTGACCGTATAGTGTTCTTTGTTAATATCTGCATGTCTCTACCTGATAGTTCTGAGGAACTAGTATCTTGACTCGACTCATAGTTACACAGTTGGACTTCCTTCAACTATTATACATCTAAGTCCAATACGTATCACCAATCCTCTAAACGAATTATTTCAATTGTATAAGTCCAATTTAAGTTCTTGTCGTGTTCTTGTTTCAAGTTCAGTAAAGTCTCACTGAGTCTGGCCGACTGTAGCTGAATGTCTCTGAGTCTCTGGCCGACCGTCCGTTTCAGTCAAGCCCTGGCTTCTTAGTGTTCTCTAGCTACTGCCCCTCGCCAAAGCATTCTGGGCATCTCTAGTTCCCAGGGTCTCAGCGTTAAGTCCCCGGTGACCACACCCCCCGACCACTGATAAAGCCTAACCTACGTCTGTTGACCGTCACTACTTAACTCCGCCTTTCTTGACCATGTCCATAGTCTTATTGCTTTAATCGACAACCTGTCAATCTTCTCAAACCTTTTCCCACAACTAAAAACCTACAACATAACTCCTCCCTTGGCCCTTTGTTTACGCGGGGCAGTTTAATTGTCCGCTTTCATCTCAGGTCTTCTCTGGACTTCAAGGCGTCTGCCGATATAAGAGTTTCCGGTCTAGTCTTAGTGCTACTCTACTCCGTGTCCACACCTGCGCGACTGGAGCTTATCGCCTGCTTCGTCGCGTTACATAACTTACAAGCTTCAGACTGGACAACTGTACGCCTTTCACTGGTAATCTTCAAGTTGATTACGACTCAGCGACTGAGTTGGGTAGACTTAACGTCTCCTTGCTAATCCTCTGAAGATTGTCTTTTCTACGCCGCCTAAAACTATCCTACCTCACATCGTCATCGCATCATTCTTTTATTCTTCTGTCTATCGTCATATTCTTCTATTCTTCCATTATCGCCCATGACTGAGTCACACTATAACATCTGCACTCTGTCTCTGCACTCTGTCTCTGTGTCTCTGCACTCTGTCTCTGCACTCTGTCTCTGTGTCTCTGCACTCTGTCTCTGCACTCTGTCTCTGTCTCTGCACTCTGTCTCTGCACTCTGTCTCTGTCTCTGCACTCTGTCTCTGTCTCTGCACTCTGTCTCTGCACTCTGTCTCTGCACTCTGTCTCTGCACTCTGTCTCTGTCTCTGCACTCTGTCTCTGTCTCTGCACTCTGTCTCTGTGTCTCTACACTCTGTCTCTGTCTCTGCACTCTGTCTCTGTGTCTCTGCACTCTGTCTCTGTCTCTGCACTCTGTCTCTGCACTCTGTCTCTGCACTCTGTCTCTGCACTCTGTCTCTGTCTCTGCACTCTGTCTCTGTGTCTCTGCACTCTGTCTCTGCACTCTGTCTCTGTCTCTGCACTCTGTCTCTGTCTCTGCACTCTGTCTCTGTCTCTGCACTCTGTCTCTGTCTCTGCACTCTGTCTCTGTGTCTCTGCACTCTGTCTCTGCACTCTGTCTCTCTGTCTCTGCACTCTGTCTCTGTCTCTGCACTCTGTCTCTGCACTCTGTCTCTGTGTCTCTGCACTCTGTCTCTGCACTCTGTCTCTGTGTCTCTGCACTCTGTAGTGCTGACGTGGGGACGTCGCTCCATAGCCTAAAAATAATCTGTCAAAATTTTTTTTCCAACGTCAGTTCTTCCCCCCTCCCCCTCAACGACTTTCATGTATCAAGCTAGGCGAGATAAGTTGATACATGTATCCGATAGGAACGATTTCTTGTATTTGACATGTAAGAGTAGTCTTGATAGTTGAACAAATCGAAAAGGGCATGCAGAATGACCGTGTCCGAGTCCAGAAAAGGCCAAATTCCTACCATTTTTATTTACACTAAGTAACCAATGTTTTCTAAAATAACCTTGACAGTTCTGCGCTACAGTCCTTGAACTTTGTCGATATTTTCCCGTGTTATCAACGAAGATACCCGAATACACATAGGCATTGTCCAGCTACAGTGATGATAGTGTTAACATTAGCTCAAAGACCTACTCATTTTCAAGTATCATCGCTTTTTTGGAGGGTCTTTTTCTTACATTAACTCTTTCAGTACGTTTCGCCGCACTGTGCGCTATGTTGATTTCGGCAACATACGTTTCGCTGCATAGTGTGCCACGCTCACTTTTATTAGTGTGAACGCCATCAAACCATATTATTTTTTACATGAATTACATCATCTTGATACTGGTGAAATCTAATAGCTTGTTCAATTATTTAAATATTAATATATATTATATTACATGTTGGATAAATATAAATATGTAGATTGATTCTTCAAACCATGAAAAATGTTGTCTCTGAAATCTCTTCAGTTGCGTCGATACAAAGCTTCCGAAAGAAGAGTTAAGTAATCTCATAAGATAATTCATTTCAGTAGTTGTCTTCTGCTATCAGTGTCTATGTTTGACTTCAGGTCCAGATTTTACTTTATTTATCAGAATTTTCGAAACCTATTCTTCGTTCCTTCTTCATTTTTTTGTTGACAAGATCACTGCCATTGGCAGAGTTGCAGTCAGTCTGTGCTGCCGGATAGGATCTTTTGGCGACGTCATTACTCCTGGTCCTAGCTGCTGACAAGCTATTTCGATGTTCTTATCGTTGGCAGGGTAGACCGAGGCATTTTGTTCTTTTACTTTTAGGCAAAATGAGAAGTCCCTATTTTGTTGGTTTATTATGTTTTCTGTTTCTTGTTTTCTCTTCTTTTATTTGATATATCCTTCTTCTCTCTTGTCGTTTCTATTGTTCTAATTTTTACACTTCGCTATGCCATTTTCTCTTCTGTTCTGTTTAATCTTCTAGAGAATAGTCTATTTTGTTGTTTTCTTCATCTGACTGTATATTCTCTCCGTCTTTTTCTTTCCCTCCGTCGTTCTTCATCTAATCACTTTCATTAATTTCTGCCTACTTCCTTTTATATTATATTTTTCTACTCCTTTTTTTTGTGTTAGCTAGCTTTCACCTGTGTGGAAGTCCCTATGGACTAGAAACTGAATTTTGCGTGTTAGTCCCTTTATTCCCTGGCACCCGTGTACATAGGGCTCCCTCGCCGCACAGGCAGAAAACTCCGTCTTTGGAGGTACTAAAATTGTTTCCGTCGATGAGTAATTGACGTGTCAAGCTAGGCCTCGCAGCTGAGACCAGGGGTGAATCATTTCAGGGGAAGAGGCATGTTTACAGCACTTGGGGGAAAAATAATCAACAACAGAAAAAGAAACAAGAACAACAGATGGTCCGATCCAGGATCGAACCCGTACTCCGCGGCACAGCGCCTTGCCACGAGAAACCACAAGCACACGGCCAACTCAACAGCGATCCTGCTTCGGTAGATGTTTTGCTATTTGTTTTTTTTTCCTGTTGTTGGTTATTTGTTCAATTTTTGTCCGAGTGTTGTAAACATACATCCTCCCTTGAAATGATTCGCTGATCTATCGTCTCGGAAGTTTCCTCCCTTACTAATATTCATTTATTATTATTTGTATACTGAGACTAGGACTGGTTGCCGCAGAGAGAAATCAGAAATAAAAATCCCAAATGGTGCAGCCGGGATTTGAACTCACAACCTCTCTGCATCGAAAACGGCGACTTGCCTCAAGACCAACCAGTCCACCTTTCTTCATTTGTCTTTAATCGACGAGTGGCGATATAATTTGCTTTCCTTTGTTCTTCTGTTGGCTTCCTCAATCGTTTTCTTTGTTGTTACATGGCGAATAGATTTGTATGTAAGTTGTTTTATTTTGGGGTCTTTTTCTATTTGTCTAATTGTCATGATTCTTTCTGAGTGGTATTTTATTTCAAGAATATTGTTTTTTACATTATCCGTTTGTTGCTATTTCTACAACGTCGAATGTTATCGTGTAGTTCATTGCGTTTTGTTACTCGTTGACCTTTTACGTTGGTAAATGCTAATACTAGTATTTTAATTTTCTTCTCAATCATTTCTTTAATACGTCCTACCTATTTATTCTTTATTTCGCATATTTTGATGGTGGATATCTTGTATCCTACATCTATATGATTTATAGCTTGTCTAAAGTATATATTTATACTTATCTATTTAGATCATGTGATTTATTCTCACTGTCAATAAGTATACACACGACTGTGGTGTTTCAACAAGGTGTAGCCAGTCCCGCAGCTGTATCATTAAATAATTTGGTTATTTGGTTATGAAAGGCCTCGGTATCACTGCAAACGAATTAAAATCCATAATTGCTCAACCGCCCGTGCCAGCGTAATCATCCGAATCTCATCTCCCAAACAAAGAAAGGTGATTGTAGTCCCCATCATAGCAGTCTCAGCACACGCCAAAAGACAAAAGGCGAAACCGCGCAGAAAGTGAACACAACCAACTATTCATCATTAAATAATATACCCCTTGAACATGTGAGAAAGTTAATATATCTTGATTCTATGATCACAACGACTGTCTCCCTTGAAGAAGAAATAAATTCCCGAATCGGAAAGGCAGCTTCAACATTTGGTAAACTTATCAAAGTAAAGTTATCTTTACGATGGAGTATGAGCCAACACCAAATTAACAGTCAGGACTAAGATTCAAATTTATCAAAGTTGTGTGCTTAGTGCACTTCTATACGGATCATAAACTTGAACTACCTATGCAGGGCAGGAGAAAAAGTTAAAACAGCCTCCACGTGCGTTGCCTTCGAATTATTATAAACACCAAATGGCAAGACAAAGTAACCAACTCTAATGTCTTACTACCAGCCAAACTGTCATCCATCATGGCAACACTTAGGAGTTGTAGACTAAGGTGGCTGGGTCATGTAAGAAGAATAACAAACATTCGTATTACCAAAGAAATATGGTATAGGGAACTTAAGGACGGAATGAAACCAAAGGACAAACCAGTGCTGAGATTAAAGGATGTTTGCAGGATTTCATTGATTGAAATCTCTACCAGTGAAAGAAACTGGCAAAATCTGACTGCAGATCGTAGCACATGGAGAACAGAAATAAAGAAAAGCACAACTTTCGAGGCAGCGCTGATATCAAATTCAGAAGATAAAAGGCGCAGGAGAAAGGAGACGAGGCCAGGTATCACGAATACATCTCGCTCGTTCTGCGGATGGATCTGTCTGTCCAATAATGGCAGATTCAGCCACGAGAGAAGCTGTTCAGCAAAGCAGCATCCAGCATAAAACACGAATATTTTTCTAAACTACTGACTTATCATGATTGTTTGCTACCAACCGTCTGTCAAGACGAGAAGGCCATATCATATCTTATCTATTTGCCTCAAATGAGAGGCCTACACTTTCACCAGCACAAAAAAAGCACAATAGAGTGCGCGCTGATGGCATAACAGAAGAGGTATTAAAAGATATTACCACAGACAATCACACAGAAAGTAGCTCTTCGCAGGACACTAACAGAAGAGTAAACAAGATGAAGATCAAAAGTTGCGTGACAAATAATGTGATAGTTTATAAAACAATGAAAAGAAACAGCCTAACTAAAGGTAGACTGGAAAGTCTGGCTCAAAACAGACAACAGTAGCGAACTATCATTGTTGCTTTATGTACCAGATCAGAACGTGTAAAGCGGTTTAAATAAAATCTGACTTGATGCTACAAAATACTAAGCAAAAATAGCGCTAATTGTTTTACCTTTAGCCAAATTATTGTTAAGTTTTGTCTACCCAGGCAGAAAAATGTCGAAAGATAAGACCATAACATCAGAAATCATGACACGCATCCCATTAGCATAAGATGATTTCAACAAACCGGCGAACATCTGGAGATTCAAAGTTATCGGTTAACAAACAAAACATAAACTGCTCAACTTCTGTGTGGTACCATTGCTAACACATGGAAGTGAAAGTTGGAAATCCACCGAAACTTTAGATATGAATTTAAATGCTTTTGAAAACAAATGTCCCGTCGGATCTTAAACATAAGCTGGAAAGAATACATTTCAAATGAACAGATAAGAGACAATCAAAACAAGAATATGTGTCGAGCTTTATAAGAAGAAGGCGTTGAAAATACATCGGTCATGTGCTGAGAATTTATGAAGAAAGACTACCTCTTCAGGTATTCAGGAAATTATAGAAGGAAGAGGTATGTATTACAGCACTCACAAAAAAATGACAAATAAACAACAAAAGAAAAAAACAAAGAACAATATATGGTCCGAAGCAGGATCGAACCCGTACTCCATGGCACTGCGCTTTGCCATGAGAAGCCGAACGCTTGGTACACTGCCACTCAGCTAACTTGAGTTAATTCTTCAGGTATTCATGTTGAAACCATCTGGTAAAAGAAAACAAAGCAGACCCAGAGATCCGCTATGCAGAACAATTAATAGGGAAGGCTCTACCTTGGGACTAAGAAACAACCAAGAACTACAAGAACTAGTAGCAAATCGTCAATCATGTAGAACTATGACTTCCGCCTTTATGTGCCGTCTTCGGCCCGAAAGTTAAATGGTTGGTTGCGTTCGCCCGATGACTAAAGTATTTTAGAGTATCGTGGTAGACTAGAATATTCCTCTTCATCATCCGTCCTTACAAGGACGTAGTGGACGTGTCTGCGTTGTGTTGTGGTTTCCAGTATAACTGTTATATTTGCGCCTTTCAGCCCAACACATCCGACTTCAGCACGATATTTTTGAGTATCGGGTTGTCTTCCCTCTTCGATCCCTGCTCACTTGGCCAGACTAGACAAGTTAATCTGTTACTGGAGGCACCGAGGAAAGGTGGAGCATGGTCTGGATGGTTTTGGTTCACCGATCCTGGCGCAAGACATCAGCTGGAAAGTTAAATGAATGAATGTAAATGGGAACTATAATTCCACTGTTATAATTTAACATTCAGACATTTTTTCTTTAACTCTCTCAGGGACAGACAATTTATGACAAAAATAGTCGTTATTGGACAAGACAGAAATGGGGGAAAAAATTATAAATTTACAATCATCAATTAAACATTAACAATTAACGTCAAATTTCAGTCAAATTGTTCTACTCGTTATAGAACTGATTCGTCTTTTAAGTGGAAAGCATGGTACAAAATAATTATAAATATGCAAAATAAAAATAATACAAAATTAAGTACCAGTCTCATACCAGTGGATAAAGAGATACAGCGAAGATTATGGCGCTGGATATGACGACACACCGCGGAAGCCAACTGAGAGTATTACACAACAGGCCCCTTTTCGGAATCCCCAATGAAAAAAAAACAAAGAGGAAGCCCAACATTTTCTTGTAGAAGACAGATGGAAGCAGAGATGAAGATGATGGGGAAGACATGGAATGATCTTAAAAGAATGGGAAGAAACAGAACGGTTTGGAAAGTGTTTGTTGATGACTTATGCTCCACTGGGAGCTGAAAAGGTAGAAGAAGAAGATGGTACAAAATGTGTACCGACGAAAGGATTTCTATTTGAGTTAAGGTGTTTCAACCTTACCACTAACCAAAATAAAGACTTAGTTAGATGGTGTGAAGTTTGTAGCAGAATGCCTGAAAGAGTTTCATCAGACACATCAGTCACTGCGACATCGCTGCTGACTTGCTGCCTATTTCCGTTGCTTGTTTCTACCTGCGGTTACTTGTTGTGCGATAATGAAGAACAGTCAGTTCTGTGTGTGTTTTTCTGCATTTTCTTCAGCCATTACCGTTCCTGCATTTTCTTTTCCTGATTTGTGCATTTTCCTGATAATTTTCCTGATTTGTGCATTTTCCTGATAATTGTCCTGATTTGTGCATTTTCCTGATAATTGTCCTGATTTGTGCATTTTCCTGATAATTGTCCTGATTTGTGCATTTTTCTGATAATTGTCCTGATTTGTGCATTTTCCTGTTAATTGTCCTGATTTGTGCATTTTCCTGATAATTGTCCTTATTTGTGCATTTTCCTGATAATTGTCCTGATTTGTGCATTTTCCTAATAATTTTTCTGATTTGTGCATTTTCCTGACAACTGTCCTGATTTGTGCATTTCCCTGATAATTTACCTGATTTGTGCATTTCCCTGATAATTTTACTGATTTGTGCATTTTCCTGATAATTTTCCTGATTTGTGCATGACCAAACGAGCGAGATACACTTTTGACTACCTAGAGAACCACATAGATTTTATTGTCTATGTTTTCTTTTATTTACAGAAACGCTATAATTTTCTTAAATTTTACCAAATCTTTGCACATGTTGCTCTTGAATATAGAACCGTCATCATTGTACTGGGACATTTCTATTCTATTCTATTCTATTCTATTCTATTCTATTCTATTCTATTCTATTCTATTCTATTCTATTCTATTCTATTCTATATCGTACACTCCATCAACAAAAGCTCTCAAATCATTTTCCCCTTTACTGTCTCTCTCAGTCCTCTCCCTCTATTTTCCCCTGGTTTTTACAAGTCCGTTGTATACTGGGCATCCTGATGGCAATCCCTGACCTAGTTACAAGAACGACGGACTGATGGTCCAAATTACAATAACAACGGACTAATGTGCGGCGTCCATACTTCAGGCTTTCACCAAATCGCGTCATATATTTCTGTGAAGAAAGCCTCTTTTATTTCAGCACTGGTTCTTGACTTCAAGTTTTCTTGTTCATGCTTTTATCGCTGGTTTTACAATGTTGGGTGACTGTCACTCCTCCATGCAGCCACGTTTTACATCCTGGCTTGGGAACGGCATCGATTTAGTTTATGTCCAGTAGCATTTATATTTCATTTCTGATCTTTTAGGTAAGTGCCATTATTTTGTTCACATGCCCCATAATAGTGGGTAAAAATGGTAAAGGTAAAAAAGGTATATCTAGAGAAGCACTAAAAGGTATATCTAGAAAAGTACTAAAAGGTCCATCTAGAGAAGTACTAAAAGGTCCATCTAGAGAAGTACTAAAAGGTCTATCTAGAGAAGTACTAAAAGGTCCATCTAGAGAAGTACTAAAAGGTCCATCTAGAGAAGTACTAAAAGGTCTATCTAGAGAAGTACTAAAAGGTCTATCTAGAGAAGTACTAAAAGGTCCATCTAGAAAAGTACTAAAAGGTCTATCTAGAGAAGTACTAAAAGGTCTATCTAGAGAAGTACTAAAAGGTCCATCTAGAAAAGTACTAAAAGGTCCATCTAGAAAAGTACTAAAAGGTCCATCTAGAGAAGTACTAAAAGGTCTATCTAGAGAAGTACTAAAAGGTCCATCTAGAAAAGTACTAAAAGGTCCATCTAGAAAAGTACTAAAAGGTCCATCTAGAGAAGTACTAAAAGGTCCATCTAGAGAAGTACTAAAAGGTCTATCTAGAGAAGTACTAAAAGGTCCATATAGAGAAGTACTAAAAGGTCCATCTAGAGAAGTACTAAATGGTCCATCAAGAGAAGTACTAAAAGGTCCATCTAGAGAAGTACTAAAAGGTCCATCTAGAGAAGTACTAAAAGGTCTATCTGGTGAAGTACTAAAAGGAATATTGAGGCGCGACATAAAAACAGCAGGCATCAGCTCCATTGACGAGATTGAGAGGCTCGCTCAAAACAAGGAAGTGTGGCGAGGTGCAATGCGGGTCCTGTGCAAGGTCTGACTGACACTTGTTAACATAGGTCGTCGGACATAGATAGTCTAGAATTTCTGCCCAAAATTATATCCTCAGTTCAAAGGACAAGAGATAGATTGTACTGGAGGAGACTCTGGGATAATTTTAGAGACCCACTTTTGTGAAGCAACAATTTTCAACTCCGATGTTAAATCAGTCATATTATATGGCTGTGAAACATGGAGAACAACAAAATTGACAATCATGAAGATACAGACTTTCATTAATGGATGCTTACGCAGAATAACTAAGACTAACATGGACGAGTAACATCAAAAGATGGACAAGTCAATCTATGACAGCCTGCACCATCAAAGCAAGAAACAGAGTAGAATGGCGATCCATGGTAGCCAACTTTCGTTGCGGGGAAGGCACTCGATGATGATGATGATGATGATGATGATGATGATGATGACGCAGAATAAGAGGATGGAAATGGCAGGACAAAATCACTAACATAGAATTATAGAAATGTACCAGTCAAATACCAGTGGATAAAGAGATACAGCGAAGACGATGGCGCTGGATATAGGACACACAAATACTGCGGAAACCAACTGAGAGTATTACACAAAAAGCCCTTTTTTGGAATCCCCAGGGAAAAGGCAAAGAGGAAGGCCAAGGAATTCTTGGAGAAGACAGATAGAAGCAGAGATGAAGATAATGGGTAAAACATGGAATGATCTTAAAAGAATGGCAAGAAACAGAACGACTTGGAGAGTGTTTGTTGAAGACCTATGCTCCACAGGGAGCTAGAAAAGGAAGAAGAAGAAGAAGATTTTTGTGAAGCAGTTAGATCTTTTCGCGAGCGTCTCCATGATATCGCACTTTATGCTGGTACTCACATTGACAGCCCATTTCGTCTCCATGATATCGCACTTTATGCTGCTACTCACATTGACAGCCCATTTCGTCTCCATGATATCGCACTTTATGCTGCTACTCACATTGACAGCCCATTTCGTCTCCATGATATTGCACTTTATGCTGCTACTCACATTGACAGCTCATTTCGTCTCCATGATATCGCACTTTATGCTGCTACTCACATTGACAGCCCATTTCGTCTCCATGATATCGCACTTTATGCTGCTACTCACATTGACAGCCCATTTCGTCTCCATGATATCGCACTTTATGCTACTACTCACATTGACAGCCCATTTCGTCTTCATGATATCGCACTTTATGCTGGTACTCACATTGACAGCCCATTTCGTCTCCATGATATCGCACTTTATGCTGGTACTCACATTGACAGCCCATTTCGTCTCCATGATATTGCACTTTATGCTGCTACTCACATTGACAGCCCATTTCGTCTCCATGATATCGCACATTATGCTGCTACTCACATTGACAGCCCATTTCGTCTCCATGATATCGCACTTTATGCTGCTACTTACATTGACAGCCCATTTCGTCTCCATGATATCGCACTTTATGCTGCTACTCACATTGACAACCCATTTCGTCTCCATGATATCGCACTTTATGCTGCTACTCACATTGACAGCCCATTTCGTCTTCATGGTGAGAGTTACGTTGCACTGGTATGTCAGATTTCAACTTGTTTGTACCTCGCTTTTCCTGGTCCCATTCCTTTGATCTGTCCGGCGTGACTGACCCCTTGCTACCACTAGAACGGCTCCTCAGGATAAGAGCACACAAGCTCCTCTGCCACGTTGTGGTGGAGACACGTCAGAGATGTAAATTTGCACAGATGCTCTACTGTGAAGGTTTTAATGTATAAAACCTCATGTTATAGTCGAACATATATCAAGTTAGCAGCAATACTACAAATCAAGAAGAAAAAAAGTGGTATGGTGAAAGCTGTACTTAGAAATGGACAAAACAAAAGTCGACATTTCGGCCAAGTAGGTCTTCAGTTGGAACAACAAACACACAAAATGTATATATGGATATGTAAACAAATCTAACTACATGGCGATAAAATGCTAGATATTCAAGAAAGGAAATTTAAAAAAGGGTCACTTCCTTGTGTTCTAGAGCGTGGTCAGCCTCCGAATGGATTAAAATGAGAAGGCGGGATGACCAACAATAAATCTCACTGACCAAGCAATCAAGCGAGAAGACGGAACGGAAGGGTTCTAAAAATATTGGGAGGTCAATACAAGATATGTATAAACTATGCAAATATAACTCTGTGTGTGCACCCCGAACCGATGTGTAAAAAGAAACATGTCACAGAAACATGTAACAGAACATTATTACTACATTATAAATGTATCAAGTTATAATGTTGTTTGGTGTCATATCTTATAGGTCATGGCCTAAGCCGTCAGAACCGGCTCATGGCAGTCCATTTTAACTCCCCTGACCAGTATGCTATTCCCAACATCCATGCACATAGGCATGATCTCTTTTTGTTTAGGGTGAACGCAGTCTGTTCATTCTTGAAAACCGCCTCATAACTCGCCTGAACTACTTAAACCTAAGTGGGAGTAACATGGTGCAGTTGAATGCAGTGATTTTAGAACAATAAGCCAACAATTAAGAATAAAATCAATACTGAATTAGATGAGCAACAATTTGGATTCAGGAAAAACAGTGGCACAAAAGAAGCCATATTTAGCATGAGAACATTTATTGAAAAGTACACAGAAGTAAACAAACCAATATATGTCTGCTTCATAGACTACACCAAAGCTTTCGATAGAATACACCATAATCAACGTATAGACTGCCTAAAGGATATAAATCTAGACGACACAGACATACGACTAATATGTAATTTGTACTGGGAGCAAACAGCAATAATAAAATATAACAAGGAGAACTCTACACCCATTGATATGAAAAGAGGAGTAAAATAAGGATGCATCCTATCACCAAGCTTGTTCAATCTATACACTGAGCAAATCTTTAAAAACATCTCAGAGATGCCTGGCCTAAACATTAATGGAAAGATAATCAATAACGTACGATATGCTGATGATACTGTTCTACTAGCAGAAAACAACTGCTTAATGTGACAAAAACATAACAAGCAAAACATATGGATAGATATGAATATAAAAAATACTAAACTATGATCATAAACGAAGAAAATTCTCAAGACCTACAATTAATTATCACAGTTGAAGGAATACATCTGGAGACAGTCCAGAACTACAACTTGGACATAATATAACCAATGATGGAAAATGTAAAATTTAAATAAACAAAAGAATAGGTATGGCAAGAAGTAATTTTAATGCCATGAAAAATATACTAACAACAAAACAAATATCAGCAGGGCTAAAACTAAGAATGGCAAAATGTTACATCTTCTCAATATTCCTGTATGGTGCAGAAACATTGACATTAGACAAGAAAACAGAACAGAAAAATTAAGCCTTTGTGGATTTATAGAAGAATAGGTAGAATTGGGTGGAATGAAAAGAAAACAAACGAAGAAGTTTTAAAACAACTGAAAATAAAAAGAGAACTACTAAATACAATTAAGACAAGACACATGAAATGTGTGGGGCATGTTAAAAGACACAACAGTCTACTAAAAGTAATATCGGAAGGGAAAATACAAGGTAAAAGAGGCAGTGGCAGACCAAGACTAACATGGACGAGTAACATCAAAAGATGAACAAGTCAATCTATGACAGCCTGCACCATCAAAGCAAAAAACAGAGTAGAATGGCACTCCACGGTAGCCAACCTTCGTTGCGGAGATGACACTCATTGATGATGATGATGAATGGGAGTAACTATTCTCACTCATTTATTTAAATATGCTTTTGTTCCTTTCTTTATATTTTATTTGCATGTTTCACATGTATTTCTATACAAAGTTTTAGAATCTCTCTTGTTTAACACTTTGCATACGTTTCGCCGCACTATGGGTCACGCTGATTTTGGCACCACGCTGTACGTTTGCCGCAAAGACGCCATTCTCATTGTGATTAATATGAACCGTCATCAAACCATATTCATTTCACATGTTGTGTATCTTCTTTGTATTGGTGAAATCTAATACCTTGTTCAATTATATAAATATTAATTTATAATACAATATATGTTAGATAAATATAAATATGTTTATTGATTCTTAAAACCATGAAGAAATTTGTCTCGAAAATCTCATTCGTTGCACGCATCGATAAATAGCTTCCGTAAGAAAAGAGTTAATCTTTTGTTGCTATATGACGTCTCATTTTGCGTATATTGACAAGATAGGGTTAGAAGTCTCTGGTCACCTGATTTTTTAAAGGTTTTTATGTTTTAGGTATTTTTGTTCTGGTTGAAAGCCTTTTAGTTGAAACGTTAATTCATTTGTTTAGTCTAGCCTAATTAGCAAAGCTAGAGTAGTGTAGCTGTTGTCGTCTTTGATTATAGCTAATCTAGTTTTTCTGGGGGCACTACGTGGTTTTCATATTTATTTTAATTTCAATGAGACTGATAATACACGTTTAAATAAATCTGCAACCAACTATCCACGCTTGTTTTTTTTTTTTCTCTTCATTTTATTTATATTTGTTATGGGACTCATATAATTTGATAGAGTTCTGTGAATTTTTACAAACGAATCAGCAAACTAGAGCTGGTCAAGATCCGACTCTAACTGTACACGATGGTACCAGAAATAAACTGCTTAGTTTCATCGAGAGAGTTGGCATAGAAAAGGACAAGAAAGACAAACAGGAGATTTTACAAAATAGATTGACAAAGTCTTGTGTGTCGGGATACGAATACACACACCGTTGCTCTTCATAAACTACGCACAGCGCAATCAGCTGTATTTCTAATACAAGCGACAACAAAAAAGATTTGTATTTGGAAAAATCATACTATACTGTCCAAAAAAAGAAACGCATAGCTTGTACAAGCTTAATTATTTATAGATTTTTAGAAAAAAAAAATTTTCGGGGTATCTCAAACCATACCAAAATTTGTCAACAAGATACAGGTCAAGGATTAAGCGTAAATTTCGAGATTCTTTTGCATAGTCAGAACGCAGTAGCTGCCCTTGGTAATCACGCATTTTTTTAACATAACTCACGTTGCGTTCATGGAAAAATCGTGATTTTTTTGGTAAACACAGCTCACTTCCCACGCAAATGAAGCCCTATAAAAGGATGAGGTTACACAAACAAATTCATTTAAATTTTAAGCAAACAATTATAGCACGTCTATCGCTAAATTTACGAAACATTGCTATCGGTCGTCTGCAAGCAGGCGAAAGTCAAAATCAGGTTGCCAGGCATCTAAACGTGCAGCAGAGTACCATCAGTCGACTTTGGCACCGTTTCCAAGCCACTGGCTCAGTTGAAGACCGGCACCGCAGTGGGCGACCCAGGGTGACAACAGCAGCTGAAGATCGCTTTATTCGGGTTCATCACCTCAGAAACAGGTTTACAACAGCTTCCTCTAGTGCGCAGTCATTGCTTGCAGGAAGCCGTGTGTCTGAGCAAACTGTCCGGAATAGACTGCATGACGCTGGACTTATGGCACGACGACCTCACCGAGGACCTGTCTTAACGCGCCGCCATCGCCAAAATCGACTTCTTTGGGCCAACCAGCATCGGCCCTGGACAATCGACAATCAATGGAGACGTATCTGGTTTAGTGACGAATCTTCCTTTTTGTTGCAACGCCATGACAGACGGAGAAGGGTATACCGTAGGCCAAATGAACGTTTTGCCCAAAATTGCGTTGATGAAGCTCCGCCGCACGGTGGTGGAGGTGTAATGGTGTGGGGAATGATCAATTTCAACGGAAGGAGTCCATTGGTGCAGATTGAAGGAGGCTTGAATGCGCAACGATACGTCAATGAAATTCTTGCACCCTATGTCGTTCCAGTTTTGGCACCGCAGAGGTCTGTGTTTCAACAGGACAACGCCAGACCCCATTCTGCACGGTTCACCACACAGTTCTTGACTACCAACAACATTCCCACCCTTCCCTGGCCATCGCTGTCTCCAGACATGAACCCAATCGAGCATCTATGGGATGAGCTGCAAAGACGTCTTTGTCACCGAAACGTTTCTCCAGCCAATCGTCGTGATCTGTTTCAGTCACTGCAGGAAGAGTGGGCAACCATACCACAGGCCCACATCAGACATTTGATCGCATCTATGACAAGGAGATGCCAGTCGCTGATCGATGCAAGAGGAGGCCACACACCATACTAACGTGAGAACCCATGGGACTAAAAAAATTTGTCACACAGATGCACGACAACTGTAAATGGAAAGCAAGTACCCTAAGGTATTCTTATGTGCAATTTGAACACTGTGGTCATTAAATTAATAAACTTATTGAATGTCAAAGTTATGCCTAAAATTTGGTCATCAGTACCTATGCGTTTCTTTTTTTGGACAGTATAGATTACTCCCTACCCTTCCCTGGTCTTGCTTTACTCAGCGTAGTGTGTTTTTTTTTTTTTAATATGGTCTTGTAAACCTGCGTCATTTTGATTTATACAACGTACAATTCTCTGAATTTCTCTTCCTAATATTTGATATTAGCTCTCTTTTTGCTTTGGCCTCTTTCATAACGCTTTCATTACTCTTCTTAGCCGTCCATTGTATTTTCAAGATTCTTCTGTAAAACCACATTTCTACAACCTCCAGTGATTTTCTTGTCTGCTGTCCTATTGTTCATGATTCACATATATATGCTAAGATAGACTCTACATAACATTTAAGAACTCTTTTTCTTCTTTCACTCTTTTTCCACTCATAATAGCCCGTCTGAAAGATTCTCTGTTCCTTGTCAGGTCTTTCTATTTTCTGTGTTCATGTATTAGGTCGCTTTTAAATCTTGAGACTACCTTTACTTTTAGTGGTCTGCCTCAGTCTCGGTTGTAAGTCAAGTCAAGTGCCCCCGTCGCGTCAAGTGGTGTGTAGGGAATATGGTGTTAGTGACCATACATTTTACAGACCCTCGGCACATGATTTTTGGGATAATGTGGTCGGAATTACGCCCGTGCCGCTTTACTTTCCTAGAAAAAAAATCCGGTACCCATTAAAGGCTGGGTGAAACGGAAGCCGTCGGTCGGGATCGAACCCTATCTTTTGTCTTTTGTAGTCCAGTTCACTAGCCACTGAGCTATCGCGGCTAATCTCGGCTGGACTAAAACTATATCTTTTTCCTTTTTTCATTGTTTCGTTATTTTTTTCTTTCATTCTTCACTTACACTTGTACCCGTTCAGGTGTCGAGAAAGAATACAAAGTTCTGCTTCTCGCCCATAGCGGCTTTACTCACTCTCAATTGATGTTGCAGTGTTTCTTTGATGTCTGTCCATCCTATTCTGGTTGTGGCACCTGCCCTTCCCCATTCTTCTATTTTAATAAAAGCTCTGTATGGTATGGAATCGCACAACATTCTTTCTAGATAAGCACAACAGTTTTTTGTTGTCTGTATGTAACTTAGGAGTGACTCAATGCCAACTCTCTCTATCTTATAATAGTATTTATGATTCTGTCTTTTATGGTCATCCCATGTGCCGGAATCATACAATCTATTATTGTTCTTTCCAGCCCTCATTACTATTTATACAGCAACTATGTATATAACCTACAAAGGACAAGAGGTACGGTTTGATCCCAACCGACGGCTTCCTTTTCACCCAGTCTTTAATGGGTACCGGATTTTTTAATAGGAAAGTAACGCGGCACGGGCGTAATACCCACCACATTACCCCCAAAATCATGTGCCGGAAGTCTGTACAATTTATGGTCACTAACACCATATTCTCTATACGCCACTTGGCGTGACGGGGGCACTTTACTTTTTTTTTACTTCTGTATATAACATATAACGGACATAAAAGTATGGTAACGTTTATGTGATATACCTGAGATCATTGTAACGCCTGTACAATGTTAACATTGACTGCGAATCCTGTATGAATCATTGGTCTATTAGTTTGTTTTCCTTTCTCAGGAACACACGTCAATTGTTAGTTAATTATGCATTACCATCACCATGCCTCACCTTCGCCTTTACTACAACTGAGATAACCTAGGGTCATATTTTATAGCGCGATAGCACTCACGTGGAGCCACATTTTTACGTTAACTCATTAAGTATTACATAAAAGTGTGTGGGCACGTGCACTGAATATTACACAATAGTGTGAGAGTACTTGCATTAAATATTAATAAAAATGTGTATGTACGTTTTATTAACAACTACCTACGCATGTGAAAGGTGGAAAACAACTGAGATTGAGAAACAAATTAAACGCTTTTAAAAACAAATGCCTAAGAAGGATACTCGATGTACAATTAAATTAATTCAAAAGTTGCCAAAAGTCACGGTTTTCCGAGAAAGTCCCGGTTTTTGTATAAAATATTTCACTGTCCAGAAAAATGTTTTCGGAACATATCCTGGTTTATTCCGGAATATGTCCTGGTTTTGTACCTGCAAAATATCTCTCTTATTCAGGCTCATTTTGAAAATCTTCGGCGTGAAATTGTTGTGACTATTTGTGCTCTACTCAACAATAGCGGTAAATTAAAAATAACAGAATTAACACCCAACAATAACAATATGGATTGGCTTGACGGCAACGAGTTACAGATCTCCTAAGGTACTATCTATCTCAACATTCCCAAATTGTAGTTTGTGGACTTTCATTTCTAACTTGAAATGTTCTCCCCTCGACTGCTCCAGCCTCAAAATTTGTGTTTTAATTCTGTCTGTTTGCTTTTGCTTTCATTCTGTCTGTTTGTTTTTGCTGTCATTCTGCCTGTCTGTTTTTGCTTTCATTCTGTCTGTTTGTTTTTGCTTTCACACTGTCTGTTTGTTTTTGCTTTCATTCTGCCTGTTTGTTTTTGCTTTCATTCTGTCTGTTTGTTTTTCCTTTCATTCTGCCTGTTTGTTTTTGCTTTCATTCTGTCTGTTTGTTTTTGCTTTCGTTCTGTCTGTTTGTTTTTGCTTTCGTTCTGTCTGTTTGTTTTTGCTTTCATTCTGCCTGTTTGTTTTTGCTTTCATTCTGTCTGTTTGTTTTTGCTTTCATTCTGTCTGTTTGTTTTTGCTTTCATTCTGTCTGTTTGTTTTTGCTTTCATTCTGCCTGTTTGTTTTTGCTTTCATTCTGCCTGTCTGTTTTTGCTTTCATTCTGTCTGTTTGTTTTTGCTTTCATTCTGTCTGTTTGTTTTTGCTTTCATTCTGCCTGTTTGTTTTTGCTTTCATTCTGCCTGTCTGTTTTTGCTTTCATTCTGCCTGTTTGTTTTTGCTTTCATTCTGCCTGTTTGTTTTTGCTTTCATTCTGCCTGTCAGTTTTTGCTTTCATTATGTCTGTTTGTTTTTGCTTTCATTCTGTCTGTTTGTTTTTTGCTTTCATTCTGTCTATTTGTTTTTGCTTTCATTCTGTCTGTTTGTTTTTGCTTTCATTCTGCCTGTCTGTTTTTGCTTTCACTCTGTCTGTTTGTTTTTGCTTTCATTCTGTCTGTTTGTTATTGCTTTCATTCTGTCTGTTTGTTTTTGCTTTCATTCTGTCTGTCTGTTTTTGCTTTCATTCTGTCTGTTTGTTATTGCTTTCATTCTGTCTGTTTGTTTTTGCTTTGTCGGTTACTGTCAATTGTGTCTTGCGACTATGAAGCTGTAATATAAGCTGTTAATTTAGCATTACACTAGACTGAACAGATGAAACCAAGGTTTAAATTCAGAAAGTACCAATAACCTAATTATTCGTATGATAAAGTGTGAGTTTTCTTATTCAACTCTATAATAAATATTATTAACGTAATTAGCAAGAACATTAATTGTCTAGTATCTCTGAGTTATGCTTACGAGATATGTTCCGGTTTCGCTTTGAAAAATAAAATACCAATTTGTCCCAGTTTCAGCTCTGAAGATGATGGCAACCCTATTCAAGACTAATATAGAGATAAGAGAAATAATCATGCAACCAACGATATCATTTACAATTAAGAATATAAGATATAACAGACTTGTGCTGAGAATAGAAAGCAAGAGAATTCCAAAACCGGTTCTTCCATGGGAAACATTAGGATACAGGAAAAGAGAAAGACAGAGAAATGGTCATGCAGCCAAGAGCAACAACGGCAATCAGAGAAATGGTCATGCAGTCAAGAGCAACAACGGTAATCAGAGAAATGGTCATACAGCCAAGAGCAACAACTGTAATTAGAGAAATGGTCATACAGCCAAGAGCAACAACGGCAATCAGAGAAATGGTCATACAGCCAAGAGCAACAACGGCAATCAGGAAGAGAAGGTTGGTATATTTACGCCACGTGATGGAAAAAAAAATAACTAATGCACCAGAAAGCAAACATATAATTAGGAAACAGCAGTAAAATACAAAATAAAACACCGAGGAGAACCCTGACAAGAGGGACAAAAAATAGGCATATAATTTCTTACAAATATTAAAAATCTCTTCCAGATATTTAAAGACATGTAGCATAGAACCCTGCCAGCTTTTTGAAGCGTCTGACACCTCTTGAAGGTTGTTAAACTTTAGGATCTTGCTATTTTGATTCCCATTGCTTTTTTAACGACCATTTCACTATTTTTTTTGCTCAAGAAAAACACAATCTCAAGTACCAGTTTTCAGAAGTTGAGTAAACCTTGAAGTCGTGTCATTCTGAGGAGAAGAAACATTCGTCACAGATGGGACTCAGAGCCACATTTAAAGGTGAAAGGACGTCTTTGAGGACAACTCACTGCTGCCTGGTAATTGCCATCGGGAGAAGGCAAGGCTATGGAAGATCACTCAAACAGAAACCTCGTGCAGAGTGGCCTCAACAGCCATGACCTGTGTCCACCATACAGAAAGAAACATATCCAACGGCAAACGTTTTCTAACTTGCCAAAGACGTCACCCATGTCGCTGGTTAGTGCACTGAAAAGTCAGGACAAACACAGGCACATAACAAGTATCAACTATGGGACTGTAGGACACACACACACACACACTTACATACGGGTATCAACCATGGGAATACAGGACATACACACACACTCACATACAAGTATCAGCCATGGGAATACAGGACATACACACTCACATACAAGTATCAGACATGGGACTATAGGACAAACACGCACATACAAGTATCAACCATGTGACTACAGGACACACGCGCATACAAGTATCAACCATGAGACTACAGGACACACACGCGCATACAAGTATCAACCATGAGACTACAGGACACACGCGCATACAAGTATCAACCATGTGACTACAGGACACACGCACATACAAGTATCAAACATGAGATTACAGGACACACACGCGCATACAAGTATCAACCATGTGACTACAGGACACATCCACATACAAGTATCAACCATGAGACTACAGGACACACACGCGCATGCATGTATCAATCATGTGACTACAGGACACACCCACATACAAGTATCAACCATGAGACTACAGGACACACACGCGCATGCATGTATCAACCATGTGACTACAGGACACACCCACATACAAGTATCAACCATGAGAATACAGGACACACCCACATACAAGTATCAACCATGTGACTACAGGACACACCCACATACAAGTATCAACCATGAGACTACAGGACACACACGCGCATACAAGTATCATCCATGTGACTACAGGACACACCCACATACAAGTATCAACCATGTGACTACAGGACACACCCACATACAAGTATCAGCCATGAGACTACAGGACACACACGCACATACAAGCATCAACCATGAGACTACAGGACACACACACACGCACATACAAGTATCAACCATGAGACTACAGGACACACACACACGCACATACAAGTATCAACCATGAGACTACAGGACACAAACACACGCATATACAAGTATCAACCATGAGACTACAGGACACACACACACGCACATACAAGTATCAACCATGAGACTACCGGACACATATGCACGCACATACAAGTATCAACCATGAGACTACAGGACACATATACACGCACATACAAATATCAACCATGAGACTACAGGACACACACACACGCACATACAAGTATCAACCATGAGACTACAGGACACATATACACGCACATACAAGTATCAACCATGAGACTACAGGACACATATGCACGCACATACAAGTATCAACCATGAGACTACAGGACACATATACACGCACATACAAGTATCAACCATGTGACTACAGGACACATATACACGCACATACAAATATCAACCATGTGACTACATGACACATATACACGCACATACAAGTATCAACCATGAGACTACAGGACACATATACACGCACATACAAGTATCAACCATGTGACTAGCTCATCTTGCGTTGTGATTTTTTTTTTAATGGTGAAAATTTAAAAAAAAGGACAAAGTGGTATGGTAAAAGCTTTACGTAGGTAAGAAACAAAACAAAATGAAAACGACGTTTCGGCCAGGTAGGTAATCCTTCAGCTGGAACAATAGACAACAACATAAAAAATTATATATATATATATATATCCGGCTTGCTACCGAAGCTACTGTGTCTTGTACTCTGCGCACACCGTGACCTGTGTTTTTCATCCTGATCATGTTTCGATATTTCGATTGCTCACGATGAATGATGATATCGTATGAAGAAGCACAGATAGTTGCATTCACTTTCAGTATGGCTACGCCTTATGTCTTTTGGCGTTATGTTGTTGCTATGATGGGGACTGCAGCTACCTTTCTTTGTTTGGATTCTTGAATTAGATTAAATGTTAATTCGGATGATTCCACTGGCTCGGACGGTTGATCAATTATGGATTTTAGTTCGTTTGCTGTGATACTGGAACCTTCGACTAACTACAAGTACTTAAATATAAAAGGATATACACAGAAATCTAACTACATGGCGATTAAATGCTAGACTCTTAAAGAAGGAACGTAAGTCACTTCCCTATGGTCTGGAGCTTGGCCTGACTCCGACTGGACTGTACTTGATATGTCCGGCGGACACAGATATCAAATACAATAACAGTGAAGGGTTCCAAAAATATGTGGAGGTGGGTACAAGATCACAGACTCTAATGTTTTTTTTTTTTTACTTCTCCATCATAGTACGGGACAAAGAGTCAACTTCGCATTAATAATGGACTTGAACACTAAAAAAGAAGAAGGGGCCGAAACCTTCCGCTCAGTAGCAAACACAATAACCACTAAACCAGACGGGCTTATATATCCATTAAGTGTTTAATATATTAAATTACCTAAAAAATACACGCCATCATATAGCGTTTAATGGAACTACGTCCAAACACTCTTATTTAAAATTAAATTGCTGGTGTCCACAGTATATTTTATTATCGACCCGTTTCTGGATAGCGTGGCCAGAATTACGTCAGTGCGAGTCACTCCCCCCGAAAGAAAATATGGTATCCTGTGCATCTAAGTTTGTTTAAACGTAGAATCCGTCATTCAGGATACAACTATATTTGTTGTGTTTGGACTCAAATGTTTCAGTATATTTGTTACACATTGAGTCAGTTGCTTACTTACTCAATGTAATTTTTAAAATACTTTTTTTTATAAATGTTTTTTTTTTTTTAATCTCCTTTTTAATGTTCACCCGGGCAGTGTTCGTATAGTTGCGGTGTGTCATTAGTTTGCGGCGAAGCCGCGATATCTGCACATTTAGACCTGACACATCCGTCTTCCTCATTATGTAAAAAGGAAAGTACCCCCGTCACGCCAAGTGGCGTATAGCGAAATATGGTATTAGTGACCCTATATTTTACAGACCTTCAGCACATGATTTTTGGGGTAATGTGGTCGGTATTACGCCCGCGCTGCTTTACTTTCAAAAAAAAAAATCTGGTACCCATTTAAGGCTGGGTGAACCGGGAAGCCGTCGGTTGGGATCGAACCCTACCCCTTGTCCTTTGTAGTCCAGTTCCCTAACAACTGAGCTGTCGCGGCTCCCTTTCCTCATTATGGGCTGTGCTAAACATTTTTTGTTCACGGGGAAGCGACCATTTTTGGCCAACTCTTTTCGACTTTTAGCTGCAAAGGGTTATTTTTAACGTGCGGGAGTGCACACTGGACGTCCTGTTTTTCGCCGTTGTCGGAGAGCGCGGGATCTCACTAGCCAGAGACCAGGGGAGAGGGTAAAGTCATGAGTAACCCACAGATTTTAAGTGAACAATTCTCACCGTCTGTGGCGAGATTCGAACCTGAGAGTTGTACTGTTCAGAAGCAAACGACTTACCCTTGAACCAAGTAGTCCTGCATATGTTATGTATTCTTTGTGTATGTTCGATGCATAGTAGATAATAATATTCAGGTGTGCTCATTAAAACAAAAATAGATGTTATTTATATGCAGTGTATATAGCAATAAGAGAGCCGTGATATCTCAGTGGTTAGTGAACTGGACTACAAAGGACAAGAGGTAGGGTTCGATCCCAACCGACGGCTTCCGGTTCACCCAGCAATTAATGGGTACCTGATTTTTTTTCTGGGAAAGTAAAGCGTCACGGGCGTAATACCGACCACATTACCCCAAAAATCATGTGCTGAAGGTCTGTAAAATTTATTGTCACTAACACCATATTCCCTATACGTCACTTGGCGTGACGGTGGTTCTTTACTCTTTTTTTTACTATATAACAATAAGGTTTTTAAATTAAAAGCAAAATTTCAACATAAATGCATCTATATCTTCTCTGGTTCACCCAGCCACCAGGAAATGGGGACCAGAGTTCACGTTCTGATAACGTCGTCATCGCTAAGACGTTTGTGCTGAAGACGTCACCAATCGAGAGTTTCTGGTCACGCATCGACTGGGCGTTAGAGCACCTATAGCGTTACCTATGCTATGATACCGATTCTCATCTTATATCTTTAACATTTAGGCTTGAACTGAAGCCCAGTAAATGATGTATCGGCTAGCCAGGAGGGTAACCCTTACACTATTGCCACTTTCTAGGAACATTTACCACAAATAAATAGATAAAAAGTGGATAATGTTACAGATCTTGATACACTAATTACTTAACTCACAACAAAACTAAAACTCATTACTTATTTTCACAAGTAGGAGCTTTATTATTGTAATATTTAACGTGTTTAATTTATAACATTCCAATTCCGTGCATGGATTTATAGAAGAATACGTAGAATTGGATGGAAACAAATGATGAACTCTCTTATTGTGTTTTTAACGATATGATGAAGAGTGGTTGTGCTATGATAAAACACCATGTTTAAAAAGACAGTAGATTCCATTTTTGGCTATTTCATTCAACAGAAAGAATCCAACAATGTTTGTTATATCCTGCATCAATCCATTACGTCTTGTGTAATTTTTGGTTGTTGTAACGAATAGCTGTTTTCAAACAAAGAATGTATTGATTTGCTCCTTGCGACTCATTCGTACAAGAAGCTAGTAACTGAAGCCGCGATAGCTCAGTGGTTAATGAACTGGACTACAAAGGACAAGAGGTTCGGGTTCGATCCCAACCGACGGCTCCGATTCACCCAGCCTTTAATGGTACCGAATTTTTTATGGGAAAGTAAAGCGGCGTGGGCGTAATACCGACCACATTTCCCCAAAAATCATGTGCTGAAGGTTTGTAAAATGTATGGTCATTAACACCATATTCCCTATACGCCACTTGGCGTGACGGGGGCTCTTTACTACTTACATCGCTACTTCAAGATAAGTACTTGTCTTTCGAGACTATTTTTGTATTAATATATTGTTTGTTTTGCTTCTGATGATGGCTTTTTTGCCGAAACGTCATAGTTTGTGTCTCTTGTCTACAGGTTTAGCTGCTTGTGATTGTTCAGGTGGACGGCGGGTCAAGGGAGGGTCAAAAGTTATTTTAATCATCATCCTTTTTGGCGTAGGCGATCATGTCGCTCCACAACTTTCTGTCTATACATCTGGCGTCGGCGATCACGTCTCTCCACAACGTTCTGTCTATACAGCTGGCGTAGGCGATTATGTCGGTCCACAACGTTCTGTCTATATAGCTGTTTGCCACTTCTGCTGTTGACTTCCTACCAAACATTTCTCTTGAACTGCCTTGTATATTTTCTCTCTGTTTTCCTCTCTCTGATCTTCCCTAAGTTTGTCCCGCTGTCACAAAATATTCCTCTCTCTGATCTTCCCTAAGTTTGTCCCGCTGTCACAATATATTCCTCTCTCTGATCTTCCCTAAGTTTGTCCCGCTGTCACAATATATTCCTCTCTCTGATCTTCCCTAAGTTTGTCCCGCTGTCACAATATATTCCTCTCTCTGATCTTCCCTAAGTTTGTCCCGCTGTCACAATATATTCCTCTCTCTGATCTTCCCTAAGTTTGTCCCGCTGTCACAATATATTCCTCTCTCTGATCTTCCCTAAGTTTGTCCCGCTGTCACAATATATTCCTCTCTCTGATCTTCCCTAAGTTTGTCCCGCTGTCACAATATATTCCTCTCTCTGATCTTCCCTAAGTTTGTCCCGCTGTCACAATATATTCCTCTCTCTGATCTTCCCTAAGTTTGTCCCGCTGTCACAATATATTCCTCTCTCTGATCTTCCCTAAGTTTGTCCCGCTGTCACAATATATTCCTCTCTCTGATCTTCCCTAAGTTTGTCCCGCTGTCACAATATATTCCTCTCTCTGATCTTCCCTAAGTTGGTCCCGCTGTCACAAAATATTCGGACTGTTCTTTTCTCATCATCATCAAGCACCATGTCTGCTGGCATAGGTGATCATGTCTCTCCCGATCGCGACAGTTATTTATTATTTCTTTTGTTGACCTTCTGCCAAGCCATTCTCTTTAGCTGCTTGATATATTTTGTCTTTGCTTCCCTCTAGTTCTTCATCCCTCAGCTTCCCACAATATATTCCAGCTGTACCCTTCTCATTGCATGGCCAAAATATGATGATTGTTTCTTTCTAATATTGGATATTAGCTCTCTTTTTGCTTTTGCCTCTTTCAGAACGTTTTCATTACTTTTTTTTAGCTGTCCATGGTATTCTCAACAGTCTTCTGTAGAACCACTTTGCAATAGCCTCCAGTGATTTTCTTGTCCCTTCTCATAAAGTAGCAGCTAAAATGTATTATTTCCTTTTGTTGTTGGAAATTAACTCTCTTTTTGCTTTGTCCTCTTTTAAAACATTTTCATTTCTCTTTTTAAACTGTCTGTATGTGGTATTCTCAACATTCTTCTGTAAAACTACATTTATGTAGCCTTCAATGACGTCTTGGCTGATGTTCTGTTGTCCAGGATTCACGTCACACGTCAACACTGACTCCACATAACATTAGTGAAAAATGATGTCAAAAATATAATGTATAATACCATTACCGTTCTTTGGAATGCCATCTTAGCCTATGCTGTTATTTATCATCAATCCTCATGGAGTCATAAAGTCCAACTTGTTGATTTCAAAAACAAGATAAATGATTTATTGATAGTTGTTGCTTTTGCCAACGTTTATTTTATGGCTACACCATATCTTAGCCTGCCGTTGAAAAGCACCAAATGAACGCAAATGGTATCGTATTGTATGTCGCATGATGTAATATCTGCGCCTTTCGTCACAACATACCCGATCTTAGCACGACATTTCTAGACACAGAGTTTGCATTTTCTCTTCAAAGGTCAGACTAATTAATTTGGTTCCAAGATGCGGGATCTTCGTCAGCTCTGGCTTACTAATCATGAAGCTAGTAGTCAGGTCTGAGTTGCTGAATAGTTTCAGATCATCATTATCCGTAACATTACATAGCATGGGATTACCTTTACTTTCTGTGACAATCAACAAACCATAAATTGTCAGCATAAATCAACACTAAAACATCAATATTGAATCGGCGCTTCCAGCTTTAGTGCTTGCAGACGTCAATGATGTGCTTTAAAGCATCAAGAAAAACACTGACCAACCGGGAGAATTGTTTTTAACAAAAGCCAATATTGGAATTGGAGACTTGAGAATAAGAGTAAACATCGAACAAAGCCTGATTCCGGTGGCAAATTTGAAAGCAGGTCTTGTTGATTCTCTTCTGGTTAAGTTATTTATATCTCAACTATTTTTGGGTTTTTCTGTTGATTTTATTGGAAATAACTATGTCATTTTTGTTCGTAATTTATTATGACTGAGCTAAGCTTGAGGAAATGTTCAACTTGTTTTGGAAAACACAGAAATAATTAAAATAGCGTTTGATTTGGATAAAATGATAAGCACAAAAGAGTGTGTTGTACAGAAAATACAATATTAACAATTGTTCAGGACGAATCAACATCCAAAGCTGTGTTGATCCAATAATAATCAAGAAACAGGGCAGAGGTCAAGCATGAATGATTTTATTGATTGAACTTATTGCAGTAATCAGATTTGTTCTGGCTTCAAATGTTCCTTGGGCGTTAGATGTTTTTTTTTTGTATGGAACAAATGGGGGGAGAGAAATGAGTAAGAATTATCTGCGTTTCTATTGTCAAATCTGCTATTGCCATTTCTTTTTCCAATTTTCCTTGTCTTTGTGCTGTTCGGTGTGTTGTACTCTTGCCCATCTACATTATCATCGTTAACATGCAATGTACATTATCATTTTATTCTTCATTATGCATCCTGAAAAGGAACGTTTATTGCGTTGTGCCGAAATTAAGAACGAGAATCAATATAATCGTCTTTCGGTCCATCAAATCCGGGCTTGTTCTGAAGTTTTTAGATACTGCGTCTCTATCTTCCTTTATTATCTTAATGGGTTTCTTGTTTTGGAGAACATCACATGAAAGTCAAGCCTTCTTCTTCTACTTTTCAACTCCCTGTGGAGCATAAGGTCTTCAACAAACACTTCCCATGCCGTTCTGTTGCTTAGCATTCTTTTAAGATCATTCCACGTCTTCCCCATGATCTTCATCTTTGCTTCCCTCTGTCTTCTTCAAGAATATTTCAGTCTTCCTCTTTGTCTCTTCTTCTTTTTAGACAAAAGGTGAGTCGGCGACCCGGACTCCGTGTGGCCTTCTCCGGATTGCGTCATATATTTCTTAGATAACGAACCCTTATCTTTCATGGATGGCGGATTTACTTTTCTTTCTTTTAAAAGTCCAGTTTGGTCTTTGGTTTTTATACATCGTCTTTCCATTTCTGTACATCGTCCGTTTAATTGTGTACATCTTCCACCCATTTCAGTACATCACCCAGCCATTTCAATACATCTTCCATCAATTTCAGTGCATCTTACATCCATTTCGGTACATCATCCGCCTATTTCGGTACATCATCCTCTATTTCAGTACATCCTACATCCATTTCAGTACATCGTTCATCCTTTTCGGTACATCGTCTATCTATTTCGGTACATCGTCCATCCAATTCGGTACATCCTCCGTCTATTTCGGTACACCATCCATTCAATTCGGTACATCATCAGTCTATTTCGGTACATCATCCGTCTATTTCGGTACACCGTCCATCATCCGTCTATTTCGGTACACTGTCAATCCATTTCGGTACATCATCCGTCTATTTCGGTACATCATCAGTCTATTTCGGTACATCATCCGTCTATTTCGGTACACCGTCCATCATCCGTCTATTTCGGTACACTGTCAATCCATTTCGGTACATCATCCGTCTATTTCGGTACATCATCCGTCTATTTCGGTACATCATCCGTTATTGAGTTATTGAGTTATTTGCGGGTCATCATCATTGCACTCCGAACATGTCCATAGGTGCTCAGATCCCCTCCTCGGCAATTCCCTCAGTGTCCAGCGACTGACGACTCCAGTTCTAATCCGTCTATTTCGGTACATCATCCGTCTATTTCGGTTCATGAAATTCTTTGTTTTCATCGAATACTCTCATTGTACAGTAACTATAATGAATTACACAGTTTAGAATTACATAAATTAGACTATTTAGGAATCTATTAATTAGACAGTTATTTAATCATTGAATTGTTACACCATCATTTTTCTTTAAATTACAATATTTTTATTTTTGTTGAATCTGTGGGGCTAACGAAGAAGGAAGTGATTGATCGCAGCAAAACTATGACACATTGTCGGTCGTGTTTGAGTGTCCACTTCTGGAACCTAGAGTAACGTCATCATTTCATTACTGGAGATGCTAGAGGACAATTTCTGTGAGTGCCCTGCAGCGAGGGAATAATTGGTGGCGAGACTTCCGGTCAATATGTCGGACAGGCGACAGAAACCGTTGAGGCACTGTCTGAAAAGTGTTCCTTGTTACAGTTTCCTCATATTCCAAGTCCGGTTTGCTGCAGGAGCTACTGAGATTAGTGCTCTGTGCACACCGTGAGCTGTGCTTTTCAGCCGGATTGCGTTTCTATATTCAGATTACTTATGGTAAATGATAATATCGTATGACGAAGAACAGTTCAGCTGCGTTCACTTTCGGTGCTGATACCCGCCTAATGTCTTTTGACGTGTGCTGTGTTTGCTATGATGGGAACTGCAGTTGCCTTTCTTTGTTTGGATATTCCATGTGATATTTACTCGGATGATTACACTGGCACGGGCGGTTGATCGATTATGGATTTTCATTCGTTTGCAGTGATACCGGGGCCTTCGAATAACTAGAACTATAACTATAATTGGTGGCGAGAAAATCTATAAATAAGATTCTGTGATTTTATTCACAAAGTGAGTAACGATTATTTTTGCCAACATCATCATCGTGTGCCATACCGGTTGACGTAGACGATCATGTCCTTCCACAATCTTCTATCTACAGTGCATCGTATCAGTTCTGTTGTTGACTGTTTTCCATGCCATGACACCAAGCTATCCAGTATTTTTTTCTCTTTGTCGTCCGCGATTTCTCTTTCCTTTTATTTTGCCAGCTGTAATCAAGTATTCCAACTTTCCTCTTTTTGCCATCAGTGTAGACATAAACTTATTTTTCGACACTTTATTTAAATCAAACTTTAAACAATGATGGTTGTGACCAACTAGTGTAGGGGTATAATTTATAGGGGATTGAGACTAGGAATGAGGCATGATGATGATGAATGATGAGTTTAAAGGTCGGGTTAACTCTTTCTATACGGAAGCATTTTATCAATGCAACAGAAGAGATTTCAGAGACAAACTTTTCATGATTTTAAGAATCAATCTACATATTTATATTTGTCTAATATATACACCATTATATTTTAATTTTTAGATAATTGAACAAGGCATTAGACTTCAGCAATACCAAGATGATACAAGACTTTACAAAATAATATGGTCTGATGATGGTTCGCACTAATCAAATGGAGAGTGATGCACTATGCGGAGAAACGTACCATGTCGCAATCGGGATGGTGCACAGTGCGGCCAAACGTACCAGGTCGCAATCGGGATGGTGCACAGTGCGGCGAAACGTACCAGGTCGCAATCGGGATGGTGCACAGTGCGGCCAAACGTACCAGGTCGCAATCGGGATGGTGCACAGTGCGGCCAAACGTACCAGGTCGCAATCGGGATGGTGCACAGTGCGGCGAAACGTACCAGGTCGCAATCGGGATGGTGCACAGTGCGGCGAAACGTACCAGGTCGCAATCGGGATGGTGCACAGTGCGGTGAAACGTACCAGGTCGCAATCGGGATGGTGCACAGTGCGGCGAAACATACGGAAAGTCTTTTAATTAACTAAGCAGTTCTTACTGCTGTAGTGTTCATGGACTAAATCATGAACGAAGTCATGACAGTTGTGTGCTGATAGATATCTTCGCAATAATCTTGTAGTTATCAGCTGAGATCTGCGAAATAAATCTGATCAAGACCCCCGAGTTCGTCGTTATGTGTTGGTCTTAACAAGATTGTCTGGTTTGGAGACGAGCCAATAATAAAGATGTTATTACTAAATCGGTTTAAAAAAAAAAAAAAAGTAAAGTGCTCCCATCACGCCAAGTAGCGTATAGGCAATATGGTGTTAGTGACCATAAATATTACAGACCTTCAGCACAAGATTTTGTTGGGGTAATGTGGTCGGTATTACGCCCGTGCCGCTTTACTTTCACAGAAAAAAATCCGGTACCCATTAAAGGCTGGGTGAACCCGAAAGCCGTCGAATGGGATCGAATCCTGCCTCTGTTATAGTACAGTTCACTAAACACTGAGCTATCGCGGCTGGCGTAATGATAAAAAATGGATTAATGATGACACAATGCTTGAAACAAGGGTGTGAATTACGTTCTAGCAATAAAACAAATGTCGTCGAGGTTGATACTGGGAGCTGTAAATTACAATAATTATTCGGCGCTTCCTTATGTGGAATGAACGTGAAATATGGAGCATAAGCGTGAAAGATGGGAAATAAACGTAAACGATGGAGCACAAACGTGATCAATAGAGCATAAACGCGAACGATGGACCATAAACGTGAACGATGGAGCATAAGCGTGAACGATGAAGCATAAACGTGAACAATAGAGCATAAACGTGAGCGATGGACCATAAACGTGAACGATGGACCATAAACGTGAATAATAGAGCATAAACGTGAACGATGAATAATAAACATAAATGATAAATACATGGAAAAAAAGGAAGTCGAAGGTCGAATGTCGATTTATAGAAAAATGAGAGATATGCTTGGACATATCTAAATTTTCTAATTCACTGAATTCTCATCATCATCGAGTGCCATCTTAGCAACGAATGTTGGCCATCATAGAGCGCTATGTTTTTTTCCCGAGGGACAAGGCTCTGGGATTTACCCAGCCACTAAAATGAAAATCAGTAACATATACCTTTCTGAAAGTTAAAGGCAGCTCGGTGTGGAATCGACCCGATCATTAAAAAAATATTCCGTGGTCATAGTAAAATATTGTCACTATTATCATATTGCCAATATGCAGGACTGACTGCTCTCGAGACAAAGCACCGGCCCTGAGACAGAGAAGCTGAGTTCAAATCTCGGCTGCACTAGTTGAAATTTTTTATTTATGATTTCTCTCTGCCAACCAGTCCTGGTCTCAGCAGCGAGACCCGGCTTGAAACGTCAATTACTCATCACTGGAAGATATATGAGTACTTCCGAAGACGGAGTTATCTGCCTGTGCGGTAAGGGACCCCTGTGCATACGGCTGCCTGTGAAAAATTGATTAACACGCAAAATTCAGTTCCTAGTCTCTAGGGACTTCGTCAGAGATGAAAGCTGGCGAACGCAATATATATATATATATTCACTATATGCCCAGCAATTTTATGGAGGAAACCTTCTGTATGACATTTACGTGCATATACAAGTTTGAGCATATAAGAAGATAAAATAACAGAATTAAAATTAATGCAGGAAGGAAAAATACACGGTGAGCGAATCAGAGGCATGCAGAGACAAAGGTAATTTGATAATAAAAATAGATGGATTGTGCAATCAATCACAGATTATAAGAGCCGGGATAATAAAACTGTGTCGTAATGTGATTAATAATTTCAAAGCGGAGACGAACTAGGATAATGAAATAATGAATCCGGGGTGTTTGAGTGGGGGGGGGGTGTGCTTTCGCCCCGTTTACCAAACTGTAAAATCATGCTGGATTCAGAAATTAATGAAATTGTAAGTAGGAAAGAGACGATGGTCATATGTTGGACATGTGATGGGAAGAGATAATAACCGAATAGCAAGGCAATCCCTCATGTGGGAAACAACAGGTAAGAGGAAAAGAGGAAGACCCAGAGAGACACTGAGAAGAACATTGATGAGAGAGGCAAGAGCAGCAGGAGTCGGCTCCCTCAATGAGATAGAGCTGCTTGCACAAAACAGAGACAAATGGCGAGATTTGATAAAATATCTTTAAAAGAATTGAAATCTGCTTGAAGAAAAATTTAGATAAGAGGAGTATCTTGGTCTACGCCCTATGGGCCGGCTACGGCTCGAAAGGTCCATAGATTGAAGTAGGAAATAAGACATTCAGTCCTAGCATCTCCAAAACAAGAAAGCCCAAACACATAACTTGTTAAATGCAAAAGACTTATGGATCTACCACCCTATATGGCATGGACTGACCCGGGCTACTTACTTTGATAGAATACAATATGTTATGTAGTCAAGTGTTTCTCTTTAATAACCTACTTACCATCAATTGTGAATTATGCGAGGCAGAGAAGGAATTAAATTATTATGTACTAGTTTGAAACATGCCAAATAACCCCACTCCATAGGTCAAGAGTCATCTTGTACAATAGAGATATAACAACAACATCTAACATCCATGCAGTGACGTCATACAGGGCTTGTGTCTAAGTCCCTATCCAAGGCGAGCCTCCTTTCAATCCAAGTAAAAAGCCTTTTCCACGGCTTCCGGGTTCACTCAGCCTTAAATTTGTACTGCATTTTTTTGGGAAAGAAAGGCGGCATTGGCGTAATACCGACCAGATTACTAAGAAAAATAGTGTGCCGAAGGTCTATATATAACAAAATATGGACACTAACGACATCTGAAAGTAAAGTACGGTCTCTGGTAATTGAAGTTCGTTGGCCCTGGCGTCTTTAGGCAGCTGTAAATCTCCTACAGACGATGTTCACTGATCCTAACGTCTTAGCCAGCTATGAGTTGCTGTCTGTTATCTGATCATCTAAAACACATCGCAGGTCGTTATTGAACCCAGTCCCCACACACATACAAATCCCATCTGTTGTGACTGGCCTTTTTTTTTAAAAAAATATGCCTGCTATCCTGCCTCTCTTATCAGTGTTCTTGTAAGTGTCTCAAGAGGTCGACCTAATTTGTTTCCCATTTGAGTGCATCTTTTGTGGCTCTCCGATTATTACATCTCATCACGTGGCCGACATTCACATTCGCCCCCCCCCCCCCAAGTGTCTTCCTCAGTGTGAATAGATGGTGCACTTGGTTGCATAACCATATCCCGTGCTCCCGGACTAGTCTTGAATTCATTTCCTTAAGTACAGAGTATTTCTGCAGTAAAATGTTTGAGTTGGAATGTACCAATGTTGCAAGAATTGATAACAGGAATAAAAATAACACGACCTGAATCACACCGACAACAGGTGATTTACATTCGCGAGTGCCGCGGTTGTAATGAAAATCGATTATTGGTCACTTTATTGTGATTTATCTTGTACAATTTGTAGAGGCGGTTGATAGAATTTAAAGTGTCTATGAAAACGTTATTGTGTTATAGACATTTGTATTGGCATCATCAATTTAACAACAGTGTCGTATGATTTAGACTCCAGAAGGACAGGGTCGAGAGCAGTAATCTATGAGCTATGAACGGAGCAACGTTGGTTGGAAAGTCTTGATTTGAAAGACTTAGGAGACTTATCACGTGTTTATTATTGAAGACGGGCAATAGAATTAATTAACAGTTTGTTAGGAAAGCTCACCAGGGATGCTGGGTGCTCAAGTTAGCAAAATTCAGTGCAGGATTAACAGTCATCGTCTGGCACCATGCCGGCTAGTGTAGGCGAGCATCTCTCTCCACATCACTCGGTCCTTCATACATGTAATAATTTTAGTCGGTGATCTTTTATTATGTCATTGAGATAAGCTGTTCAATATTTTTCTCTCTTGGTTTTCCTCTGCTATTTTTTTCCATTCATTCTGCCTGCTGTTATAGCATTCTCAATGCCTACTCTTTGCATGACATGTCCAACAAATTAATAAATATCATCAAATTCATACGGTAAAGTAGATTGTCTTTCCCGTATGAATTTGATGATATTTCTGGTTTCTCCAATTCGTTGTAAACATTCTTCATTTATATATTTTTTTCCTATCCATGGAATTCGTAGCATTCTTCTGATAAACCACATCTGAGCTGCCTTTAGTGTTCTCTGTGTTGTCTTGCTAATCGACCATAACTCACCTCCATATTGTAGAATAGGTTCGATGTAGTTCTTTGGAACACGTTTTCTAACATTAATTGACAATTATTTAAACGGTACTAGTTTTGAATGCAGGTTTGGACACATACTACGAACAGAAAACGGTCACGAACCTCTTTGAGAACCAAAGCAATTCAATTACTTTAAGCAAAATAATAATGTGCTGTTTGCAAAAGAAGACGAATATAATGATCAAAGAGGGTAGAATTGAATATAGATGAATTGTTATATGTCTGCGCATGCGCGCGAATGAATACATGGATGTGATTGTCCTTCATATACATGTGACGAGTTATATCTTCACACGGGAAACACAGGTTCTGTCTTTGCATAACCTGGATTTGTCTGCGAGAGTTCTATCATTTTACATTTTTGGATACTGTGGTAAGGATAAATGAGTGGATGTATACTGAGTGAATACATTTTATCATGAATATGGGACACAGCGGTTAACCTTAGAGGCTGACTCCTTCCTGCCTCCTTTCCATCTTTTGCCTGTGATAATGAGATCTTGTTGGAATAGTTACTCTTTATCTGTACTTATCTTTTCTCCAGATCATGATTTTCTCTCTCATCCATGTTTGGAAAGTCAAGAAGATACCTCATTGTCACACAGGGAGTGCCCCCTCAGACACACCAAAGATATTGTGCGCTTCGTTCTGTATTTTCTCTCTCATCCATGTTTGGAATGTCAAGAAGATACCTCATTGTCACACAGGGAGTGCCCCCTCAGACACACCAAAGATATTGTGCGCTTCGTTCTGTATTTTCTCTCTCATCCATGTTTGGAATGTCAAGAAGATACCTCATTGTCACACAGGGAGTGCCCCCTCAGACACACCAAAGATATTGTGCGCTTCGTTCTGTATTTTCTCTCTCATCCATGTTTGGAATGTCAAGAAGATACCTCATTGTCACACAGGGAGTGCCCCCTCAGACACACCCAAGCTATTGTGCGCTTCGTTCTGTATTTTCTTCAGTCTGTCAATTTGTGTTGTACTAACATCGAGACTTATGTGTCCTTGGTGGTGGTAGGGATCTGGTCGGGGTGTCATCGATGGGACCAGTCAGGTCTTGATGGAATGTCCAATGAAGTGTGCATGTTTTGGCTTTTTGTCTCTTGTTCCATGAGAGGTGCTCCCTGGTTCCTATCTGATTTTTGCTAGTGATGTCCTTTTCTCATACTGGAATGTGTTGAAGTTGGTTATCTGGTTTCTACCTTTCTCAATTAAGAGGATACATGGCTAGTGATCACTTCCGTGGTATCCTACTACACTCCACTTACAAACTGCAGACAACATCAGGTCTATGATATACTATCAGACTCCCCTGTTCGAGTAGCCCACTCTGGTTGACCATCCATCAATCACAGTGATAGGATAGGATGAAGGGAAAGGTGGATGGAGAAAAATCCGAAAGGAAAGAAGGAAGGAGGAAAGTTAATCCCAGCAGGTTAGAGAGTACCTACTCGTTAGTTGTTTTAAAACGTTTGATGACAATGGGGGAAACGCTGTATCTTGTTGTATTTAACTTGGTTAATTCACATGAGAGAGATAGAGAGAGTGACCGTCACTATTTAAAGTTACTGTTAGATTTCCAAATATGTTGACGCGGCGAAGATACAGGTTAAAGGAGGTATTTTATCTCATTATTTATTCAAACACGTGTTACAGTGAAGGACTAACACTAAAAACCTATAAAGAATAAAGGAGAGAACACGCGTTATAATTTTTCCTAGTTCCCCCCTAACAAGATCACCCGTCAACATTAAAAACCATAACAATAGGATAATCACGAGACCATTCAACCGAGAGACAAATAATAATAAATGAATATTATTATAGAGGGAAACTTCCGAGGCGATAATCAGCGAATCAATTCAGAGGAAGAGGTATGTTTACAGCACTCGGAAAAAATGACAAATAATCAACAACAGAAAAAAATATGGACCAAGACAGGATCGAACCCGTACTCAGTGGCACAGCGCCTTGCCACGAAAAGCCAGACGCTAGGGAACACTGCCACTGAGCTAACTAAAAAATTAGCTTCGTAGGCAAGGTCCTTTCGCGAAGGCTTTCCCATTCAACCGATCCTGCCCACAGCCGAGCAAGCGAGCGAGCCAGTGCGGATCACTTGGTCACGGGTCGACAGGTCACGGCCGGAACGACCCGATCGCCGAACAACAAAAGATGCAGCACCATTCCAGCCGAACGCCGAACACAACAAAAGATGCAGCACCATTCCAGCCGAACGCCGAACACAACAAAAGATGCAGCACCATTCCAGCCGAACGCCGAACACAACAAAAGATGCAGCACCATTCCAGCCGAACGCCGAACACAAAAAATTTTACAGCCACATTATACAATGTTCAGACGCTTGTTATATAGGAAATATATAAAATGTACCTTCAATATTGGCTAACGTGTATCGATTTTCTCTACTACTACTTTTCTTTCTGATGTTTTTTAGGATCTCCCTTTTTGTGTTGGCCTCTTTGAGAATGTTCACCCTTGTTGTCTTTTTAGCTGTCCGGGAAACTTTCAGCATTCTTCTGAGAAATCTCATCTTCATGACCTATAATTGTCTTTTCATTTGTTTGTCCACTGTCCGTGACTCGCTTCCATAGATCAAAACTGGCTCAATATAGCAACGATGAATTCTCTTGCTCACTTCTATTGACATAGATCTATTGCACAAGATTTTTTTCATCTTCTGAAATGCTATTTTGACCTTAGCTATTCTGCTTTGATACTTCTATGGGGCATCTTCTATCTAATCTTATTATTGTGCCCAAGCATTTGACGCTGTGCACTTGTTTCAGATTTCTTCAAGATATGTTTATATCGAATGCCGGTGATTATCGTTTCTTATATACATTGTATATATGGGAGCTGAGATAGCTCAGTGGTTAGTGAACTGGACTACAAAAGACAAGAGGTCGGGTTCGATCCTGATCGACGGCTTCCGGGTTCACCCAGCCTTAAATGGGTACCCGATTTCTTTTTGGGAAAGTAAACCCGCACGGGCCTAATACCGACCACATTATCCTAAAAATCATGTGCCGAAGGTCTGTAAAAATTATGGTCACTATCACTATACTCCCTATACACCACTTGACGTGACGGCGGGGCTCTTTATTTGTTTATTTATATATAAATATATATCGCAAAGATGGTTATTTATTATATTCTGTAACACACTAAGATTTGTTTAAAAGGGAAATAATTATAGAGATAAAGAGGGCACTTTAAATCTTCTTGTCAACGTTGTGATATAGCGTCAGGCCTCTTCTTCTTGATTGTGTTCATCCGATGACTCAAGGAACAAGTATATCTCTACATCATCTATTCTTAAAAGAACGTTAGTAAGTAAAATAATAGCCACGCCAAGTGGTGAATAGGTAACACGGTGATAGGGACCATCATTTTTATAGACCTTCGGCACATGATTTTGTTGGGTATTAAGATCGTCCTGCTTTACTTTCCCAGAAAAAAATCCCGTATTCATTCAAGACTGGGTGAATGCGGAAACAGGATCGAACCCGACCTATTGTCCTTTGTAGTCCAGTTGACTAACCACTGAGCTATCGCGGCTCCCCAAAAGGACGTTAAGTGGGCGTAAATACATTGTGTTAGCGTTTGCAAGGTATCTGAGATGCTTTCGACCCAACACGTCCAATTTCGGGAGGGAGACAAATAATAATAAATTAATGTTATTATAGAGGGAAACTTCCGAGGCGAATCAATTCAGAGGAAGAGGTATGTTTACAGCACTCGGGAAAAATGACAAATAATCAACAACAGAAAAAAAAAATAAAGAACAATATATGGTCCGAAGCAGGATCGAACTCGTACTCCTTGGCACAGCGCCTTGCCACGAAAAACCAAACGCTAGGTATCATTGCCAACTCGGCTTACTAAAAAATTAACTATCATTGGCGATGTCTTTCACGCAGGTGTTCTCATGACTATAGCATAGCTCTGTGATCACAACTCGAGAATAAATTGTGTATTGTGTATCTCTATTTTTCTTTTAAAGATATTATTGTAATAATAATATATATTAATATTAATTTATTATTATTTATCTCCAGTCTGAACCACTGGAAACTACTTTGTGCAGTTTCGTCCTAAATGTTTGTCTGCAACGCAAGTATTCAGCCCTACCCTATCCAGGAGATACTTGTCTTAATAGGAACAATAGAGATACACAATTTATTCTCGAGTTGTGATCGCAGCCCTATGCTATATTCATGAGAACACCTGCGTAAAAGACATCGCCAATGAGGGCTAATTTTTTAGTTAGCCGAGTTGGCAGTGTACTCTAGTGTTTGGCTTTTCTTGGCAAGGCGCTGTGCCAAGGAGTACGGTTTCGATCCTGCTTCGGACCATATATTGTTTTTTGTTTAATTATTATTATTATTATTGTCATTTTTTTCGAGTGCTGTAAACATGCCTTCTCCTCTGAACTGATTCACATCGAATTTCAGCGTGGCTTTTTGAGTGCCGTGTTTCTTTCTGTCTCGATCGAACTTAGCCGGACTAGACTATCTAGTCTGTTACTAGGGGAACAGCGAAGAGGCGGAGTATGATCTGAATAGCTCTGATTCATCGATTCTGGCGCAAGTCAACAGCTATCAGTCGCTGGCATCAGCTCTGTTGCTGTCGGACGCCTTGGTCCTCAATCTCAGACCCGTGCGTTGGAGTCGAGAACTATCACCGAAAATTAAAATGCCACCAAAGTTAACTGTGTTAGATGCAGACAGAAAATTACCTCAGAAATAAGATCCGACGTGAAGAAATAAGAGAAAAGAATATAAGAATAATGTCCATTGTTGAATACATAAAGAAAGAAGCAAGAGATTCGATGGTTCGGCCACGTGATACAGAACTAAATGTGAGAAGTGATCTATCAAAAAGTGCGACGGGAATACTAGATCAAAAGGCCGACCTTGGGAAAAAAATAGATTGATGGAATTAGAGACAAGCCAAGAGAAGATCTAAAGATTGCAAATTATACATCTTCTTGACGTTGGACGGCAGATACGTACGGAAAGAAGAAAAAAGCAAATGGGGAGAAATGAAAGATAATTAAAGAAAACAAAATGGTATGGTTAAAGATTCACGTAACAAGTGGACAACACAAACTAGAACGACGTTTCGGCTCAAGAGACATTCAGCAGGAACAAACAAACAATACAAACATGTGTTTAAAATAAACAATATAATAATTTCGAACTAGACGAAGAAATAGAAGGAAAATGACAAATAAAAAGTCTTCCCTGTACACTCTGATGTGTCAAAAAGAAAACAAATAGAATGTTAGTGCGCACGGGGTAATATACAATTCTCCTGACAAATAGCTTCACTGCAGCTTCGCAATTGTATGCATTTATGTGTATTTCTCGAAACAGTCTGAGAGACAAGATCAGAAATGAAGAACTGAGAAAAAAGCTAGGAATCGCCCCCGCCATAGAATATATAGGTTATATACAGATAAAATGGTTTGGCCACGTGACAAGGCAGAAAGAACAAAACACAACACAACGAGCTTTCAACAAACGTTGTGAGAACACCAGACCCAAGGGTCGACCACGAAAAAGATGGGTCGATGGAATATTAGAAGCACTAGAAAACATAACAGCAGCAGAGGCGAACAGAAGAGCAAAAGACCGCAAATTATATCTCCCCTCGACGCTGAAAGGCAGATGAGGAAGGAATGAAGAGGAAGAAGAAGACCATAAAAAAAAAACAAATTACAGGATGTTTGATGGAAGTATAAAGAAATTGCGACATTTTGTTTACATGACTCTCACTGTGTGAGTCTCTCAGCTTTTAAGAGCCAACATTATTACATGGGTGCTCTTTCAGTTATATACAAACTCGGGGGCGGTAAATAAACATGTAAAGGAAAACAGCGCTTAACACTGCAGGGTGAAATTTAAATAATTGTTTTATGAAATTTTGCAATAGGAAATTGTATATTTATTGTTAATCATGGACAATAGGATGACAGACAAGAAAATCACTGGAGGCTGTAGAAATGTGGTTTGACAGAAGAATATTAAGAATACCATGGACAGCTAAGAAGAGTAATGAAAACGTTCTGAAAGAGGACAAAGCAAAAAGATAGCTAATTTCCAATATTAGGAAGAAACAATCACAATTTGTTTGGCCATGTAATAAGAAGGGAACAGCTGGAATATATTGTAACAAATGGAAAAAAGCGAGGGACGAAGAGATAGAGGAAAGGAAAGGAAAATGATACCAGACAGCTTAAGGGAATGACTGGGCAGAAGGTCAACAACAGAAACGGTAAATAACTGTCGAGATCGAAAGTTGTGGAGAGACATGATCACCTACGCCAGCAGGCACGGTACTTGATGATGATGATGATGATATTTGCTGCGGTTTTTGCGGTACACTGTGGTGATTCAGCTTCAGCTTCAGCATTTATGCATTGCTGTTACGCATTGCCGGACTAATTCACGTCTTTCGGGACATTGCCTCGACCATTTGTCTTCCTCTTTTTCTGTTGAAAGCTTTGATTGACTAGGGACCTAACCGTCCACTGAATAGAAACATGGCAGCGTAGGTTTGTTTGACATTTGGCTTTGTAAATGTATTCTTCTAGTTGGTACACTGTTCTGTGTTCATAAACTTCATATCAGCGAGGTTTTATTGTTCGTCTTTTGCTATAAAGGTACAGGTTTTATGTTTTAAGAATATGTCCGTACAAGCAATACTGGAGTTACACTCCCTTGCTACATATAAGGTTAAATAATATGTCCGTACATGCAATGCTGGAGTTAGACCCCCTTGCTACATATTAGGTTAAAGAATATGTCCGTACATGCAATGCTGGAGTTAGACCCCCTTGCTACATATAAGATTAAAGAATATGTCCGTACATGCAATGCTGGAGTTAGACCCCCTTGCTACATATAAGATTAAAGAATATGTCCGTACAAGCAATACTGGAGTTAGACCCCCTTGCTACATATAAGGTTAAAGAATATGTCCGTACAAGCAATGCTGTAGTTAGACCCCCTTGCTACATATAAGGTTAAAGAATATGTCCGTACATGCAATGCTGGAGTTAGACCCCCTAGCTACATATAAGATTAAAGACGTTCTTGGCCCTCCAGTTACTTGCCAGCAACTACTTTCTTGGCAAAACACGTACATGTGTGCCGATGATGTAAATAGACATTGTGCAATATACCCGTGTTGATGACTTTCTACTGTAGTTTTACAGTTTTATTAATTCTGGTAGATAGTTTAATTAATGCATTTACTGTAGTAAAACTCAAATAAAGATATAGCATATGCTATAACATATTACCGCATTACTTACGTGCAAAACAACGAAGTAGAAACAAATAAAACTATCAGCAATAACTTTATAATTAAGCCATATATATATATATATATATATATATATATATATATATATATATATATATATAGTCAAACGGGTTAAACTATGAGTTTCTTTGTCTATATTGAACTGTGCCCGCATCCAGCACTTAAACATGATAGCTCTTGGCTATTTCATCAGTTACTTTGGCTCAAATACACAATTTAACAACCCAGTAATAAATAAAAGTGTCCTTTTTCGAAATATGAATATGCGCATTATGAGACTGGAGGGAGCTAGACATTGACTACAAGGAATGGGAGACATAAAGGCAAAGTGCGCTGTTTACTCATGGCTGAAACTCGTCGTAGATAACGATGCAGGATGTGACGATTCATGTTTCCTAAAGTTCTTATTATGTGCGCGCGGGAAAAAAGTGGGACAATCAGCAGACAACAGGTAGATGAGAGTGCGTTCTGATTTTGCTGAACTAAATTGGAATAGAACATAGTTGCTACGTCATGTCCCAAATCGAGGATGCAGTTCTCCTTTGAGACCAGAACTGAGTAAACAGAAATGTCGACAGATATATAAGTAAAACTGAGATAAAAGGGCAGGAATTCATAGACTGTTGAGTAACTATTGAAACCAACCAACGATGCAACCAAAGAACAATCCAACCAACTAACAATCCAACCAACCAACAATCCAACCAACCAACAATGCAACCAACCAACCAACAATAAAAAAAATCCAACCAACCAACAATCCAATCAAACAACATTCTAACCAACCAACAATCCAACCATCCAACAATCAAAACAACCAACAATCCAACTAACCAACAATCCAATCAACCAACAATCCAACTAACCAACAATCTAACCAACCAAAAATCCAACTAACCGACAATCCAATCAACCAACAATCCAATCAACAAACAATCCAATCAACCAACAATCCAATCAACCAACAATCCAATCAACCAACAATCCAATCAACCAACAATCTAATCAGCCAACAATCCAAACAACGATCCAACTAACCAACGATGCAACTTACCAATGATCCAACTAACCAACAATTCAACCAACCAACAATCAAACCAACCAACAATCCAACTAACCAACAATCCAACCAACCAACGATCAAATCAACCAACGATCGAACTAACCAACAATCCAACCAACCAACAATCCAAGCAACCAACACTCCAAGCAACCAACACACCAACTAACCAACAATTCAACCAACCAACAATCCACCCAAACAAATCAACCAACGAACAATCCAACCCAAAAACAATCTAATCAACCAACAATCCAAGCAGCCAACCAACAATTCAACTAACCAACCAACCAACAATTCGACCAACCAACAATACAACCGATCAATAATCCAATCAACCAACGAAACAACAATCTAATCAACCAACAATCCAACCAACCAACCAACCAACAATCAAACCAACTAACTATCCAGCTAACAAACGATCCATCCAACAAACCAACAATCTAACCAACCAACCATCCAGCCAACAAACAAGCCAGCAAACAAACAATCCAACCAACCAACAATCCAACCAACCAATCAACGACCTAACCAACCAACAATCCACTCAATCAACCAACCAACCAACAATACATTCCCATACACGTTGATTGTGATATGCTGTGCTTGTCTCCCATACACGTTGTCTTGTGATGTGATGTGATGCAATTGCCTGCCATACATGCGCTCTATTATGTGATGTGTTGACTCGCATAAACGCTGTAGTTGATTAGCTGTGCTTGTCTCCCATATACGCTATCTGTGGTGTGATGTGATTGCCTACCATATATGCACTCTGTGATGTGATGTAATTGATCTTCCATAGACGCATTCTGTAATGTGCTGTGGTTTTCTCCTATAAACGTTGACTGGTGTCTGTGGTTGTCTCTCATACACACTGCCTGTTATATGATTGTTTCCCATACACGCTGTCTGTGATGTGTTGTAATCTCCCATACACGTTGACTGTGACGTGATTGTCTCCCATACACCCTGTCGGTGATGTGATGTGGTTATCTCCCCTACACCCTGTCGGTGATGTGCTGTGGTTATCTCCCCTACATAATGTCGGTGGTGTACTGTGGTTATCGCCCCTACACACTGTCGGTGACGTGCTGTGGTTATCTCCCTTATACCCTGTCGGTGATGTACTGTGGTTATCTCCCCTACACACTGTCGGTGATGTGTTGTGGTTATCTCCACTACACACTGTCGGTGATGTGCTGTGGTTATCTGCCCTACACCCTGTCGGTGATGTGCTGTGGTTATCTCCCATACACAATGTCGGGGATGTACTGTGGTTATCTCCCTTACACCCTGTCGGTGATGTGCTGTGGTTATCTCCCCTACACCCTGTCGTAACCGTGTTATGGTTATCTCCCCTACACCCTGTCGGTGATGTATTGTGGTTATTTTCCCTACACCCTGTCGGTGATGTGTTGTGGTTATCTCCCCTACACCCTATCGGTGATATACTGTGGTTATCTCCCCTACACCATGTCGGTGATGTGCTGTTGTTATCTCCCCTACATCATTTTAGTGACGCATTGTGGTTATCTACCCTCTATATCGGCGATGTACTGTGGTTATCTCCCATATACCATGTTGGTGATGTACTGTGGTTATCTCCCTACACCCTGTCGGTGATGTACTGTGGTTATCTCCCCTACACCATGTAAGTGATGTGGTGTTGTTATCTCCCCTACACCATGTCGGTGATGTACTGTGGTTATGTCCCCTACACCATGTAGATGATGTGCTGTGGTTATGTCCCCTACACCATGTCGGTGATGTGCTGTGGTTAGGTCTCATACACGCTGTCTGTGATACGCTGTGGTTATGTCCCATACACGCTGTTTGTGATGCGCTGTCGTTATGTCCCATACATGCTGTCTGTGATGCGCTGTGGTTATGTCCCATACACGCTGTCTGTGATGCCCTGCCGTTATGTCCCAAACACGCTGTCTGTGATGCGTTGTCGTAATGTCCCATACACGCTGTCTGTGATGCGCTGTCGTTATGTCCCAAACACGCTGTCTGTGATGCGCTGTGGTTATGTCCCATACACGCTGTCTGTGATGCGCTGTCGTTATGTCCCGTACACCATGCCCGTGATGCACTGTGGTTATGTCCCATACACCATGTCTGTGATGTACTGTGGTTATGTCCAATACACGCTGTCTGTGATGTACTGTGGTTATGTCCCATACACGCTGTCTGTGATGTACTGTGGTTATGTCCCAAACACGCTGTCTGTGATGCGCTGTGGTTATGTCCCATACACGCTGTCTGTGATGCGCTGTCGTTATGTCCCCAACACCATGTCTGTGATGCACTGTGGTTATGTCCCCTACACCATGTCTGTGATGCACTGTGGTTATGTCCCATACACGCTGTCTGTGATGTACTGTGGTTATGTCCCATACACGCTGTCTGTGATGCACTGTGGTTATGTCCCATACACGCTGTCTGTGATGTACTGTGGTTATGTCCCCTACACCATGTCTGTGATGTACTGCGGTTATGTCCCATACACCATGTCTGTGATGCGCTGTGGTTATGTCCCATACACGCTGTCTGTGATGTGCTGTGGTTATGTCCCATACACGCTGTCTGTGATGTACTGTGGCTATGTCCCGTACACGTTATCTGTGATGTACTGTGGTTATCTCCCCTACACCATGTCGATGATGTGCTGTGGTGATGTCCCTACACCATGTCGGTGGTGTGCTGTGTTATGTCCCCTACACCATGTCGGCGATGTGCTGTAGTTATGTCCCATACATACTGTCTGTGATGCCCTGTGGTTATGTCCCCTACACCATGTCGGTGTTGTGCTGTGGTTATGTCCCCTACACCATGTCGGTGATGTGCTGTAGTTATGTCCCATACACGCTGTCTGTGATGTGCTGTGGTTATGTCCCATACACGCTGACTGTGATGCGCTGTCGTTGTTTCCTTTACAAGCTTCCCTAGTTTTCCCAGTTATGCTTTATAATTAAGATACATTTTCCTCTGGCCCCTTCCTCAACCTCTGTTCACTGGATAGCAGTAGAGCTAATTACTTTTCACTACTCTCTCCATGTCTCTCGTGGTCGTTCTACTTCACCCACCTGTAGAGTGAGTCCACTATTTAAGTGGAATATGATTTATTCTTCTTTGTGTCGTGTGTTCGCGGTTCGACAGGCAACACATGGTTCGACAAAATTGGCGCCTGCAGCCGGGTATGTTCAACCCGAATGTGCAAGGTCTGTGACGGTGGATGGGACGGAAGAATCAGAAGTGATGAACGGCCCAGAAAGCGAAAACAGCAAAGTGTGTGGCACACATGAGGCATATTCAGAACACGAAAGACGAATATGGTAGACCACCGTGAAAGAGATTGGAGCCTCAACACGTAACACTCCAAAGAAAGCCATGGAGAGAAATTCTAACTATTGTTTTAAGTAAAAGAGGCAGAGGCAGACCAAGACTAACATGGACGAGTAACATCAAAAGATGGACAAGTCAATCTATGACAACCTGCACCATCATAGCAAGAAACAGAGTGGAATGGCGATCCATGATAGCCAACCTTCGTTGCAGAGACGGCACTCGATGATGATGATGATGATGATGATGTAGAGTGAGGACTGAGACTTCCACTGGCAGCTAAAACTTTATTTATTCATTTCAATTTCCACTCGGACCGAAGACGGCGCATAGGGCGAAAGTCTTAATTCTCCAACATTTACGATTCTCTGCTAAAAGTTCCCGTACCTCTTTGTTGTTTCTTAGTCTCATGGCTGAGCCACCCCTGGTAGTAATTGTTCTGCGTACTGATTCTCTTGGGTTTTCTTTTACCAGATAATATCCACATGAATGCCTGACGGCGAAGTCTTTCTTCATTCATTCTTACCACATGACCGATGTATTTTCGACGCCTTCTACTTATAAAGCTCTATACGTATTCTTGTTTTGATTCGTCTCTTATCTGTTCATTTCAAAGGTATTCTTTCCAGCTAATGTTTTGAGATCCTACGAGGACATTTGTTTTCAAAGCCATTTAATATCTTGTTTAAAGTCTTGGCGGATTTCCTACTTTCACATTCATATGTTAGCACTGGTATCATACTGGTGTTGAACAGTGTAAGTTTTGTTTGTTTACACACATACAAACTATTTTTATTTCTTTTCTATCATGTAGTTAGATTTTAGTACATTTCTCGTTTTTGTGTTCTTTTTATTTCCTGGTTTGTTTGTTTATTTGTTTGTTTGTTTTTGCGAAAGATCGCACGTGAGGCCGAAACGTCATCGTTGGTTGTGTTGCTCTTTCATATCAAGTTTCCATAATACACTATATGCACCTCGTTCCCTGCACACCTGCTTTACCGCAGTGTGTTACATATACTAATTATTATTTAAAGTTAGTCCCTGCTCGTCAACCAACTAATGTGGGATGCTATTACGTCATTCTTGCTGCCACCAGCACATCTCTTGGGCTTCAACAGACTCAAACAAGTTTACATTACAAGATAGTAGTAGCATACCGAAACGCTAAATTGACAATTTTAAACTTCATTTTTTTTCTTCTCTTATTTTATCTAAATTCTTCATCTTCTACCTTTCAGCTCCCTGTGGAGCATCAGTCGTTAACAAGCACTTTCCAAGCAGTTCTGTTTCTTGCCATTCTTTTAAGATCATTCCATGTCTTCCCCATCATCTTCTTCTCTGTTTCCATCTGTCTTATCCAAGAATATTTTGGTTTTTCTCTTTGTCTTTTTCCTTGGGGATTAAAAAAAGGCCTGTTGTGTAATACTTTCAGTTGGCTTCCGCTGTGTGTGTACTATCCAGCGCCATCGTCTTCACCGTATCTCTTTATCAACAGGTATCTGACTGATACATATCCATAATAGCAAAATGTTACATCTTCTCAATATTCCTGTATGGTGCAGAATCATGGACAGTAGACCAGAAAACAGAACATAAAATTGAAGCCTTTGTACTGTGGATTTATAGAAGAATAGGTACAATTGAATGGAAAGAAAAGAAAACAAACGATGAAGTTTTAAATTAACTAAAAGTGAAAAGAGAACTAATAAACACAATTAGAACAAGACACATGAAATTTTGGGGACATGTTAAAAGATACAACAGCCTAATACAATTAATATTGGAAGGGAAAATACAAGGTAAAAGAGGCAGAGTCAGACCAAGACTAACATGGACGAGTAACATCAAAAGATGAACAAGTCAACATATGACAATCTGTACCATCAAGGCAAGAGACAGAGTGGAATGGCTCTCCATGGTAACCAACCATCGATGCGAAGACAAAGATGATTTCCATAATTCTATGTTAGTGGTTTTATCCTGCCATCTCCATCCATTTTATCTCAATTCTTCCATGTTTATTCCCCTATTTGAGTTCTCGATGTTTTTGTTTACCATCTCATATTAAACCTCTTACAAACTATTTTAAGTTCGTATATTGCCTTTGTGTAGATGTTTCCACTGTTGCCTCAATCCCATAAACCAATATTCATTATTGATCACAATAGTTTTCCAAATGTGAGTTATTTAGCTCGGCGTAGCCTCCTGCCAATTACAGAATATATAAAATAAATTACACGCTTCGAAGCGATAACTCTCCATAACTGTAATTAATCGTACTGTTCAATCAAGCATTCTGAAAACATGTATCTAGATTATAGTCTCTGCTTCTTTCTATTTTTTTATTTGTTTTTATATGATAAAGGTGGGAAAGAGAGTTCATAGATGCTATATAGAGCTACTGACAAACAAATGAAAAGGCTATTTGAGAACGCTGGGATAGGATTTCTCAGAAGATTGTTGGAGTTCACTGGACAGCTAAAAAAGACCAATGAAGAAATTCTCAAAGAGGTCACACAAGAAGGCGGCTCCTAGAAAATAGACAAAAACGATCGACATTTTAGGGGCACATCATGGAAAAACGAAAGCTGAAAGTCGTGGGTACAAAAAGAGAGATCAGTAACGACAAACAGAGAAAAACTAGATAGCTTGGTGTCAGGGCATTAAAATTAGTCAACAACAGATTTGATACGATGAGTTGTGGATAGATAGTTATAGGAAGGACATGATCGCCTACGACAACCGGTGTGTCACATAAGGATGATATATATGTGCGTGTGTGTGTGTGTGTGTGTGTGTGTGTGTGTGCGCGCGTGTGTTTGTCTCTGTGTGTCTCTGTGTGTGTGTTTAAAAGTTAAGTAAAGTACCCCCTTCACGCCAAGTGGCGTATAGAAAATATGGTGTTAGTGACCATAAATTGTACAGACCTTCAGCACACGATTTTTGGGTAATGTGGTCGGTATTACGCCCGTGCCGCTTTACCCTCCCAGAAAAAAATCTGGTGCCCATTAAAGGCTGGATGAACCGGAAGCCATTGGTTGGGATCGAACCCTACCTTTTGTCCTTTATAGTCCACTAACCACTGAGCTATCGCGGCTCCCCTGTGTGTGTTTATCTCAGTATTTATCTGTTTAGACTGTCGTTGCCTCAAACACAATATTAATAAGAACATATTGCTCCTCCAACTAAGACAGTACTAAATAAACAACATAAATATATAATGTTTCAAAAATAAAGAAAATTTAACCCGTTGTTTCTTCGTGGCTTTACCCTTCCCTGGTCTCTGAGTAGTGAGATCCAATTTCTATCCTTCTCCGATAACGGCAATAAACAGAAGGACCCGCGTGCACTCGTGCACGTTAAAGAATCCTTGGCAATTAAAAATAAAAAAGAAGCGGCAAAAATTAACAAAAATCTACCCACATCGATAGATCCCAGGCCGTGCGACGGAGTTCGTGCAAGGGCGTCAAGGTTCTCATCGGAGACTCGATATTTGGAGGGAAAAATCGGAGCACCTATGAGCTAGTCCGCTGCACAGTGATGATGATCCTACCATAACATATAACATCATAATAATCATCATTATAATCCATCGTCCTTTTTTTCCCCATTTCTCATGTCTCTACTCTATCTCTTTCTCTGTTTCATTTTTCGTGTTTGTTGTTGTATGTTTTGCATAACAGTTCTATTTCCCGTGTTTCCGTTGTCTACCGTATTTAAATGTTATCTCAAGTTTCACTATTCTACCTCTCGTATATATATATATATATATATATATATATATATATATATATATATATATATATATATATATTCTACCTCTCGTTTCTCTATTCTACCTCTCGTTTCTCTATTCTACCTCTCGTATTTCTATTCTACCTCTCGTTTCTCTATTCTACCTCTTGTTTCTGTATTCTACCTGTCGTATTTCTATTCTACCTCTCGTTTCTCTATTCTACCTCTCGTATTTCTATTCTACCTGTCGTTTCTCTATTCTACCTCTCGTATTTCTATTCTACCTCGCGTTACTCTATTCTACCTCTCGTATTTCTATTCTACCTCTCGTTTCTCTATTCTACCTCTCGTATTTCTATTCTACCTGTCGTATTTCTATTTTACCTCTCGTTTCTCTATTCTACCTCTCGTATTTCTATTCTATCTTTCGTTTTTCTATTCTGCCTCCAGTAATTTTAATTCTATCTTGTGTTTGAATTCTTCTCCTTCGCACTATCTCCGCAAAGCAATTACCCACAATAATTATTTGTTATTTTTACTTTACTTGATAAAGTTAAAGTACGAGACTTGAACCGGCGTCTTAGCACGTGAGTTTTCACCCATATGTGCTCGGCCGCCTATCCAGAAGTGTTCGGAGACTTCTGGATTCAAGCATCGAAACTCACGATGCGAAGCGGCATTCCTCACCGTCCCAGAGTAAAACCCTGGTACCCATTTCTGCCAGCGGCTGGGTCGACTGCGGGGGTATTTTTTCCCAACCACGAGTACAACTCACACTGCTTCCAGCGGGAATCGAACACTAGTAGTCCGTAGGTCGGTAGTCCAGTTAGGTGGTTTTCCCAACTAGGCCACCCAGGCCCCCTCCCACCCCCATTTTTATTTGATAAAAAAAAAAATCAAAATCCCTTTATTTCATTTCTAATGTATGTCTTACGAGGAAGATAACCATGCTTCTTTTATTTTACATTCAAAATTATTAAAGAATATGTATCCTAAAATCTATAAACATGCATTATTAAACGATGCATCCCCAGAAACTCGCATATTTCCACATTCTTTGATCATTTTGTTAGACTTTCAAGTAGTCTTCACTCTTCTTCTACCTTTCAGTTCCCTGTGGAGCATAGGACTTCAACAAACACTTTCCAAGTCGTTCTGTTTCTTGCCATATTTTAAAGATCATTCCATGTCTTCCCCATCATCTTTATCTCTGCTTCTGTCTGTCTTCTCCAAGAATTTCTTGGTCTTCCTCTGGGGATTCCAAAAAAGGGCACGTTGTGTAAGACTGTTAGTTGGCTTCCGCAGTGTGTGTCCTATCCAGCGCCATCGCCTTCGCCTTCGCTGTATCTCACTGGTATTTGACTGGTACATTTCATAATTCTCATCATCATCATCATCATCATCATGTACCATACCGGTTGGCGTAGGCGATCATGTCCTTCCACAATCTTCTATCTACAGTGCATCGTATCAGTTCTGTTGTTGACTGCTTTCCACGCCATGACACCAAGCTATCCAATATTTTCTCTTTTTGTCGTCCGCGATCTCTCTTTCCTTTTATTTTGCCAGTAGTAACCAAGTATTCCAACTTTCCTCTTCTCATGATGTGCCCGAAAAGTGTTGATTGTTTCTTTCTGATGTTTTTTAGGAGCTGCCTTTTGTGTTGGCCTCTTTGGGAACTTCCTCATTGGTCTTTTTAGCTGTCCAGGGAACTTTCAACATTCTTCTGAGAAATCCCATCTCTGTGGCCTCTAATCGTCTTTTCCTTTGTTTGTCTACTGTCCATAATTCGCTTCCATAGGTCAAAGTTGGTTCTATATAGCACCGATGAACTCTCTTTCTCATTTCTATTGACAGATTTGTTGCATAAGATATTTTTCATTTTCTGAAATGCTATTTTGGCCTGAGCTATCATACTTTTTATTTCCGTGGTGCAACTACAATCTGATGTTATTATTGTTCGCGAGTATTTGACGCGTTGCACTAGTTTCAAATTTGTTCTGTTTATTTTTATGCTGCATTCTGGTGATGATTGTTTCTTCGATATGACCATTACTTCTGTTTTCTTACTATTCAGACTGAGACCTTTCTTGATGCTTTCTTTTACTATTATGTCTATCATTTCTTGTAGTTCATTCTCTGTCTCTGCTATTAAGACTGTGTCATCCGCATTTCGCAAATTATTTATGTTGTGACCGTTGACTTCAATTCCTTTTTGTCTACTATTGATCTCATAATATATTCGCTGTAAAGTGAAAACAAATCCGGCGACAGAACACAGCCTTGTCTGACTCCTTGTTTTATCAGTTGAAATTGTCCTGTTTGGTTGTTAATTCGTGTGGCTGCTGTTTGTTGCCAATACATGTTTTTTATGATTCGCAGATCCTTGTTTCGCCATCAATGTTTAATTTCTCCAGCATATTGATAATCTATAATCTATAATCCATAATTCTTTGTTAGTGAATTTGTCCTGTCATTTCCATCCTTTTATTCTGCGTGAGCATCCATTAATGAAAGTCTGTATCGTCATGATTGTCATTTTAGTTGTTCTCCATGTTTCACAGCCATATAATAAGTCTGACTTAACATTGGAGTTGAAAATTTTATTTTAGTATTTGACCTAATTTTTTTCGACTTCCATATGTTTCCCAGAGCAACAAATGCTCCTCTTGTTTTTGATATCCTTATGTTGTCTATATTACTGCCCAGATATATGTAAGATTTTACGTCTAGTAGAGGTATTTCACCTATTTTTATCTGGAAATTGCCAACTGCATTAATTCTCATAATTCTGGTCTTATCTCTATTTATGTTCAGTCCCATCTGTTGTGATCTCTCATTAAGTATGCTAATTCTATCTTTCATCTGTTGATGGTTGTGTTATAGGAGAGCTATATCATCAACAAAGTCTAAATCATCAAGTTGCTTGGTCAGTGAAAACTGGGTTCCATTTCTGTTGTTTTGAGTTATTTTCATAATCCAGTCTATGGCCAGTAGAAAGAGAAGTGGAAATAGAAGGCATCCCGGCCTTATTCCTGTTCTTATTTCAAATACTTCTGTAAGCTGTCCTTCATGCACCAATCTACATTTCATTCCTTCATACATTGTTCTTATCAGTTTAATAAACTTTGTGAAACAATCGTTTTACCAAACAAATATTGTATGGAGAACTTCGGGGCGGATAGAGACCAAAAAGCAGACCAGTGTTGAGATATAAGGATGTTTGCAGGGATTCCTTGAGGGAATTCTCTATCAGTGACAGAAACTAGGAGGATCTGGCTGCGCTGCAGACCGTAGCACACGGAGAACAAAAATTAAAAAAAACGACACAGCAACATTCGATGCAGCGTTGATATCAAATTCAGAAGACAAAAGGAGCAGGAAAAGGAGACGAGTACAGACACCACGAATACATCTTGTTCGTTTAGCGGATGGCTCTCTCTATCCAATATCGGCAGATTCAGCCATGAGAGAAGCTATTCACCAAAACAGTCATCCAGCATAAGACACTAATATTTTACCAAACTACTGACTTATCATAAATGCTTTCTACCAACCGTCTGTCAAGACGACAACGGCCATATTTGTGTTCTAAAGGGTGGTTAGGCGTATAACGTCGCCAATGCAAGAGGGCGCCAAAGTAACGAAAAATAACATTCCTATGATATGATTAAGTGAACAAAATAATAGTATTATACCCAACAAGACCTGATTGGGCGTCAATATCATCAGTGGCCAAGTGTAATAAATTAATTTAGGCAGAGCTAACGCAAGGGTACTGAGACCAGCCTTAATCTGTACACCTCACTATTCATTATGTTGTGTCTTTGACGGAATCTAAACATCAGTTTTGCTCTCTTTAGAAACATGTACGTAATCCCCTGTTCGTTGAATCTTTCTTATAATAAGGATAAAAGTCATATTTTCTTGGAACTCGATCGTTTGTTTCTTCTTGTTATTAATTCATTTTCTTTCTATACAATAAAAGAAAAAAATAAATAATAACCACCTGAAATGAAATGTTTAACACGCATGACAGGAAGACAGCCTGTGAGCTGAGATGAAGAACTAAGCAGAAAACCAGAAATAATTCCCTCCTTTGTTTACATAAAGTAACAGCAGAAAAATGATGGTGCAGGTTGTCATAGACTGACTTGTCCATCTTTTGATGTTACTCGTCCATTTTGTCTTGGTCTGCCTCTGTCACTTTTACCTTGTATATTCCCTTTAAAATTACTTTTAGTAGGGTGTTGTGACATGCCCCAAAAATTTAATTTGTCTTGTTTGAACTGTATTTATAATAGTAGATCTCTTTTCATTTTTAGTTGTTTTAAGACTTCATTGTGCGTTTTCTTTTCCTTCCATCCAATTCTACTTATTCTTCTATATATCCACATTTCAAGGCTTCAATTTTCTGGTCGGTTTTCTTGTCTAATGTCCATGTTTCTGAACCATAAAGGAATGGAGAGAAGAGATACCATTTTGTTATTCTTAGTTTTATCCCTGGTGTTATTTGTTTTGATGTTAGTATGTTCTTTATGAATTTAAATTACTTTTTGCCATTCCTATTCTTTTGTTCATTACAGTTTTACATTTTCCATTACTGGTTATAGTATGTCCAAGGTAGTTGTAGCTCTGAACTGTCTCCAGGTTTTTTCCTTCAACTTGTATATCCACATGTAGGTTTTGAGTATTATATATGTTTATGAACATAGTTTTAGTCTTTTTGATATTCATATCTAAATCCATATTTTTTGCTTGTCATGCTTATTTCATTAAGTAAGTGTTGTAGATCTTTAGGATTTTCTGCTAGTAGTACAGAATCATCAGCATATCTTTGTTTATTGATTATCTTTCCATTAATGTAAAGGCTTGACATCACTGTGATGTTTTTAAAGATTTAATCAGTGATTGAACAAGATGCATCCCTGTTTTACTCCTCTTCATATATACATATATATATATATATATATATATATATATATATATATGGGTGTAGAGTTATCTTTGTTATATTTTGTTATTACTGTTTGCTCCCAGTATAATTACATATTAGTTGCATGTCTGTGTCATTTAGATTTATGAATAAGGAGAGAAAGAAAGAAAAAGAGAAAGAAAGAAAGGATGGATGGAGTGAGTGAGTGAGTGAATGAGTGAGTGAGTGAGTCAGTCAGTCAGTCAGTCAGTCAGTCAGTCAGTCAGTCAGGCAGGCAGTCAGTCAGTCAGTCAGTCAATGAGTCAGTGAGTGAGTGAGTGAGTGAGTGAGTGAGTGAGTGAGTGAGTCAGTCAGTCAGTCAGTCAGTCAGTCAGTCAGTCAGTCAGTCAGTCAGTCAGTCAGTCAATGAGTGAGTGAGTGAGTGAGTGAGTGAGTGAGTGAGTGAGTGAGTGAGTCAGTCAGTCAGTCAGTCAGTCAGTCAGTCAGTCAGTCAGTCAGTCAGTCAGTCAGTCAGTCAGTCAGTCAGTCAGTCAGTCAGTCAGTCAGTCAGTCAGTATGTAAGCATGTAGGAAAGCATGTAGACAAGCATGTAAGTAAGTATGTATGTAAGTATGTATGTACGTAAGTACGTAAGTAAGTAAAGTAATTAAGTGAGTTACTGTGTATATTACTTCTGTTTCTGTGTTGTTTGCTAATTTGCACACGACACATTTCGAAGCTGCTGTTGACCAAATATCAGATGTGAGAGTTAAGTGTGAAGTGTGTTGGTACAAATACCTGCTATAGAAGGCAACATTCGGAATTATATAGACCTATGTTTAATATCCAACATTATGTTGATATGTTGTTGAACCAGCTGACAACATAATCCACCAGCATTCATATCATCATCATGTGCTATACCGGTTAGCGTAGGCGATCATGTCCTTCCACAATCTTCTATCCACAGTGCATCGTATCAGTCCTGTTGTTCACTGTTTTCCACGCCATGACACCAAGCTATCCAGTATTTTCTCTCTTTATCGTCCACAATCTCATTTTCTTTCTATTTTTCCAGTTGTAACCAAGTATTCCAACTTTCCTCTTCTCATGATGTGCTCGAAAAATGTTGATTGTTTCTTTCTGAAGTTTTTTAGGAGTTCCCTTTTTGTGTTGGCATCTGAGAATTTCCTCATCGGTCGTTTTAGCTGTTTAGGGAACTTTCAACGTCCTTCTGAGAATTCATTTCTACTCCTCTGTATTGCTACATTCATATACTGCTCTGTATTGCTACATTCATATACTCCTCTGTATTGCTACATTCATATACTGCTCTACTGAATACTGCATTCATATACTCCTCTGTATTGCTACATTCATATACTGCTCTACTGAATACTGCATTCATATACTCTTCTGTATTGCTGCATTCATATACTGCTCTACTGAATACTGCATTCATATACTCCTCTGTATTGCTACATTCATATACTGCTCTACTGAATACTGCATTCATATACTCCTCTGTATTGCTGCATTCATATACTCCTCTACTGAATACTGCATTCATATACTCCTCTACTGAATACTGCATTCATATACTCCTCTACTGAATACTGCATTCATATACTCCTCTACTGAATACTGCATTCATATACTCCTCTACTGAATACTACATTCATATACTCCTCTACTGAATACTGCATTCATATACTCCTCTACTGAATACTGCATTCATATACTTCTCTACTGAATACTGCCATCATATACTCCTGTACTGAATACTGCATTCATATACTCCTGTACTGAATACTGCATTCATATACTCCTCTACTGAATACTGCATTCATATACTCCTCTACTGAATGCTGCATTCATATACTCCTCTACTGAATACTGCATTCATATACTCCTCTACTGAATACTGCATTCATATACTCCTCTACTGAATACTGCATTCATATACTTTTCTATTGAATACTGTATTCATATACTCCTCTGTATTACTGCATTCATATACTACTCTACTGAATACTGCATTCATATACTCCTCTACTGAATACTGCATTCATATACTTCTCTATTGAATACTGTATTCATATACTCCTCTGTTTTACTGCATTCATATACTCCTCTACTGAATACTGCATTCATATACTCCTCTACTGAATACTGCATTCATAGACTCCTCTACTGAATACTACATTCATAAACTCCTCTATTGAATACTGTATTCATATACTCCTCTGTATTACTGCATTCATATAATCCTCTACTGAATACTGCATTCATATACTTCTCTATTGAATACGGTATTCATATTCTCCTCTGTATTACTACATTCATATACTCCTGTACTGAATACTGCATTCATATACACCTCTACTGAATACTACATTCATATACTCCTCTAATGAATACTGTAATCATATACTCCTTTACTGATTACTGATTTCATATACTCCTCTACTGAATACTGTATTCACATACTCCTTTGCTGATTACTGATTTCATATACTCCTCTGTAATACTGCATTCATATAAGTAAACATTGTATCAGTAGACATTGTGTGCTACGTCATCGTATTGGTTCCCTAAACCGGCCGTGCGCTAATCTTACGGTCTGCTGTTTGATGTGCGACGAGGATAATTTGACGACTGACTGTGTGTCTATATGTTCGGAATTGGAGTCATCAACGATGGCCTAACATCATCAAGTGCTACGACGATCATCATTTTCAAGAGGACGTGACTTACCGGTATATGGGGATAGGCGGCGGGAACAAATGAAGGCTATGCATGAAAGGTGTTCCTTGTTGCAGTTTCCTCATATTACAAGTCGCATGTCTGTGTTAGTCACCTCTAGTGACTCGGGCAGATGGTGCTCGTAAACCTGGGAAGGCCGACCATCTAAGGGCAGAATCCCCCGACAGAAAAGATCAACTGCTGCCTTGCAGGAAGATTGGGGACAAGCAAAGGCTAAGGAAAGCAAACCTGAAAAAATGCTGGCTGAAATCGGATGCACTGGGCCACTGGCGCAGAACACAGTGCAACGTTTTAACGGGTACTCAATCGGAGTGGATCTAACAGGCTTAAACAGACAGCTGTCTTCGTATGAGAGTCTGGATGTCCTACTCTGATTGAGTCCTGATCGCAGAGAGAGAGAGATAAGTAAAAGTAAAGTAAAGTGCCCCCGTCACGCCAAGTGACGTATAGTGAATATGGTGTTAGTGACCATAAATTTTACAGACTTTCAGCACATGATTTTTTGGGGCAATGTGGTCGGTATTACGCCTGTGCCGCTGTACTTTCTCAGAAAAAAATCCGGTACCCATTTAAGACTGAGTGAACCCGGAAGCCGTCGGTTGGTAACCTTCTTGTCCTTTGCACTGCATTCATAAAGTCCTCTGTATATTGTCAAGAGTCGTCAGCATGTTTTTTTTTAATTATAAACCCGTCTTCTAGTCGCAGATTGACTAGGCAGTCTCTGGCCTTGACTTTTGGGACAGCTACAGAGGTTCGTTCACCTTTTCACGAAGTTCGTGGCCATCCTTTATAGGGCGTCCCATACCTGGCCTACACTATTCATTCCTATTTCCACTGTTTTCTTCCAGCGCTCTCAGTCTGACTTTTCAGCTTTCCCTTACCCAACTCTGGTCCACTGCTTATTAATTCTTGTTATTGTTTCTGAATTTGATCTAGGCATTTGACCTATCCATTTATGGCTTTTGCTGTTTGAGAATACCTGGCACTTTTAATCTTGTCCTGAATACATTAGGATGGACTTTGTTAACCATAAAACAAATGATTAATTTATTGCTATTTATTTGTTTTAAGTACTGAAAACACAAGATTCGCACATAATTCTTTGTTTTAAGAACTGAAAACACAATATTCGCACACAAATTCTTTGTTTTAAGAACTGAAAACATAATATTCGCACATAATTCTTTGTTTTAAGAACTGAAAACATAATATTCGCACATAATTCTTTGTTTTAAGAACTGAAAACATAATATTCGCACATAATTCTTTGTTTTAAGAACTGAAAACATAATATTCGCACATAATTCTTTGTTTTAAGAACTGAAAACATAATATTCGTACCTGTTAAAGTCAGCTTCTTTTCTGGTTTCTATTTTATTCTCAAAGGGAGACGAAGGCCCTCGTAAATTAGACGACCCCACAAGGCCAGCCCCAACACCTCGCCCAAAGAGAAAGCAGCCTGAAGACATTGCTAGTAGTACTAAACTACTAGAGAAGACAGAGGAAGAGACAGATCTTGATGCCACACAGCAAGAAACTGAGAACCATCGTCTTTTACCAGACAGATCTGATCATCTAGAGACCAATGAGGTGGTTATTACAACGTCAAATGAGTCCGATGAGTCTTTAGAAGCTATTATTGACGTTATATCGTTGTCAGATTCGTCAAACAAAAGGCCGTCTCTTTCAGAACCCTTAATTGAAAAACATAAAGATCGAGAAAGTGAGATTGAGAATACAGAAACTGCAGAAAAGTCTAGAAATTCATCGCTTTCACTCGAAATATCCTCGCCATTTACATCAGACAAAGACAACAAGAAGCCAAACTCAAAGGATGAGACTAACGTTAAAGAGCCCTTGGCTAGAGATGAAGACCATGAGCAAGTGTTGAAGGAGCTGTCATTGCAACCACGGCTGCAGTCATCAGAACAACGAATCCAGTACCACCACGACACGACTCAACAACCTCGGTTGCTACTCACACAACAATATCAAGTTCAATTTCAGACTGAACAGCAAGAAAAACAACGAGTCCAACAAAAGCAACAACCACAACAGCAGCAGAAACAGTATTTTAAAATTAAACACCCACACAATTTTTCTGAAACTTTTCCAACGCCATCGTTCGTACCGCAGAACGTGCAGCCAGTCCTACATAACTATTATGAACAAAATCACAAATGGCAGCAATCAGCATATTACCAGCTTCAGAATCAACAGAAACAGCAAAAATATTTACATCAGCTACAACAGACATATCAGCATCAACTTGGGCAACATAAACGAGGCCATGAAACTCCAGATGCACCTACAACCTCTTCAGAGTGCAGCATATTTCAACAAAAGATTAACAACGGAAATCTGTCCAGATCTTTTCCTAAAAATAACGGCGCCCAAAGGGTATCATCAACAACACCTGCAGCATCTCTTATCGCGAACCACACCAACAGCAGCAGCAGCAGCAGCAGCAATGTCTATGCAAACTTTCGAATGCCAACCAGTGGAACTAATATCATTGGTCCCGATGGATTGGAGATGGAAATAAAAAGCATGGAGGTCGAAGACGACAGCTTTGTTGTTGAGACGGTGGAGATTATCAAGCGACCTGGGCAGACACTGGGTTTTTACATTCGAGAAGGTAACGGCTTCGATCGCTCTGATGGGGTCTTCATTTCTCGCATCCAAATGGGCACGGTGGCCCAGACTAATGGTCTTCTGCACGTTGGAGATGAGATTGTAACTGTGAACAATGTTAAGGTTGGAAATATGTCCCTGGATGATGTCGTGATTCTTATGTCCATCCCTAAAAAGCTGGTGCTGACCATACGTACACGTCGAAATAGCAGTAAGAACAAATCGTGTCCAGTTCTGCCTGTTGTGGAGAACTCAGACCCACCTATAGTCGTTCTAAAAAAGGGCAGATCTTCATCGGCGTCTGCTCTTGAAATGACAGAGAAATGTCCAGATTTGTACGAACCTGGTCAGACTTACTCACAGTATCCATTCCAATCAGCTGACTACGTGCCTCGAAGAGATTTGAGTCTCGAGAGGACGGCTCAGGGCTCATCGCGATATGCCAGCGTCTATATCAGTCCTCAACGAGTAGAAGCAAAGCTAGTAAACGAGGATGGGATGGACAGCAGTGCATCAAGTGACGGATCTCTGCCTAGAAGTATAGACTCCAGCAAAGGGAGAGTACTCCTGAATCAAGACCCTGCCGGTTCTCCGCTCTCAAGTTACATGAGTGTCACCAATCCAATTTATGATCACTTTTCAAGTATGGATTACAAGCATCACCTAACAGCCGAGAATATCGGGAGGAAGTCAACAGTTCCAAAATTACATTCGAAACAAACTGTCGCTTCCCAGATGCATGGATATAGAGGTTGGGCAGGACCAGACTCTAGCCCATCTTTCGGTGAGCCTCCATACATAAATGTTGGTGCTCTGCGGGAGGGACTGATGAAGCAGCATTACCAGCCTCATCAACCTCCCTTCGTACACTCTCAACCACATCAACAGCATACTTTTCCTCATTCTTCGCAGCAATATCAATTTCAGCCACCTCAACTTGAAAGCCACGCTATTCACACACCACCTCACGGAACATCATACCCACTTTCATCTCAGCAATACAGAGACACGCCCCTGTCTCAAGAGGAAAGACGAGCGCAGGAAAGTCTTCGATCTTTTCTTAATTCTAAATCCAGACAAGGGCGACTGCTACGAAGCAGATCTCCTACCTGCTACAACTCAGACTCTGAGCTCATTTTCACACACCAGCAACAGATCGACGGACGTGGCTTTGCCTCAGACTACGAGACCTACGGTGGGGCTTTCAGTGATGACGAGCCAGTTTACTCGATTCCTAGAATCCCGTCCAACTCGTCATCAGAGCTGGAGATGCTGCTAAAGAAGTTCACGTCACTCTCACAAGAGCTTCAGCAAGAACAGAGTAAGCTACAGCGGCAGCTAAGCACTAGGGACAAATCAGGGCGTGAGTTCAATATTATCTGCATGTTCTTGTGTCAGTAGTCCTATTTAATGAACAATTATTGTTCCCCTGATGTTATTTACTGGTTAGCTGTGTGATTCTTTTGTTATTTATCCATGTGGTTGTTTGTTATTTAGACACGTGGTTGTTTGTTATTTATCCATGTGGTTGTTTGTTATTTAGACATGTGGTTGTTTGTTTTTTAGACATGTGGCTGTTTGTTATTTATACATGTGGCTGTTTGTTATTTAGACATATGGCTGTTAGTTTTTTAGACATGTGGCTGTTTGTTATTTAGACATGTGGCTGTTTGTTATTTAGACATGTGGCTGTTTGTTATTTAGACATATGGCTGTTAGTTATTTAGACATGTGGTTGTTTGTTATTTAGACATGTGGCTGCTTCTTATTTAGACATGTGGCTGTTTCTTATTTAGACATGTGGCTGTTTGTTATTTAGACATGTGGCTGCTTGTTATTTAGACATGTGTCTGTTTGTTATTTAGACATGTGGCTGTTTGTTATTTAGACATGAGTTTGTTTGTTATTTAGACATGTGGTTGTTTGTTTTTTAGACATGTGGCTGTTTGTTATTTATACATGTGGTTGTTTGTTATTTAGACATGTGGCTGTTTGTTATTTAGACATGTGGCTGTTTGTTATTTAGACATGTGGCTGTTTGTTATTTAGACATGTGGTTGTTTGTTATTTAGACCTGAGGTTGTTTGTTATTTAGACATGTTGTTATTTGTTATTTAGACATGTGGTTATTTGTTATTTAGACATGTGGTTGTTTGTTATTTAGACATGTTGTTATTTGTTATTTAGACATGTTGTTATTTGTTATTTAGACATGTGGTTGTTTGTTATTTAGACATGTTGTTATTTGTCATTTAGACATGTTGTTATTTGTTATTTAGACATGTGGCTGTTTGTTATTTAGACATGTTGTTATTTGTTATTTAGACATGTTGTTATTTGTTATTTAGACATGTGGTTGTTTGTTATTTAGACATGTTGTTATTTGTTATTTAGACATGTTGTTATTTGTTTTTTAGACATGTGGTTGTTTGTTATTTAGACATGTTGTTATTTGTTATTTAGACATGTGGTTGTTTGTTATTTAGACATGTTGTTATTTGTTATTTAGACATGTGGTTGTTTGTTATTTAGACATGTGGCTGTTTGTTATTTAGACATGTGGCTGTTTGTTATTTAGACATGTAGCTATTTCTTATTTAGACATGTGGCTGTTTGTTATTTAGCCACGTAGTTGTTTGTCATTTAGCCACAAGGTTGTTTGGTTTTTTTTCGCCACGTGGTTGTTTGATTTTTCATCATTAGTGTCATTCTGTATGACAACGAATCATAGATAACATAGTAGGAGAGAAGGTTAAATGCATTCCAGATGCGATGTCTGCCCCGTATTCCTGGTAGCACCTGAAAGGACAAACGTGAAGGTCATCACTCGCACAAGCTTCCCGAACATCTACACGCTGCTCAAACAACATAGGTTAATCTATCTTGACCACTTACATCGTAAGAAAGATGACCGCATACCAAAAAATATACTCTTTGGGCGGATGGTAAAAGAACTAGGGGCGCCCAAAACTTCGATTTGTAAATGTATGTAAACGTGACATGAAGACTCTGAACATAAACCCTGCTACCTGGGAATAGCTGCAGACCTCCATCTTTGAAACACACTCTAAAGCTCCGACTGAAATAAGATTCATACAGATTCATAGAAAAAGAGAATACACGGCGAAAGAAAAGAAAAAATAATGTCTTAGGGGCGCTGCAAAATCCATAGTCAACTACGAATGACAGAGACTACAATGTTTGTTATTTAGCCATATGGTTGTTTGTTATTTAAATATGCGGTTGTTTGTTGTTTAGCCACATGGTTGTTTGTTGTGTAGTGATATGGTTTTTGTTCATTCACTATATTAGACCACTATATATCAACAATTACTTCAACAGTAGATATACTTTATGCTTTTTTATTCCATCTGTTTTAGAGTCATAATAACAATAACAACATAACTATCGAAGGTAGACAACTAAAACAAGTAGAGGAATTTATAAACCTTGGAAGTCTAGTGACAAACAACAATTGACAAACAGCAGAAATAGACTCAAGATGCAACAAAGCTTTTCCAGTCATTGGACAGTTATCACCACTATTGTCCAACAAGGAAATAACTCTAGAGGCAAAACCAGGAAACCATGAAGGCCGTGGTAAAGATGGGCTAGATATGCGGTTTGGGTGGTCTAGATGTAAGACGTCGACCTCTGGGCAGACATTTTCCAGGTTCGAATCCTTTCACAACTAGTGGAGTATTTTTTCCTTCGAATCAATGGGGTTTTTTTCGTGGCTGTACCCTTGTCTTGGTCTCTGGGAGATGAGTCCACTGCCTAGTCCTCGCAAAACGGCGAAAACAGGAGGTCCGGTGTGCATTCGTGCACTCTAATAAACATTACGATAGAAATATCGCAGCTTTACAGTAAACTATCTACAAAACGCAGCCACGCCCTGTTAACTAGTGAACACTAATTACAATAAGATGCTAGTTTAGAAATCAGCAGCAAGGACGTTTCAGTTTTATGAACAAAATGAAAATATTGTTGCATCCTAGTTATCTTTTATTGTATCTCATTTTACATCATCATCATCATCAAGTACCGGGCCTGATGGAGTAGGTGATCAGGTCTCTCCACAACTTTCGATCACGACAGTTATTTATCATTTCTGCTGTTCACCTTCTGCCAATAGGGAGTCGCGATAGCTCAGTGGTTAGTGAACTAGACTGCAAAGGACAAGAGGTAGGGTTCGATCCCAACCGACGGCTTCCAGGTTCACCCAGCCATTAATGGGTACCGGATTTTTTTCTAGGAAAGTAAAGCGCCATGGACGTAATACCGACCACATTACCCCAAAAATCATGTGCTGTAGGTCTGTAAAATTTATGGTCACTAACACCATATTCCCTATGCGCCACTTAGCATGACGAGGGTACTTTACTTTTTACTTTTACCTTCTGCCAAGCCATTCTTTTAAGCTGTCTGGTATCTGCTCTCTTTGCTTCCTTCTATCTTTTCGTCGCTCTATTTTTTCAGTTGTTACAATATATTCCAGTTGTTCTCATCTCATTACATGGCCAAAAAATGATGATTGTTTCTTCCTAATATTGGAAATTAGTTCTCTTTTTGCTCATTTTAAATACTGCATCAAATTATCAACGTAATTTTGCTTTTTTCCGTAGAAACACAAATGTTAAGAAGAGAAACCAACTTCTCTATTTCGACCCACTGCTGATTCTGCAGGTTTTGCGCATTAAACTGCGCACCCATCGGGGATTATTCTTTATTCGGGGTTCTGTGAAGAATTCCGGTCTTCTCTTTTTTCCTTTCTTTCTATTGTTCTCCTGCTGCGTCTGTCAATGATTATTCCTCTTCTTCGTTCGTCTTAAACAGACGTAAAATAGGCGTACGTGCTTTCGTGTTCATCTTTATAGCAAAGTGTAATATTTTACGCCTTTTTATCTCAACTAGTCCGACTTTAGCAATGCATTATTGTATACTCTCTCTCTCTCTCTCTCTCTCTCTCTCTCTCTGCGATCAGGACTCAATCAGAGTATGATTCCAGACTCCCACATGAAGTCAGCTGTCAGGTTAAGTGTGTTGATCTCCCCCACAGATAGAACAACACATTTAGAGTCTGCCAGATCCACACTGATTGAACACCAGTTAAAACGTTGCCCTGTGTTCTGCGCCAGTGGCCCAGTGCATCCGATTTCAGCCAGCATTTTATTCAGGTTTGCTTTCCTTAGCCTTTGATTGTCCCCAATCTTCCTGCAAGGCAGCAGATTGTCTTTTCTGTAGGGGGATTCTCCCCTTGGATGGTCGGCCCTCCCAGGTTTACGAGCACCGTCTGCCCGAGTATTGGATACACGATTGCCATCCGTCTTCGACCACTACTCGCTTGACCAGACATGTTAATTTCTTTCCAGGCCCTTTGTGTTGAAGGTAGTAGAGTCTTAATCAGCTTTTGCGTCACTGATTCTGGTCCATGCTATCAACTATGAGTTGTTAACCGCTTCCAGCCCAGAATCTGATGGACATCAATGGTTTAGATGAGCATTTGAAGACGGCTCTCTATTCCCTGCACACGTTCTATGTGTGTAAGGAAGTCACTATTATGATAACTTGTAATCAAATTGAAATTTGTTCATTGCATTGAGTCCTGCACCCCGCAATAAAATTACGATCTGCATGCAACCTGTCATGTCGTTATGTACAAAACATGCGGGGTTTGTGTAATAAGGCGAATCAAGGGACTAATAAAAATGTATAGTGTTTACTACATCTGTCATTTCCCTACTGGTATCTAGTAGGCCTATATACCAGGCAACCAGTAATGGTGTCAAGGTCAACAGGCAGGCTAATATCTATCTGTCTGTCTGTCTGTCTGTCTCTGTCCGTCCCTCCGCCCGCCCGCCCGTCCGTCGTCTCTGCCCTATTTATTTATGTCTGTCTACATATTTATCTGTGTGTCAGCCTATCCATTTATCTTTCTGTCTGTCTATTTATTTATTTATTTATCTATATATCTGTTTATTTATTTATCTATCTGTCTGTCTATCTATTTATTTATCTGCCTGTTTGTCTATCTATTTATGTATCTGCCTGTCTGTCTATCTATTTATTTATCTGCATGTCTGTCTATCTATTTATTTATCTGCCTGTCTGTCTATAATTTTTATTTATCTATCTGTCTGTTCATCTATTTATTAATCTGCCTGTCTGTCTATCTATTTATTTATCTACCTGTCTGTCTATCTATTTATTTATCTGTCTGTCATTTCTGTCTGCCTCTCCGTCCGTCTCTATACTAGTAACTCGCACTTCAAACTTATAACATCCCAGAGAGGAATTTATAGCATGAGCTGTTCGAAGTCCGAATCAATTATCTGCCATTATAAATAATTGAAAGAGAATTAATCCTTTACCAGATCCTAAACAAGGTCCATTTTGTATAAACCTCAGTAGCAAACAAACGTAATGTTGATACAGTTTTTTTTTTATATTTACATAGGTATTACGCAATATCACAACACCACAACACCACGTACTAACAATGTCTTGACATTATAAATGTAGTCAATAATCACAGACTATGAAAATTTGATTACGAAAATGTATTTGCTTGTCGGTTGTACAAGTGAAGATACTAGTGGAGTGCATCTAAAATTATAAATTCCAGTTCTAAAATTAATGTTCTTGATCTGGATGCGCGTAGGAGGTTATCACCGGTGTTTATTGATGCATCTCTTAATACATATTGTCTGTGACATTTCTAATTGTAGCTTCCATATTATCAAAATATTACAGCTCGTCTTACTTTACACTTGCTATTCTATAGCTGTGTTTTGACTTATTCTATGCTACTCTTCCTGTGTGTTTCTCTACCTCAATCTTCTCTGTCTAATTCTGCTAATGTATGAGCTTAAATACCTCTGTCTCATTTACTTAATTTATAGACTTAGTAGTTGATCCGGTCTCTCTGAACCAATTGTGGAATACGAAGTTCAACTGTGGGATGTCTTTTGTGTCAAACTTTGCAAAACAAAACTCTATCTTAACATTTTAGTGAACTTTGAGTTTTAAAAATAATGCTAGCATGTACCTTAAGAGTGATATCTCTCTCATAAAATTAACCTGTTTGTTTATCAACCTAATTTCTGGACGTGTGACATCGACTTTTCTATTCCCCTACCTTATAATTCTATCTCCCAACATTTCCAAAAACAGCTAAAAATTGTCCAATGGAACAAAGTTTTAACAATTTGTGAACTCTAACAAAAATTAGTTCATATCGTCATGATGATCGGTATACAATGTCTATTTTATTCCCTTCAAATCTTCTTCTTAGTTATGAAAGGTACGATGTATGCGAGGATTAGGTAAAACAGAATAAACTATCTGGTGGTGGGGAAAAGGGGGAAGGCTGGAATGAAAGGCATATAGTTATCACTGACCACTAGACAACATTCGTATCCATATTTCGGTATTTTATTGCAATCTTTACGTATATCGCTATTGTCCTTACAGAATGGATGTTTGACAGCAAAGTCGATATCCTTGTACCGAGTTTCGCTGTCGTAAATCAGTAACCACAAATCTCATTATTATTTGTTCACCTCTAATTTATATTCGTTTTCGCCGTTCTACTGCGACGGGCACCTGAAAGCTTTTCCGATTCCAGCTATCGTGTAATGTTGTGTTTTCTCTTGTTTTCTAGTGCCCAGTTCTCTAGTGTGGTCTCCAGTTCTGTAGTGTCAAGTTCTCAAGTGTAGCTCCAGTTCTCTGGTATGGTGTCTAGTTCTCTGGTGTAGAATTCTCTCGTATGTTCTCCAGTTCTCTGGTATGGTCTCTAGGTCTATTGTGTAGAAGTCTCTCTTGTGTTCTCCAGTTCTCTGGTATTGTCTCTGGTTCTCTGGTGTAGAATTATCTCGTTGTTCTTCAGTTCTCTGATATAGTCTCTAGTTCTCTAGTGTTGAATTTTTTAGTGAGCTCTCCTGTTCTCTGGTGAAGTCTCTAGTTCTCTAAAGTATAAATCTCTATTGTGCTGACCAGTTCTTTGGTATAGTCTTTAGTTTTCTAGTGTAGAATTCTCTCGTGTGCTCTAGAGTTCAGTAGTGTCATGTTCTCTAGTGGGGGTCTCCCATTTTCTAATGTCCAGTTCTCTAGTTTTAAGTTCTCTAGTGTTGTCTCCAGTTCTCTTTATTCAAGTTCTCTAGTGTTGTCTCCAGTTCCCTAGTTTCAAGTTCTCTAGTGTTGTCTCCAGTTCGTTAGTTTCAAGTTCTCTAGTGTTGTCTCCAGTTCCCTAGTTTCAAGTTCTCTAGTGTTGTCGCCAGTTCCCTATTTTCAAGTTCTCTAGTGTTGTCTCCAGTTCTCTAGTGTTGTCTCCAGTTCTCTAGTGTTGTCTCCAGTTCCCTAGTTTCAAGTTCTCTAGTGTTGTCTCCAGTTCCCTGGTTTCAAGTTCTCTAGTGTTGTCTCCAGTTCTCTAGCGTTGTCTCCAGTTCCCTAGTTTCAAGTTCTCTAGTGTTGTCTCCAGTTCTCTAGTGTTGTCTCCAGTTCCCTAGTTTCAAGTTCTCTAGTGTTGTCTCCAGTTCTCTAGTTTCAAGTTCTCTAGTGTTGTCTCCAGTTCTCTAGTGTTGTCTCCAGTTCTCTAGTGTTATCTCCAGTTCTCCAGTGTTGTCTCCAGTTCTCTAGTGTTATCTCCAGTTCTCTAGTGTGGTCTCCAGTTCTCTAGTGTTGTCTCCAGTTCTCTAGTGTTGTTGTCTCCAGTTCCCTAGTTTCAAGTTCTCTAGTGTTGTCTCCAGTTCTCTAGTGTTGTCTCCAGTTCCCTAGTTTCAAGTTCTCTAGTGTTGTCTCCAGTTCTCTAGTGTTATCTCCAGTTCTCTAGTGTTGTCTCCAGTTCTCTAGTTTCAAGTTCTCTAGTGTTGTCTCTAGTTCCCTAGTTTCAAGTTCTCTAGTGTTATCTCCAGTTCTCTATTGTTATCTCCAGTTCTCTAGTTTCAAGTTCTCTACTGTTGTCTCTAGTTCCCTAGTTTCAAGTTCTCTAGTGTTGTCTCTAGTTCCCTAGTTTCAAGTTCTCTAGTGTTATCTCCAGTTGTCTAGTTTCAGGTTTGTTAGTGTTGTCTCCAGTTCTCTAGTGTCCAATTTGAGTGCTCTCCATTTATCTAGCGTCCAGTTCTCAAGCGTCCAATTCTCCAGTTTTATAGTGTGGTCTCCAGTTCTCTACTGTTCAGTTCCCTAGTGTGGTCTCCAATTCTCTAGTCTCCATTTCTCTAGGTGTTAATTTAATCAACGAGAGATTATTTAAGGAAAAATAATGTTACTTCATGTAAGTAAAGTAAAGTACCCCCGTCACGCCAAGTGGCGTATAGGGAAATATGGTGTTAGTGACCCTATATTTTACAGACCTTCAGCACATGATTTTTGGGGTAATGTGGTCGGTATTACGCCCGTGCTGCTTTTACTTTCCAGAAAAAATCCGGTACCCATTTAAGGCTGGGTGAACCCGGAGCCGTCGGTTGGGATCGAACCCTACCCTTGTCCGTAGTAGTCCAGTTCACTAACCACTGAGCTATCGCGGCTCCTACTAATTTTTAGGGAATTAGTAAAACCCAGGTGTCCTCGCCAGGATTACGAACCCCGGCTGTTGCCGTGGTAAGCAACCGCCTATCGATTGCGCTAACCGGACACCCTTACTTCATGTACATTTGCAAAATATTAATTTTTTAAAAAGTTAGTAGCCTCCGTCAGTCATAGTTGACTGTATGTTTTTTTCAGCGCCCATAGAATTGTTTTTTTTTAAATATTATTTTACGTTGTGTACACCTTAATGGCAAAGTTGGAGTGCCCTCTCCAGGGCACGAGCTTGGGCAGAAAAAGAGAGACAAGTTGTTGCCCATGCAAGATGTTTTTTCTCTCCACGCAGCCGAGCGGTCCAAAGGTCTAGAAGGACAAGAACAGTTTGGTGCCAACTGCGTCGCAGGAGTTGCCAGATAATGTTAGAATCAACACTAAATTGCCTTACGGACTCCATCTCAGGATTTCTCCCGAGGGTTTACTCCCGAAGTTTCAAAAACAGCATAAACATAAAATTAGTATGTGCTAGGTTAACTATGAATGCTTGTTCTCATTATTGCATTCTGGTGAAAATGTCATTATGTTTGTATACTGTATACCAGGCACTAATTTCCTGTACTGGATCCAAAAACATTCAACGCGAGATATTGCAAATGGAATATTTGTAACTGCATGCTGGTGAAATGTGGATTTATAGAAGTAGGTAGAATTGGATGGAAAGAAAAGAAAACAAACGAGGAATTTTTAAACAACTAAAAATGAAGAAAGAACTACTAAACACAATTAGAGCAAGTAAAGTAAAGTACCCCCCGTCACGCCAAGTGGCGTATAGGGAAATATGGTGTTAGTGACCCTATATTTTACAGACCTTCAGCACATGACTTTTGGGGTAATGTGGTCGGTATTACGCCCGTGCTGCTTTTACTTTCCCAGAAAAAATCTGGTACCCATTTAAGGCTGGGTGAACCCGGAGCCGTCGGTTGGGATCGAACCCTACCCCTTGTCCGTAGTAGTCCAGTTCACTAACCACTGAGCTATCGCGGCTCCCACTAATTTTTAGGGAATTAGTAAAACCCAGGTGTCCTCGCCAGGGTTCGAACCCCGCTGTTGACGTGGTAAGCCAAATCTCCTATCGATTGCGCTAACCGGACACCCAATTAGAGCAAGACAAATGAAATTTTTGGTCATGTTAAAAGACACAACAGTCTAATAAAAGTAATATTGGAAGGGAAAATACAAGGTAAAAGAGGCAGAGGCAGACCAAGACTAACATGGACGAGTAACATCAAAAGATGGACAAGTCAGCCTATGGCAATCTGCACCATCAAAGCAAGAGACAGAGTGGAATGTCGCTCCATGGTAGCCAACCTTCGATGCGGAGACGGCACTCGATGATGATGATGCATGCTGGTAACAACTCGATATAGATTGGAGCCAGTACACCCCTAGCAGACTAATAGAAGCACCGGAATAGCGCGTCTCATAACCATGCAGGTTGAGTCAACTAACAACTTTGGGGATATCAGCATAAACAATGTGAGCCGCGCCGTATTCAATTTTCTCAGAAGGACGTGAACTTCGGTCAATATGGTGGATAGGCGGCAGGAACCATTGAAGGCTATGTCTGAAAAGTGTTCCTTGTTGCAGTTTCCTCATATTCCAGGTCCGGCTTGTTGCAGGAGCTACTGAGTTAAGTGATCTGTGCACACAATGAGCTGTGCGTTTCATCCGTTTTAATCGTGTTTCAATATTCAGATTGTTTACGATGAATGATGATATCGTATGACAGGGAAAAGACGGTTGTGTTCACTTTCTGTGCGGTTTCGCCTTATATCGTTTGGCGTGTGTTGAGACTGCTATGATGGGGACTACAGCTACCTTTCTTTGGGAGATGAGATATTAATTCGGACGATTGCACTGGCACTGGCGGTGAGCAATTATGGATTTTAATTCGTTTGCGGTGACACCAGTACCTCAATAACCATAACCATAACTATATACCATATGGTAGGGGTAGGCTGACTGACTTTCTGTCGTGCTGTACCATGTACAATAAGGTAGCAAGTGCTATTTAAGACCGTAGCGTGAACAGTCACTTGTGGTTTCAAGAGTGCAAGGTAGATTCAAGGTGAATGTGTGACTGGTTCTACATATAGACAATCGCTGAAGATTGACAAAGTCATGTTTATTTTCCAAATCTGGGCCATTTTATTAACGACACGGCTTCGGAGTTCATCCAGCTTCTGAAATTTGATGCCAAATATTTTATAATGGGAAAGTATGTCGATCTATTGTTATACCGAACAGATGATCAATTACAAAAATTACTATTAGTAATTGATGAAATTAGATGCCAAAGATGTTATAATGGGAAAGTATGTCGATCTATTGTTATACCGAACAGATGATCAATTACAAAAATTGCTGTTAGTAATTGATGAAATTAGATGCCAAAGATTTTATAATGGGAAAGTATGTCGGTCTATTGTTATACCAAACAGATGATCAATTACAAAAGTTGCTGTTAGTAATTGAAAAAAAAAAAAAATTTGGCAGCGACATCACATTCTCCATACTGCGATGTGGAATCACTTCTCTTACATCAAAAAGATTCACACGCTGGCAATGATCGATTCAACATACCTGGCCGAAGATTGAAAGCTTCAATTCACAAAATTGCTTCAGAAAATTGAGGATAGAAATAAACTCTGTATATAAATCTGATCATCAGAAAAGGTAGCACCCCCCCCCCCCTCCCTCTCACCTTTTTAGAGCATTTCAGACTTTCAGCTTTTTAATACTTAATGGGACGGGGGGGGGGGGGGGGAAGAGTCCGCCTGTGTCATATGTCTAAACTGTCGGCCCCCCTACTGTTTCCTGCCTGAGAAACCCGGAGAAACGCCTTGACAGAATCATATCTCACTCCCCGTCAGTGAGATAGAGAAATCATTTGTCGGACCGCTCAGGCTAGATATTCTTGGCCCTGTTGTGTTATCTTTGATCGAGGTCCTTATGACGTCTTATCTGCAGAGACAACGCGCTGCTGGGTCACCAAGTTGGACTATGCCACCCCTCCAGCCGAGTGTTCTACGAGAGGAGGAGACAAATAATAATAAATGGATATTATTATAGAGGGAAACTTCGGAGGCGATAATCAGCGAATCAATCAGAGAAAGAGATATGTTTACAGCACTCTGAAAAATTTACAAATAATCAACAACAAGGTTCGATCCTGCTTCTTCTTCTTTCCTTCCTCATCTGCCTTTCAGCGTCGAGGGGAGACATAATATGCGGTCTTTTGCTCTTCTCTTCGCCTCTGCTGCTGTTATGTTTCCTAGTGCTTCTAATATTTCATCGATCCATCTTTTTCGTGGTTGACCCTTGGGTTTGGTGTTCTCACAACGTTTATTGAAGGCTCGTTGTGTTGTTTTGTTCTTTCTGCCTTGTGACGTGGCCGAACCCTTTTATCTGTTGTTTCCTTATATGGCTGGGGCTATTCCTAGATTTTTTCTCAGTTCTTCATTTCTGATCCTATCTCTCGATCCTGCTTAGGAAGATATATTGTTCTTAGTTTGTTGTTGTTGTTGTTGATTATTTGTCATTTATTTTCCGAGCGCTGTAAACATACATCTTCCACTGAAGTGATTTGCTGATCTACGAGAGAAAGGATTGTAACTGTGTAAGGTTGTTCTAGAGAAGAAGGTAGATAGGTAAGCAGGATCGCAAGCCCTGTAAATAAACAAAGTAGTTAACAACAAATTAGAAAAAAAATGGACATTAGACAAGACAACAGAAAAGAAAATTGAAGCCTTTGAAATGTGGATTTATAGAAGAATAGGTAGAATTGGATGGAAAGAAAAGAAAACAAACGATACAGTTTTAAAACAACTAAAAATTAAAAGAGAACTACTAAACACAATTCAAACAAAAGAAATACGATTTCTGGGGCATGTTAAAAGACACAACAGCCTAAAAAAGTAATCTTTAAAGAGAAAATATAAGGCAAAAGAGGCAGAGGCAGACCAAGACTAACATGGACGAGTAATATCAAAAGATAGACAAGTCAGCCTATAACAAACTGCACCATCAAAAAAGGGACAGAACGGAATGACGCTCCGTGGTAGCCAGCCTTCCATGCGGAGACGACACTTAATTATGATAAATTAACAACCTGGAAGTACCGACTGTTTAAAAAAAAATATATAACATTATCCATCCGTTCCAGCCAATCTAACGATAAGAGTACTTCTGCGATCAAGATGCCTCTCCAGCAACTGAGCTGAGAGTGTTAGTGACCCATAGCTGACTGCGTGCTTTGGGATTGGCAAACAAGAGAGCTAATCCAGGTATTACTCCTCCTCCACCTGGTGTTCCTGGAAACAGATTACTCGGCTTTACCAAGTCAATAGGGAAGGCAACCCGCTACTTAGAAATGCCGTGCTGAAGTCGGATATATTGGACCGAAAGGCGCAAATATATCACAACCAAGCTGCAAACCATAGCATAACGCATCTACCCCCAAATAACATCCTTTTAAGTACGGGTAACGATGAGGACAATTCACTCCTTTAAAAGTCGTCGATTGAACGTCACAAAGATAAGAACAAGCAGAAAAAAAAAATGAAGACTACACCAAACAACGGCAGCATGTAACAATGCATAATTAATTAAACAGACAAGCTTCATCTATTCATTTAACCCCAGACCCTACTTTTTGGTTACGCCACTGCCTTGACCTGGTCAATAAGAGCCACAAGGATCAATACTACTATTCACATGGGAGATAAACTTCGGAGAGTCGATAGGGGTTTGATTAAAGCTGCGTGGACAGTGGGTGTGAATTAGCTGGAACACTTCCGTTTTCTTGGTGTCTCCACTTTCCCCTCTTTCCTAACTTGTGACCAGAACAAATACCGAAATGTTGGTATGGTAACTGTGTACAACAACAGAGCTGATTTAGTCCAGCACATAAAGAGGAAGACCGAGAAAGAGATGGATAAATGGAATACTAGAGTCACTAGGAGGAATAACATCAGAAGATGCCAACAGAAGAGCAAAGAATCGCAGATTGTTTCTCCCGACGCCAACGGCAACAGAGGAAGGATAGAAGAAGAAGACATATAGCTTGAAGAAAGTAAAGACTGTATCTGTACAAATATTGCTGACTTAAGTCTATTTGTACACATCTATAGTTCGTTCAGAAATTCGTGCCCCCAGAGTTTATCAATTATCTCGGAAACTATTTGATGAATTTCTGTAATTCTTTTTCATGAAATCTTATTTTTTCACCGACCTTCAGATTTTATACCATTTAAGTACTAAAGTTGTGTGAATTTTGCACAAATCGTTTTTTGTTATATAATTTTAGGAAAATATCTAACAGTGTGCTCTAAACATTAGATTTTAATCTAAAAAAGAGTACCCCCGTCACGACAAGTGGCGTATAGGGAATATGGTGATAGTGACCATAAATTTTACGTGGTCGGTATTACGCCCGTGCTGCTTTACTTTCCGGTAAAAAAAAATCCGGTACCCATGAAAGGCTGGGTGAACTTGAAGCCGTCAGTTTGGATCGAACCCTACCTTTTGTCCTTTGTAGTCCAGTTCACTAACCACTGGGCTGTCGCGGCTCCCAGATTTTAATCTAAATTATGTTAATCTTCTAACTAACCTCTTAGTGGATTGCCTCTTACAAGTTACGGTTCAATGAGCGCGAGGTGGTGCTAAGATTGTGTGGAGAGCACGTGAAATTTGCCTTTTTAAAGGGTGATTTGATTACAACAAATGTGGGTATTGTGAAATCCTAAAAATTAGGATAACCAAAAAAATCATATTTTCATATACCTCAAAGAAGCAAAAATCTTTCCTAAATGCACGATAGTAGGGAAAATAAGATTTCTTTAAAAATAATTACAGAAATTCATCAAACAGGTTCCGAGATAATTAATAAATTATGTGGGCACGAATTTCTGAACGAACTATAGTTGATACTGTATATATGTATATGGCAATTGACGTCTTAACAGACAGTTGGTAGCAAGCAATCATGATAAGTCAGTAGTTCGGTAAAGCATTAGTGTCTCATACTGGGCGCTGCTTTACTGGACATCTTTTTTCGAAGCTGAATTTGCCAATTCTGGACAAACAGATCCATCCACAGAACGAACAAGGTGTACCCGCGGTACTTGGCCTTGTCTCATTTCTCTTGCGCCTTTTGTCTTTTGAATTTGACATCAGCATTGTCTCGAAAGTTGTTGTGCCAATTTTTATGTTTGCTCTCCATGTGCTACGATCCGCAGCCACAATTTCCCAGTTACTTTCACTTATAGAAAATTCCCTCAAGGAAGCCTTGTAAACATCCTTATATCTCTGCACTGGATTGCCCTTTGGTCTCTTTCCGTCCTTATGTTCGCCATACAATATTTGTTTAGGAATACGATTGTTTGCCATTCTTCTTACATGGCCCAGCCACCTTAATCTACGAATCCTAAGTGTTGCCATGATCGATGAGAGTTTAGCTCGCTGTAAGACATTAGAGTTAGTTACTTTGTCCTGCCATTTGATGTTCATAATCTTGCGAAGGCAACGTAAATGAAAGCTCTTTAACCTTTTCACCTGCCCCACATAGGTAGTCCAAGTTTCTGATCCGTATAGAAGTGTATTAAGTATACAACTTTGGTAAATTTGAATCGTAGTCCTGAGTGTTAAATTGTTTGCCCATGCTCTATTTTTAAGTTTTCCAAATGTGGAAGCTGCCTTTCCGATTCGGAAAGTTGACACTATGTTATGATTAAATCACATCTAACTGAAGATTCGGCTGCCTCTCTACTAACATTAATGAAAATAAAAGATTATTCTGCCTTTCTGAAAAAAATAATGCAAATAAGAGGTCGTACGAGCTTCTGATTAAAATTGGCAAAAATAGAAAACATCTGTGGTTAAAGTTTAAAATGGGAGATTGTACTACCTATGGTTAAGTTTAAAATGAGAGAATTTACTATCTGCAATTAATGTTTAAAATGAGAGACTGTACTGAGACTGTACTATCTGCAATTAATGTTTAAAATGAGAGACTGTACTGAGACTGTACTATCTGCAATTAATGTTTAAAATGAGAGACTGTACTGAGACTGTACTGTCTGCAATTAAAGTTTAAAATGAGAGACTGTACTGAGACTGTACTGTCTGCAATTAATGTTTAAAATGAGAGACTGTACTGAGACTGTACTGTCTGCAATTAATGTTTAAAATGAGAGTCTGTACTGAGACTGTACTGTCTGCAATTAATATTTAAAAGGAGAGATTGTATCACCTGCTGTTAACGTTTAAAATGGGAGATTATAGTACATGTGGTTAAAGTTTAAAATGGGAGATTGTATTATCTGCGACTAAAGTTTATGAAAATAGAAGATAGTGCTACCTGCGACTGATGTTTGCGAAAATAAGGACGTTCAAGCGGAATAAAATAACAATATGGTAAAACTGTGCAATCTTGGAGAAATGCACTCAAGGAGGACAGACAGACGCTGTAGCTGGACAGGTAGAGTGCTGGTCATCATCATCATCATCATCGAGTGTCGTCTCCGCAACGAAGGTTGGCTACCATGGAGCGCCATTCTGCTCTGTCTCTTGCTTTGATGGTGCAGGTTGTCATAAGCTGATTTGTCCATCTTTTGATGTTACTTGTCCATGTTAGTTTTGGTCTGCCTCTTTTACCTTGTATTTTCCCCTCCAGGATTATTTTTAGTAGGCTGTTGTGTCTTTTAACATGACCCAAAAATAGCATTTGTCTTGTTTGAATTGTGTTTAGTAGTTCACTTTTCATTTTTAGTTGTTTTAAGACTTCGTCGTTTGTTTTCTTTTCCTTCCATCCAATTCTACCTATTCTATATACATCCACATTTCAAAGGCTTCAATTTTCTGTTCTGTTTTCAATCTTGGTGATAGGATGCATCCCTGTCTTACTCATCTTTTTATATCAATTGGTGTTGGGCGTAGAGTTCTCTTTGTTATATTTTATTATTCCTGTTTGCTCCCAGTATAGATTACATATTAGTCATATGTCCATATCATCTAGATGTATCTCTTTTAGGCATTCTATAAGTTGGTTGTGGTCTACTCTATCAAAAGCTTTGGTGTAGTCTATGAAGCAGGCATATATTGGTTTGTTTACTTCTGTGTACTTTTCGATTAATGTTCTCATGCAGAATATGTCTTCTTTTGTCCCGCTATTTTTCCTAAATCCAAATTGCTGCTCATCTAATTCAGTATTGATTTTATTCTGAATCCTTCCTTGTATAACTTTTAGCAAGATTTTTGTAACATGGCTCATTAGGCTTATTGTTCTAAAGTCACTGCATTCAACTGCACCATTCTTTTTAGGCAATACAATGAAAGTTGATGTTTTTAGTTCATTTGGTGTGTATCCTGTGTGGTATATGTTGTTGCATTTGTCTGTAATCACTTCAATGCCAAAATCTTCTAGTGTCTGTATCATCTCTATCTGTATGCTGTCAGGTCCTGCTGCTTTTCCCTTTTTTCATTGTTTTTATAGCTTTTTCCACCTCAGATTTTAAGATTTTATAGCCTTATGTACATTTTATAACTGGTTTCTTGTCCCTTTGATCATGAAATAGTTATGTTATATATTCCTGCCATCTATCTATAATATCTCTATTGTCTGTTAGCATTTTTCCTTTTTTGTCTGCAATGCATCCACCTTCTGTGGGTTTTTTAACATTTTTATTGAGTGCTGATAGGATGCTCAAAAGAAATCCAAAACAGTCACTAAAACTGTGAGTTGCTGTGGTGGGGGGGGGGGTGTAGAACGAGAAATGCCACATGACAATAGATCTAAAAATGAGGGCCTGAATTGGAGCGTTCTGCGAAAGATTGTCATGAAGTGTGCCAATTTGAGGAACGTCATTGTTGCTTTCAAGGCACTTCAAGGCATATTATCATATAAAAAGGCATATAGGGTTGCATTGTTAGCTCGTGGCAAGAGATGCTAAGAAAATACTTTTGTTTGAACCAAATAGGATATTTCCAATCAGTTAGGACCACTACTTTGTTTTAAAAATTATAGTTTCTTGTATTTCTATGTTTGAAAAGAGTTCTAAAACACATGCACTACTTGACTACTACTACTGGACTACCACTACTGCTGGACTACCACTACTACTGGACTACCACTACGACTAGGCTACCACTACTACTGGATTACCACTACTACTGGACTACCACTACTACTGGACTACCACTACTACTGGACTACCAGTACTACTGGACTACCACTACTGCTGGACTACCACTACTACTGGACTACCAGTACTACTGGACTACCACTACTGCTGGACTACCACTACTACTGGACTACCACTACGACTGGGCTACCACTACTACTGGACTACCACTACTACTGGATTACCACTACTACTGGACTACCACTACTACTGGACTACCACTACTACTGGACTACCAGTACTACTGGACTACCACTACTACTGGACTACCACTACTACTGGACTACCACTACTACTGGACTACCACTACTACTGGACTACATGGACTACTGGACTACCACTACTACTGGACTACCACTACTACTGGACTACATGGACTACCACTACTACTGGACTACATGGACTACTGGATTTCCACTACTACTGGACTACCACTACTACTGGACTACCACTACTACTGGACTACCACTACTACTGGAGTACCACTACTACTGGACTACCACTACTAGTGGACTACCACTACTACTGGACTACATGGACTACTGGACTACCACTACTACTGGACTACCACTACTACTGGACTACCACTACTACTGGGCTACCAATACTACAGGGCTACCACTACTACTGAACTACCACTACTACTGGACTACATGGGCTACTGGGCTACCACTACTACTGGATTACCACTACTACTGGACTACCACTACTACTGGACTACATGGACTACTGGACTACCACTACTACTGGACTACATGGACTACTGGACTACCACTACTACTGGACTACATGGACTACTGGACTACCACTACTACTGGACTACCACTACTACTGGACTACCACTACTACTGGACTACATGGACTACTGGACTACATGGACTACTGGACTACATGAACTGTTGGACTACATGGACAACCACTACTACTGGACTACATGGACTACTACTACTAGACTACATCGACTATTGGACTACATGGACTTTCACTACTACTGGACTATATGGACTACTAGTAAAATTGGACTACTACTGGACTACTACTTCTGGAGTACTATTACTGGTATAATACTACTACTACAGGACTACATGGACTACATGGACTACATGGACTACAACTACTACTACTAATACTGGACTACTGCTACTGAATTACGACTACTACTGGGCTGCTGCTTATGGACTACTACTACTGGACTAATACTGCTACTACTGAACTACTACTACAGGTCTAATACAACTACTACTTAACAGATACTACAACTACCAAAGAGATACTACTAATGGACCACTATTACTACGTAACTACTACTACTGGACAACTGCTGGACTACTACTTCTACTGGACTACTGCTACTGGACTATAAATCAACCAACACAGAACTGGAGGCGTTAGTCGCTGGACACTACGAGACTTGCTGAGGAGGGGATCTTAGCACCTATGGACATATTCGGAGTGCAATGATGATGACCCGCTAATAACTCAATAACTCAATACTGGACTATTATTAATAATGTACTACTATTACTTGACTACTAATACTACTTAACTACTGCTACTGGACTACTACTGGGCTATTACTGGGTCACTACTGGACTACTACTGGGTCACTGCTACTGGACTACTACTGGGTCACTACTACTGGATCACTACTACTGGACTACTACTGGACTACTACTGGACTACTACTGGGTCACTACTACTGGATCACTACTACTGGACTACTACTGGGTCACTACTACTGGACTACTACTGGGTCACTACTACTGGATCACTACTACTGGACTACTACTGGGTCACTACTACTGGATCACTACTACTGGACTACTACTGGGTCACTACTACTGGACTATTACTGGGTCACTACTGGACTACTACTGGGTCACTGCTACTGGACTACTACTGGGTCACTACTACTGGATCACTACTACTGGACTACTACTGGGTCACTACTACTGAATCACTACTGCTGGACTATTACTGGGTCACTACTACTGGATCACTACTCCTGGACTACTACTGGATCACTACTACTGGGTCACTACTACTGGATCACTACTGCTGGACTATTACTGGGTCACTACTACTGGATCACTACTCCTGGACTACTACTGGATCACTACTCCTGGACTACTACTGGATCACTACTACTGGACTACTACTGGATCACTACTACTGGACTACTACTGGATCACTACTACTGGACTACTACTGGGTCACTACTACTGCATCACTACTGCTGGACTATTACTGGGTCACTACTACTGGATCACTACTCCTGGACTACTACTGGATCACTACTACTGGACTACTACTGGGTCACTACTACTGGATCACTACTGCTGGACTATTACTGGGTCACTACTACTGGATCACTACTCCTGGACTACTACTGGATCACTACTCCTGGACTACTACTGGATCACTACTACTGGACTACTACTGGATCACTACTACTGGACTACTACTGGATCACTACTACTGGACTACTACTGGGTCACTACTACTGGATCACTACTGCTGGACTATTACTGGGTCACTACTACTGGATCACTACTCCTGGACTACTACTGGATCACTACTACTGGACTACTACTGGGTCACTACTACTGGATCACTACTGCTGGACTATTACTGGGTCACTACTACTGGATCACTACTCCTGGACTACTACTGGATCACTACTCCTGGACTACTACTGGATCACTACTACTGGACTACTTCTGGGTCACTACTACTGGATCACTACTACTGGACTATTACTGGGTCACTACTACTGGGTCACTACTACTGGACTACTACTGGGTCACTACAATTGGGCTATTATTAATAATATACTACTACTGGGTCACTACTACTGGATCACTACTACTGGACTATTACTGGGTCACTACTACTGGGTCACTACTACTGGACTACTACTGGGTCACTACTACTGGGTCACTACTACTGGGTCACTACAATTGGGCTATTATTAATAATATACTACTACTACTTAAGGGAGCCGCGATAGCTCAATGGTTCGTGAACTTGACAACAAAAGGACAAGAATTTCGATTTTGATCGACGGTTTCATGGTTCTATCTATCTATCTATCTATCTATCTGTCTGTCTGTCTGTCTGTCTGTCTGTCTGTCTGTCTGTCCGTCTGTCCGTCTGTCCGTCTGTCCGTCTGTCCGTCTGTCCGTCCGTCCGTCCGTCCGTCCGTCTGTCCGTCTGTCCGTCTGTCCGTCCGTCCGTCCGTCCGTCTGTCCGTCTGTCCGTCTGTCCGTCTATCTATCTATCTATCTATCTATCTATCTATCTATCTATCTATCTATCTATCTATCTATCTATCTATCTATCTATCTATCTATCTATCTATCTATCTATCTATCTATCTATCTATCTGTCTATCTATCTATCTATCTATCTATCTATCTATCTATCTATCTATCTATCTATCTATCTATCTATCTATCTATCTATCTATCTATCTATCTATCGTCCTTTCGAGCCAAAGATAGAACCACAATCTCAAAAACAGAAACCTTGCGTGCCAAAATGGCACATATTGCGAAGATCACTGCTTCTAAAATCTATGGTCTGTTTCCGTAACAATAGTTTTTACAATGACAGCTTGTCAAGCCATCGATCAATCTCCTTAGTCGCCTCTTACGACATGTCTGGGAGGTCACAGTGTCACTATTCTTTACTTCCCTCATAATGAGGCCCCGGTAACACATGTGAATTTCCTGGTTCACCCAGCCTTAAATGGGTACCGGATATTTTTCTGGGAAATTAAAGCAGTACGGGCGTAATACCGACCACATAACTCTACAAATCATGTGCCAAAGGTCTCTAAAAACTATGGTCATCTACTAACACCATATTCCCTATACGCCACTTGGCATGACGGCACTCTTTACTTTTTTTTTTTACTTACTACTTCTGGACTACCACTACTGAACTCATCATCATCAAGTACCGGGCCTGCTGGCGTAGGTGATCATGTCACTCCACAACTCTCGATCACGACAGTAATTTATCATTTCTTTTGTTGACCTTCTGCCAAGCCATTCACTTAAGCTGTCTCGTTGGTATCTTTTCTCTTTGCTTCCCTCTATCTCTTCGTCCCTAAATTTTCCCAGTTGTTACAATATATTCCAGCTGTTCCCTTCTCAATATATAGCCCAAAAAAATGATGATTGTTTATTCCTAATATTGGAAATTAGCTCTCTTTTTGCTTTGGCCTCTTTCAGAACGCTTTCATTACTCTTCTTAGCTGTCCATGGTATTCTCAATATTCTTCTGTAAAACCACATTTCTACAGACTCCAGTGATTTTCTTGTCTGTTGTCCTATTGTCCATGATTCATATCCATATGTTAAGACTGGCTCTACATAACATTTAAGAATTCTTTTTCCAGTTTCTATTGTCAAAAATGGATTGCATAGTATCTTCAACTTTTTTTGGAAAGCTGCATTTGCCTGAGCCATTCTGCATCTCACCTCTTTTGCACATCTTCCGTCTGAGGTTAACAAAGTTGCCAAATATTTAAATTCATTACTACTGAACTACTTGTTCATAATATCTAGAAAAAAAAACGTTAATTCAACGAACGATCCAAGAAAGTGTTTCCAAAAGACGAAGCATAGCGACATAGTTTTACTCGGAACTATGTGCATCCCCCTCAAATCACCGAAAAGATCCGCAAGAAATGAATGAACTTCCGGGATGTATGATGATGAAATCTACCGTCTAAAATGGGAAAGCCCCAGCGACAGTCCAAAAGGGCAGGAAATAGGAGGGATTGGATCAGTTGTTCAAAGTGGCTTTTGATTTGAAACCTAAATACCCAAAGACAGAAGGGAGGGAGAAAGTGTGGAGCGCGGGGTGAGTCGATGACTGTTGCTTGATCCGGGTTCTCTGATTAAGATGGCTGGCAATAAAATAAATTAATGGATGCCGGATCTCTGGTAGGGGCGTGATTGATGTGGGGAGGGGAGCGAAGAGTCGATTGGATGAGAGAGATGTTCGATGGGGAGTATAGGAAAATACATTCAGCAAGATAATAAAGAGAAAGAATGAGAGCGAGAGAAAGAGAGGAAGAAGTCGAAAGATAGATGTAACGATCAAAATCTAAAGGCATGGCACATCAAAAAAGGAAAATATAAAGCTTAAAGTTTCCTAATAAATAAATCAAAGGTAAAGAATATAAAATATCGTAGATGATTGAAATGTTGCAATTCATCTTTCTTAAACATAGGATTGTGAGGACGGGTGATTATGGCACTTCCTCGTTTTTACTACCTTTGTGAACGAAGGACACAGAAGAGTCAGGAATCGGGAAGATAAGCAGTACATTTGGGGGATAGGTGTGTTTATCACAAAATAAACAACAGAAAATACAGAGAACAAAAGACATCCCGTTGTAGGGTAATACACGTACTCATCGACACAACACACTAGGGTTTCTTTCAGGGCTTAGTCTAGAACATGGACAGAAAATAATATTATAGAAAGTTTGAAGTAAGAAAAATACAGAATTGAGATAATAGATCCAAATCAGGGCTATAACGTTTAAGACTTCTTTTAAAATGGATGCGAAGGGGCGCCTAACAACACCAGAACTGGAAGTTGTCAGCGACCCACAGCTGATGGCTTGCGCCAGGATCGGGGAATCAGAACTATCCAGACCCTGCTCCACCTCTCCGTGGTGCCTCTAGTAACAGACTAGCCTAGTGTGGCCAAGCGAGTAGGGATTGAAGAGGGAAGACAACCCGGTGCTCAAAAATATAAAACTGAAGTCTGATGTGTTGGGCCGAAAGGCGCAAATATCACAGTAAAAAAGTACTCCCGCAACGTAAGTCGCGTATAGGGAATATGGTGTTAGTGACCATAAATTTTACAGACCATCGGCACATGATTTTTGGGGTAATGTGGTCGGTATTACGCCCGTGCCGCTTTACTTTCCCAGAAAAAAAATCCGGACCCATTAAAGGCTGGGTGAACCGGTAGTCGTCAGTCGTAATCGAACCCTACCTCTTGTCCTTTTTTAGTCCAGTTCACTAACCACTGAGCTATCGCAGTTGCAAATATCACAGTTACACTGTAAACTACAACACAACGCAGACACGCCCACTTAACGTGCTTTTTAAGGGCGGATGATGAAGATGTGTACTTCTTTAGTCATCGGGCGAACCCAAGCAAGCAAGACTCTCTTTAAAATATCCATAATTTATTTGACCCCCCGTGATTAGAAAAATACCCATCCTCCATCAGTAATTTTTTTTCTTCTGAAAGGAAGCTGCAGTGAACTATCAGTGGCGTTGCATTCAGGGCAAGCTAACCTAACACACATCACAAGTCAAATTTAAATGTCTGTTTTCCATTTCTGGCAACTTATCAAAACTTGTCAAGAAAACTTGTCTTATGATACATGCTCTATTGACCGCTCCGAAAGTTCCGATTGTATTGCTTGGCTACAGGTCACAACAATTAGCTTGGCCGGTCCATGCGCGAATAGCAAAGGTCATGGGCAATTCCATTGTGTTTCATGACTGGATCATCATCATCATGTTCCATACCGGTTGGCGTAGACGATTATGTTCTTCCATAATCTTATATCCACAGTACATCACATTAATTCTGTTGTTGACTGTTTTCCATAACATGACACCAAACTATCTAGAATCTTCTATGTTTGTCGCCCGCGATCTCCCTTTCTTTGCATTTTGCCACTTTTAACCCAGTATTCCAACTTTCCTCTTCTTATGATGTGCCCGAAAAATGTTGATTGTTTCTTTCTGATGTTTTTTAGGAGTTCCCTTTTTGTGTTGGCCACTTTGAGAATTTCCTCATTGGTCTTTTTAGCTGTCCAGGGAACTATCAACATTCTTTTGAGAAATCCAATCTCTTGCCTCTAATCGTATTTTCATTTATTTGTCTACTGTCCATGATTCGCTTCCATAGGTCAGATTTGGCTCTCTATAGCACCGATGAACCCTCTTTCTCACTTCAATTGATTTAAATTTGTTGCATAAGAATTGAGAATATCATGACTGGATAACGTCACTAATAAGCGCTGCGTTCATAGCTTCTCAGCTGCAGATTTTCCAGAGATGACTCATTTCAGTCCTTTGAGTGCGTGTAAAACATACCGGTTGTACAGTAGATTAACAATATTTTTTTTAAAGAGGTGAGATAATTGCTGGTAGTTTTTGTGTTTATGATCTTGATTATTGTATTTGTAGGTTTTATTGTGAGAAAATATTAATATGTTGTACGATACTTTTTGTGCAAATTGACGAGATGTGGTGAATATTGTGAGAACATTGGTAATTCGTGTTATGTTCTAATGAAAAATTACTGAAATATAAAAAAAAATGGACATCACCTTTAAGTAAGATATTTCTACTGATAACGACATTGCCGATACTTCAAAATAGGTGGTGATTTATAATAATTAGATCAGATAATAATAATATTACAACACAATAATAACATCAGATGGAAGATGCACCACAGAAATAAAAAGCAGAATAGCTCAGGCCAAATATAGCATTTCAGAAAATGAAAAATATCTTATGCAACAAATCTATGTCAATAGAAATGAGAAAGAGAGTTCATCGGTGCCATATAGAACCAATTCTGACCTATGGAAACGAATCATGGACAGTAGAGTAGACAAACAAATGAAAAGACGATTAGAGGCCACAAAGATGGGATTTCTCAGAAGAATGTTAAAAGTTCCCTGGACAGCTAAAAGGACCAATGAAGAAATTCTCAAAGAGGCCAACACAAAAAAGGGAACTCCTAAAAAACATCAGAAAGAAACAATCGACATTTTTTGGGCACATCATTAGAAGAGGAAAGTTGGAATACTTGGTTAAAACTGACAAAATAAAAGGAAAGAGAGATCGCGGACGACAAAGAGAGAAAATACTGGATAGCTTGGTGTCGTGTCATGGAAAACAGTCAACAACAGAACTGATACGATGCACTGTAGATAAAAGGTTGTGGAAGGAAATGATCGGCTACGCCAACTGGTATGGCACATGATGATGAATACTTCAAAATAGATGGTGATTTATTAGTCATGTTTAAGGTAATTCTTCAAAATAGATGGTGATTTATTAGTCATGTTTAAGGTAATACTTCAAAATAGATGGTGATTTATTAGTCATGTTTAAGGTAATACTTCAAAATAGATGGTGATTTATTAGTCATGTTTAAGGTAATACTTCAAAATAGATAGTGATTTATTAGTCATGTTTAAGGTAATACTTCAAAATAGATGGTGATTTATTAGTTATGTTTAAGGTAATACTTCACAATTGCGGTCAGCAAATTCAGAGCTTACACGTGCACAATTCCACCGCACACTGCACTGACAACACATTATACATAAACACGCATACAACTAATACTTGATGCTTAAATAAAAGACAATGGGTAAAGTCATAGTTCAGGTACATAAATTATTTCAATTAAGAAGAGTGGCATCCCCTTGAGTGACACAGCACTTTATTCGGTGTTTCTCTGTTCTATCATTAGACCCAAACCCTAACCTAAAAAAAAAACTATCATTAGCCCAAAAATAAAATAAACAGCTTTAGTGATGAACATATAGATAATTTTTAGTATTTGAAAACCACTGTAGCTTTATTGTGAAGTCAACTAAGGAGAGACCACTTTAATTTATGTCCCTGAACCAGGATTTTACAGAACAATAAATAAGAAATAAAGAATACTAGAAAACAACGTAATAGACCAGACATCGTTTTTTGTCTGTGTGTTGTAATTTGCAGATGTATCACTGGAAACGTGTATATGTGTGGATTGTTTGCGTTGATTGAAGTCTGCTGCAGGAACACAACAGAATACTGACTTTTCGGTCTACATGCGGCAGGAACACAACAGAATACTGACTTTTCGGCCTACATGCGGCAGAAACACAACAGAATACTGACTTTTCGGTCTACATGCGGCAGGAACACAACAGAATACTGACTTTTCGGCCTACATGCGGCAGGAACACAACAGAATACTGACTTTTCGGTCTACATGCGGCAGGAACACAACAGAATACTGACTTTTCGGTCTACATGCGGCAGGAACACAACAGAATACTGACTTTTCGGCCTACATGCGGCAGGAACACAACAGAATACTGACTTTTCGGTCTACATGCGGCAGGAACACAACAGAATACTGACTTTTCGGTCTACATGCGGCAGGAACACAACAGAATACTGACTTTTCGGCCTACATGCGGCAGGAACACAACAGAATACTGACTTTTCGGTCTACATGCGGCAGAAAACACAACAGAATACTGAATTTTCGGTCTACATGCGGCAGGAACACAACAGAATACTGACTTTTCGGTCTACATGCGGCATTTATTTGCCCGTTCCTACTTAAAAAAAAATTAAGAGTGCATTCGATATATAGAAATAAATTCGAGCTAATATCATGTTTGTTTACATATTAAAGAAAAATTAATTCCGAGTTTTCAAGTTGTCTCAGAATTCCTGCATATGTCACTGAATCAACGTTGAAAGATCTTCAAATATTTTTGTGTGTCTCATTCCAGTTAAAAAAAAAAAAAAAAAAAAAAACATTGTCTGTTTTGTATTGCAATTTACAACGTGTTACCAAAACTTGTATCTATATATCCAGCACATCCGCTTTCGTTTGACATTCTTTCTGACCGGATTCGCCATCTTTCTTCAGTCAGTCTAAAGTTGATCGCGATGAATTAACAATGTTTTTGCTGAAACCAGCCGCTTGATTATAACAAATATCTATTTATGACATCCAACCTGGCACAGCTGCTCAGAAGATGCATGTTCATGGATTTCCATAATAAGGATGGTAAAATGGCTATCTTTAACATTGAGGTAACTACTCCATACTTGACAACGTTTGGATTCTGGAAATATGTTGTGTCCTTACCTGGCCAAACTGTACCGATCTACAGATTAATTCCAGTGTAGAATTTGTTTTTAGAAAAATTTAATCTTTATTCTACTTCTGCTACTTCTCCATCGTCTGTGGTCGGTTAATTTGTTCACTAAATTATATAATGAATTGCCTCTGTGGTCGGTTTAATTTGTTCACTAAATTATATAATGAATTGCCTCTATGATCAAATGGTAGCTAAGGATTACATCATTTGTGAGCTATTTATTTTTTCCAGTTCAGACAATGTAATATTTATATATATGTTAGGTTATTGGTTATTTGCGGGTCATCATCATTGCACTCCGAACATGGTGCTCAGATCCCTCCTCAGCAATTACCTCAGTGTCCAGCGACTGACGACTCCAGTTCTGTGTTGGTTGATAAGTCTTTTACACGGCCACTAAGTTTCTCATTTCTGGCTGTGCCCATCTTAACTCCCATCTCTTCATCCGAAGAAGTGACGTGGATCTGATATATGTTAGGTCCTTTGTAAAGTGTACATATTTGTATATAGCAAAATTAACGTGGAGTCCCTTGTAAAGTGTACATATTTGTATATAGCAAAATTAACGTGGAGTCCCTTGTAAAGTGTACATATTTGTATATAGCAAAATTAACGTGGAGTCCCTTGTAAAGTGTACATATTTGTATATAGCAAAATTAACGTGGAGTCCCTTGTAAAGTGTACATATTTGTATATGGAAAATTAACGTGGCGTCCCTTGTAAAGTGTACCAATATTGTATATAGGAAATGCATGTGGAGTCCCTTGTAAAGTGGACATATTTGTATATAGGAAATGCATGTGGAGTCCCTTGTAAAGTGGACATATTTGTATATAGGAAATGCATGTGAAGTCCCTTGTGGACATATTTGTATATAGGAAATGAATGTGGAGTCGATGTGAGTTTTAGTATCGTCAGTACTTGTCGGTTTCTAGTTTGTTCAACTTAAGTTGTAGCATATAAAACATAGACATAAGTGTAAGCAGCACATAGACATAGACATAAGTCTAAGCAGCGCATGGACATAGATATAAGTGTAAGCAGAGCATGGACATAAATATATGTCATACAGAGCGAAAGCGATGGACTCTGTGGTGCAGAGGTAGGATACTGGTCTATGAACAGGACGGTTTCTGATTCGAATGCCACCACGGAAGGTGGTAATTTTCAACTTAGAATTCGTGGTTTCTTTTCGTGGCTTTACCCTCCCCCAGGTCTCGAGGTAGAGATATCCGAGGTCTGGTTCTCTCGGATTGCGGCGGAAAAACAGAAAATAATGCACTTGCGCACGGTAAAGAACCCTTGATTGTTAAAAGTCGAAAAGGGTAGGGCAAAAGGATCGCTGCCAATGAAAGTTATTAAGCAAATCTACTCACATACCGATGACGGATGTGTCGGGCTTAAAGGTACAGATATCAGGGCTTTGGCTTTTCCGTAAACTAGCAACACAACGATTACACATCTTATACAAGGTGAACATTAAGTAGAAGAAGAGCATTTCTAAGACATAAATACATGCAACAAATGCATGCAACATATGCATGCAACATATAGACACTACATACATGCAACATGTAGACACTACATACATGCAATATATAGACACTACATACATGCAACGTATAGACACTACATACATGCAACATATAGACACTACATACATGCAACAAATACATGCAACATATAGACACTAAATACGTGCAAACACATTATTAACACATTCATGCAACACATACATAGTCTTTAAATAGAAGCAACACAAGGACAATTAAATGCATGCAGCACACAAACAATAATACTATTGACATTTTAAATTATTCATCACACTTTGTCAACATACACCATTATTGTTTTGTTGTGATTGTGTTCGTTTGTCCGTGAGAATTACGTTGGCCTGTTTCCAAGTAGGCAAACGTCACTTCGATTCATGTCAGGATCGTGAGGAATTTGTGTCTGTCGAGTGTGAAATAAAAACGCCTAGAATAGACATGATACCGGTAAAAAATAATAGCAGCCGCAAGAGAAAAATGAGTTATATATGACTGCACAGAATATTCGACACAAAGCGGCAACGAGACAATAAAACAACATAAAGCCTTAGAAGACTGGAACAAGCTACTATTCTTTTACTTCTGTTTTTTTGTTCTTCATATTCTTCTTTCCTTTCTCATTTGTCTTTCAGCGTCGAGGGGAGATATAATTTGCGGTCTTTTAGTCTTCTGTTCGCCTTTTCTGTTTCCTCATCATCATGTGCCATACCGGGTGGCGTAGGCGATCATGTCCCTCCACAATCTTCTATCTACAGTGCATCGTATCAGTTCTGTTGTTGACTGTTTCCATGCCATAACACCAGGCTATCCAGTATTTTCTCTCTTTTTGTCGCCCACGATCTCTCTTTCCTTTTATTTTTCCAGTTGTAACCAAGTATTCCAACTTTCCTCTTCTCATGATGTGCCCGAAAAATGTTGATTGCTTCTTTCTGATGTTTTTTAAGAGCTCCCTTTTTGTGTTGGCCTCTTTGAGAACTTCCTCATTGGTCTTTTTAGCTGTCCAAGGAACTTTCAACATTCTTCTGAGAAATCCCATCTCTGTGGCCTCCAATCGTTTTTCATTTGTTTGTCCACTGTCCATGATTCGCTTCCATAGGTTAGAATTTCTGTTTCCTAGTGTTTCAAATATTCCGCAAATCCATGTTTTGTGGTCGGCCCTTGGGTCTGGTATATCGCAACATTTATTGAAGGCTCCTTGCGTTGTGTTTTGATCTTTCTGTCTTATCACGTGGCCAAACCATTTTATTTGTGGTTTCTTTATATATTTTATGGTGGGGGTTATTACTAGCTTTTTTTTTGTCCGTTCTTCATTTCTGATCTTATCTCTCAATCTGTTTCCTGTTATTTGTCTATCTCATTTCATCTCGGTGGTGGTTATTTGTCTTATTGTTCTTGTTTCTAGGGTCCAGGACTGGCATTGGAAGCACAACGTTGGGATTGTTGTTTTGTAGAGTGCCCGTTTTGCCTCTAGTGTTATTTCCTTGTTAGGCAATAGTGGCGATAGATGTCCAATGACTTGACAAACTTTTTTGTACCTTGAGTCTATTTCTGCTATTTTTTAATTGTCGTACTATTATAGAACAACAAAGGTAGTGGAGAGAATGCAACCAATATAGGTGTATCTCCATAATCAGTAATGTAGGAAAGTTATGCATAACAATTCTAGAAAAAATGCTAAAGCTAATTATAGAGCTACAAATTTACGATCATTGTTAACAGATGTGTTAGAATACATCATCATGTATCATGCATGCTGGCGTAGGTGATCATGTCTCTCCACAACTTTCGATCTCGACAGTTATATATCATTTCTGTTGTTTACCTACTGCTATTCTTTTAAGCTGTATGGTGTCTTTTCTCTTTGCTTCCCTCTATCTCTTTGCCCCTCAATTTTCCCAGTTGTCACAATATATCCCAGCTTTTCTCTTCTCATTACATGGCCAAACAATGATGGTGGTTCCTTCCTAATATTGGAAATAAGCTCTCTTTTTGTTTTGGCCTCTTTCAGAACGTTTTCATTACTTTTCTTAGCTGTCCATGGTATTCTCAACATTCTTCTGTAATAAAACAACATTTCTACAGCCTCCAGTGATTTTCTCATCTGTTGTTCTATTATATATGATTCTTTATCTCTCTCTCTCTCTTTCTCTCTCTCTTTCTCTGCGATCAAGACTCAATCAGAGTAGGATTCCAGACTCTCTCATGAAGTCAGCTGTCTGTTTAAGAATCGATTGCCCCATATATTTTCTCTTCCAGGGAGGTGGGCGTGGACCACATTGCTCTTCTCAGGTCTGTGTACTGGGGGCAATCCTGTAAAACATATTTTGTAGCATTTGCACATCAGATTTCCTTCATTGTGCAAAAGTATATAATTCAAATCCATATGTTAAGGCTGGCTTTACATATTATTTTAGAGCTCTTTTCTTGTTTCTATTGTCAAAAATGGATTGCACAGTATCTGCCTCAATTTTTGGAAAGCTGCTTTTGACTGAGTCATTCTGCGTCTCACTTCTGTTGTACATCTACCATCTGAGGTTAACATTGTTCTCAAATATTTAAATTCATTTACCTGTTTTAATATTGTTTCACTTTCCTTCATTGTTCACTGAGGTGATGTCTTTTTCTTTGTTACTACCATTCTTCTGTGTTTTTGCTGTTAAGGCTGAGTCCTTTATTTTTGCTTTCTTTCACTATAATGTCTAATAATTCTTGTAACTCATTTTCGCTCTTAGCGATTAAGGCTGTATCACCAGCATATTAAAAAAAAAAGTAAAGAACCCTATCCCGCCAAGTGGCGTATGGGGAATATTGTGTTAGTGACCATAAATTTTACAGACTTTCAGCACATGATTTTGGGGTAATGTGGTCGGTATTACCCCCGTGTCGCGTTACTTTCCCAGAAAAAAAATCCGGTACCCATTTAAGGATGAGTGAACCGGAAGCCGTCGGTTGGGATCGAACCCTACCTCTTGTCCTTTGTAGTCCAGTTCACTAACCACTGAGCTATCGCGGCTCCAGTATCACCAGCATACTTTAGATTATTTATGTTGTGACCTCCATTTATTATTCCAATCTAGAATACAGAATGTTAGAATACAGAATGTTCGAATGTTAGAATACAGAATGTTAGAATACAGAATGTTCGACTGTTAGAATACAGAATGTTCGAATGTTAGAATACAGAATGTTCGAATGTTAGAATACAGAATGTTAGAATACAGAATGTTCGAATGTTAGAATACAGAATGTTATAATGTTAGAATACAGAATATTCGAATGTTAGAATACAGAAAGTTAGAATACAGAATGTTAGAATACAGAATGATATAATATTAGAATACAGAATGCTAGAATACTGAATGATAGAATGTTAGAATACAGAATGTTAGAATTTTAGAATACAGAATGATATAATATTAGAATACAGAATGTTAGAATGCTAGAATACAGAATGTTAGAATGTTAGAATACAGAATGTTAGAATACAGAATGTTAGAATACTGAATGATAGAATGTTAGAATACAGAATGATAGAATACAGAATGTTCGAATGTTAGAATACAGAATGTTAGAATTAGAATACAGAATGTTAGAATACAGAATGTTAGAATACAGAATCTAGTGAAGAATGAGCACGAATGCTTCCGGAGTGTTGTACATCTTTCTACCTATGCATCAAACTGAACAGTGAATGGAACTCAAATAATAACTCCCAGTGACCGTGGGAGCAGAAATACAAGCTTTTATTTTTTTTATAATTCTTCTGAAGCAATCACATACACAGCACAGTTGTTTGTTTTCATTCTAAAGTTGCATTTTAGTTCAAATCTTGGAAATTGTTCAGCATTTATGTTGGAAGATGTCACATGCCGAGAACATTCTATGTATCCTTAAAACTGATATTTGGTTAAAGTGGTTTTAATTTGTGACACGGCACACAAAATGTCACATTTCTAGCTCAAGTAAACATTTTTGTTTGTAAATGATATTTTAGTGCTTAATGTTCGTAATATGTTAAGTCAGTCCTATTATATGGCTGTGACACTTGGAGAACAATAAAAATGACAATCATGAAGATACAGACCTTCATTAATGGATGCTTACGCAGAATAAAAGGATGGAAATGGCAGGACAAAATCACTAACATAGAATTATGGAAATGTACCAGTCAAATACCAGTGGATAAAGAGTGACAGCGAAGACGATGACGCTGGATAGGACACACACTGCGGAAGCCAACTGAGAGTATTACACAACATGCCCTTTTTTGGAATCCCCAGGAGAAAAGACAAAGAGGAAGACCAAGGAATTCTTGGATAAGACAGATAGAAGCAGAGATGAAGATGATGGGAAGACATGGAATGATCTTAAAAGAATGGCAATAAACAGAACGATTTTGAAAGTGTTTGTTGAAGACCTATACTCCACAGGGAGCTGAAAGGTACAAGAAGAATGTTCATAATAAAAAAAAAAAATGCTTGGCAAGTTTGCGTGTTTCGGAGAATGGAATATTCAATTTAAAAATGTGTTTCTTTTTTATTTTTTTTATTTTACGATTCTTATAGTCACTGTATAATAGAAGAAGCGTATGTATTTTATGTTGCTGGAAAGACATGAACGAATGAACCAAAGTATCAATGATAAACAACTGCCACGGGTGGATCTTTTGTTCGACACAGATCGGGATCATGGTCACTCACGGCTCAGATCACAGGAAGAATTGTCATAGAAAACAACGAAGGTCACAGGAAGAATTGTCACAGAAGACAACGGATGTCACAGGAAGGATTGTCATAGGAGACAACGGAGGTCACAGGAAGAATTGTCCAATAAGACAAGGGTGCGTTTGCCTTGGACTCAAATAGTACTGGAGGCTGTAGAAATGTGGTTTTACAGAAGAATGTCGAGAATACCATGGACAGCTAGGAAGAGTAATGAAAACATTCTGAAAGAAGTCAAAGCAAAAAGAGAGCTAGTTTCCAATATTAGGGAGAAACAATCATTATTCTTTGGCTATGTAATATAAATAGAACAGCTGGAATATAATGTGACAACTGGGAAATTGAAGGGCAAAGAGATAGAGGGAAGCAAAGAGAAAAGATACCAGACAGCTTAAGAGAATAGCTTTGCAGAAGGTCAACAACAGAAATGATAAATAACTGTCGAGATCGAAAGTTGTGGAGAGACATGATCACCTACTCCGGCAGGCATGGCACTTGATGGTAACAATGACAAGTAGTTTGTCGACGTAGGTCCTGGCCAGAACTTAGGCCATGGTCGCAACTTGGTCAATAGCTTGCCTTGAGACATAAACTTCTACCCGTGTTTGCTTTCTAAGTGACTCAATGAGTATGCTCAGGAAGATAGTAATTGGCTCGGAGGCTGTAGTTGGATTGACTGAAGGGGTCAAAGCTGATTGAAATCTGCTTCATTTTTGTGGACATTCGCGTGTAATAGGGAATGAAGTAGCAGACAGACTCCCTAGGTTAGACGTTGTGGTGAATAGAAAAGGTGTAGTTAGTTAGTTAGTACCTCACGGAGGCAGGCAGTGATTCGGCAATGAATGCGAATCTGCAGCCATGAATGGATTACAACAGCATCATGTGAGAAGAGATGATACCACCAGACAAGAACGGAGAGCCAAAGAAGACTGGTAAATGAAGACAAAACTGGGTTGTCAGTTGCTACACATGGAGGTACATAGTGAAACGGGGATCCAAGTCCTTATGGAGTTGTCCAATATACAGTGAGAATGAACTGTCGACTGACTAACCAACTAACTAACTAGCTAACTGACTGACTGACTGACAAATTAACTAACTGACTGGCTGACTGACTGACTAACTAACTGACTAACTAATTAACTAACTGACTGACTGACTAATCAACTAACAGGCTAGTAGTATACAAGGGTCCAACTGATTATTATTTGGCCCGTAAATTAACAAAGATATATAGTAGGCGCGCGGCGCGCCTAATGTACTGTAGGCGCAGGGGGAGTTAACCGTGACAGCTGGTCCCAGTGACCCCGGAAGTGACCTGTTTATGTCTGGTGTATGCTGACTTTGGAGTTCTTTATGTACTTGATCGTTAGTGATAGGTTAGTAGATTATACAACATCAATAAAAAACAATCAATATAAAACAGAAGACAAAGATATATTTTATTCTTTTATTATCTCAATAGGTGTATAACATACATTGATATTATATAACATTACAAAAATATTCAGTACACGAAGTAAATATATAGTACAAGGATAGCATTTAGTTTATACCTAGGTAGTTGGGTGTCTGCTTAGCTAGGGTGAAACTGTTAGAGATTGCTGGGTAGTCTAAACTGGTAGTGTAAAGAGTTAAATATCTAGAGGTGTAGTCGAGACGTTATCATCAGCTACCTTTCTTTTTATATAGAAATAGGAAAGAGCATTTCTTGTTTGACTGTAGGAAAATATGGAATTATTTAAGACTTTGAAACCTACATTTTTCCCACCCTTGACCTTTTGCGTGGCGAGAACCTCTAAAAACATATATTTATCTAATTTGTTGTGTTGCTTGCTTAGCCCTTTACAACTGATTTTATCGTAATCCCCACTACAATGGTACGTCTTACTACATAAGCTAACAAGAGCTGTCCCTTCGTACTCTAGTTTAAAAAGCCCGGGCGTTCGTTTGGTGTATGCTTTAACACCCTTACAGTTTATACAGTCTGTTTTACTAGTATGTTCATCGCAGCAATGGGTGTATGGAGGTCGCCTAGTGTGTAATAAGGGCTGTATAGGGGTCGGCTAGTATGTCGTGATGGGTGTACGGAGGTCGTCTAGTGTGTCATATTGGGTGTATAGAGGGCGTTTAGTGTGTCATAATGGTTGTATAGGGGTCGTCTAGTGTGTCATGATGGTTGTATAGGGGTCGTCTTGTGTGTCATGATGGTTGTATAGGGGTCGTCTAGTGTGCCGTGATGGGTGTACGGAGGTCGTCTAGTGTGTCATATTGGGTGTATAGAGGGCGTTTAGTGTGTCATGATGGTTGTATAGGGATCGTCTAGTGTGTCATGATGGTTGTATAGGGGTCGTCTAGTGTGCCGTGATGGGTCAATGGAGGTCGGCTAGTATGTCGTGATGGGTGTACGGAGGTCGTCTAGTGTGTCATATTGGGTGTATAGAGGGCGTTTAGTGTGTCATGATGGTTGTATAGGGATCGTCTAGTGTGTCATGATGGTTGTATAGGGGTCGTCTAGTGTGCCGTGATGGGTCAATGGAGGTCGGCTAGTATGTCGTGATGGGTGTACGGAGGTCGTCTAGTGTGTCATATTGGGTGTATAGAGGGCGTTTAGTGTGTCATGTTGGTTGTATAGGGGTCGTCTAGTGTGTCATGATGGTTGTATAGGGGTCGTCTAGTGTGCCATGATGGGTACATGGAGGTCGGCTAGTATGTCGTGATGGGTGTACGGAGGTCGTCTAGTGGGGTATGATGGTTGTATGGAGGTCGTCTAGTGTGTCATATTGGGTGTATAGAGGGCGTTTAGTGTGTCATGATGGTTGTATAGGGGTCGTTTAGTGTATCGTGAGGGGTGTATGGAGGTCGTCTACTGTGTCGTGAGGGGTGTATGGAGGTCATCTGGTGTGGTATGTAGGGTGTATGGAGGTCATCTAGTGTGATATAAGGCTGTATGCCGGGCGTCTAGTGTGACATGAGGGCTGTATACCGGGCGCCTAGTGTGGTATGTGTGGTGTATGGCGGTTGTCTGGTATATCATACTTTAATCAACCAATAAGAAAAATGAAGGAACATTACATTCAACATTACTTATCTTAACTACTTTACATCAATACAGTTGAATAACGTGTTATCGTTAAGTCTTACCATACTTTAAGAGAAAACATTCAACTTACAGCGTAAAATATAGTCTCAATCATCTACACCGAATATAACCTGTTATCGATAAGCCTTAACATACTTTAAGAGAAAACAAGCCAACTTACGGTGCAAAACTCCGCTAGTGTGAACAGTAACTTTCCTTGAATCAATCAAACTTATAACGCCGTCTAGTTTAAATATAACCTGGTAAGAAATGAATAAATTAGCCAATCAGCGAGTGAGTACGTCAACATCGCTTGATAGCGGGATTAACCAATCAGAAAAGAGTATTAACATAGGAGGCGGGGCGAAGAAATGGCTGACAGGTGGATTAACCAATCAGAAAAGCGCGTTAGCCCAAGCGTAGGTAGTGGCTGTCGGGTCAGCAGTGGGGGAAAAATGCGGGTGGTGGGTTACTTGAACTCGTTTTGACCCCTGAGGCAATTCCAGAAGAGTTCTATGATCTCATTTTGACCGCTGAAGGCTTTAATACCAATGTTTCCCACTTCAACGAACGACATACATCATTAAAGGTGATTACTTCAGCTCTTAGACTTTGGAGTTCCATATCTTTATCACTTCAACGAATGACAGACAACAGTAAAGATGATCATTTCAGGTAGAAAACTTAGTTCCAAACCCTAAAATTTTGGTTCATACTCACAAAGTTGAACACAAACTCTACAAATTTAGGCCCAAAGTTGTAATTGTTAGACACGAAAGTCGTAAATGTTATATGCAAAGTCCAAAAGTTTGTCAAAAAGATAACCTAAACTCAAAATAGTTAGACACAAAGCCCAACAATTTATATGCAAAGTCTAAAAAAGTTACTCTAAAAGACAACTAATGTAATACTTAACCCCAAAATTTCGTCACATAACCAAACAGTTGAACACGAACTCTACAAATTTAGTCCCAAAGTCGTAATTGTTAGACACGAAAGTCGTAAATGTTATATTCAAATCCAAAAGTTTGTTAAAAAGACAACCCAAACTCAAAATAGTTAGATGCAAAGCTCAAAAATGTATATGCAAAATCCAAAAAGTTACGCCAAAAGACAACTAATGTAACACTTAACCCAAAATTTCGGCTCATATGCACAAAGTTGAACTCGAAAGCCTAAAAATTTAGTCCCAAAGTCGTAATTGTTAGACACGAAAGTCGTAAATGTTATATTCAAATCCAAAAGTTTGTTAAAAAGACAACCCAAACTCAAAATAGTTAGACACAAAACCCAACAATTTATAGGCAAAGTCCAAAAAGTTACTCCAAAAGACAACTAATGTAACACTTAACCCAAAAATTTCGTCTCATAACCAAACAGTTGAACTCAAAACCATAAAAATTTAGTCCCAAAGTGATACTAGTTCGACACAAAAGTCGTAAATATTATATACAAAGTCTAAAAGTTTGTCAAAAAGACAACCCAAACTCAGAATAGTTAGACACAAAACCCAACAATTTATAGGCAAAGTCCAAAAAGTTACTCCAAAAGACAACTAATGTAACACTTAACCCCAAAATTTCGTCTCATAACCAAACAGTTGAACTCAAAACCCTAAAAATTTAGTCCCAAAGTGATACTAGTTCGACACAAAAGTCGTAAATGTTATATACAAAGGCCAAAACTTTGTCAAAAAGACAACCCAAACTCAGAATAGTTAGACACGAAAGTCATAAATGTTATATGCAAAGTCCAAAATTTTATCAAAAAGACAACCCAAACTCAGAATATTTAGACACAAAAGACCAAATAGTTACATTCAAAGTCCAAAAGTTTGTCAAAAAGACAACCCAAACTCAAAAGTTTGTCAAAAAGACAACCCAAACTCAAAATAGTTAGACATGAAAGGTCAAAAAGGTATACTCAAAGTCCAAAATGTTACTTCAAAAGACAACTAATATAACAACAAGCCCCAAAACTTCGTCTCATAACCAAAAGTTGAACTCAAAACCCTAAAAAGTGTCCACTTATCAACCAAAGTCTTTAATACAGCTGAGAAAACCCTAATAAATTATTACAATTTACTAAAAAGGTTGCCCTTGATGATAGTTGCGACTGTGTCTAAATCATTATTGAAATATTCATAGAACTCTAGTAAAAACCAAACACACTAAAACACCACATTGAAAGAATGAACTTAAAGTTCACGCCCCTGTCACAACTCTGCTAAGAAAAGTACTGCAAAGCATGAAAGTTATGTCCCCTGCTATAACTCTACTAAACGAAAGTACTACCAAACACGTAGGTTACACTCCTACCATAACCCACTAAGAAAAACAAGATTTTGCTTAAAATACCACATTTATGATTGTTACGCCCCTTGTCCCTTTATGAGGGGACGCCCATGAAACTGTTAGAAATAGTAAATTTAACCTAGTGGCATACCCCAGATGTTATATTAGACACCCCCATAGCAAAAATTTACTTAAAACTCACTTTTATGGTGGTTACCCCCATACCCATTTTTGGCGGTTACGCCCATGAAACTGTTAAAAATAGTCAATTTAACATCTAGACATACCCCAAACTTTATATTAAGCATCCCATATCAAGAATTTACATAAAAACAACTTTTGAAATTACTACCCCTGTACCCATTTTTGGCGGTTACGCCCATGAAACTGTTAGAAATAGTAAATTTAACCTAGTGGCATACCCCAGATGTTATATTAGACACCCCCATAGCAAAAATTTACTTAAAACTCACTTTTATGGTGGTTACCCCCATACCCATTTTTGGCGGTTACGCCCATGAAACTGTTAAAAATAGTCAATTTAACATCTAGACATACCCCAAACTTTATATTAAGCATCCCCATATCAAGAATTTACATAAAAACAACTTTTGAAATTACTACCCCTGTACCCATTTTTGGCGGTTACGCCCATGAAACTGTTAAAAATTGTCAATTTAACATCTAGACATACTCCAAACTTTACATTAGACATCCCCATAGCAAAAATTTGCTTAAAAACAACTTTTGAAATTACTACCCCTGTACCCATTTTTGGCGGTTACGCCCATGAAACTGTTAAAAATAGTAAATTTAACATATAGACATACCCCAAACTTCATTTTAGTCATCCCCGTATCAAGAATTTACATAAAAATCACTTTTGAAATTACTACCCCTGTACCCATTTTTGGCGGTTACGCCCATGAAACTATTAAAAATTGTCAATTTAACATCTAGACATACTCCAAACTTCATTTTAGTCATCCCCATATCAAGAATTTACATAAAAACAACTTTTGAAATTACTACCCCTGTACCCATTTTTGGCGGTTACGCCCATGAAACTGTTAAAAATAGTAAATTTAACATATAGACATACCCCAAACTTCATTTTAGTCATCCCCGTATCAAGAATTTACATAAAAATCACTTTTGAAATTACTACCCCTGTACCCATTTTTGGCGGTTACGCCCATGAAATCGATAAAAAATTGAAATTTAACCTATTGGTATACCTCAAACATAACATTTGACACGCCCATGTATCAAATTTACCTGAAAAATCAATCAAAAATTAGTAGTATATAGCCAGTGATTGGACCCCCAAAAGTTCGGCCAGCCGCGCATAAATCCTTATATAAATAGTCTACCCGTACATGGCCGCACATTTTTGGTGCGGTTTTTCCTTATATGAGAGTCTTCATTTTTTCTTATATGAGAGTCTACCGTTTTTTTCCTTATATGAGAGTCTACCCGGCCAATCACTAGATATATACTACTAATTTTTGATTGATTTTTCAGGTAAATTTGATACATGGGCGTGTCAAATGTTATGTTTGAGGTATACCAATAGGTTAAATTTCAATTTTTTATCGATTTCATGGGCGTAACCGCCAAAAATGGGTACAGGGGTAGTAATTTCAAAAGTGATTTTTATGTAAATTCTTGATACGGGGATGACTAAAATGAAGTTTGGGGTATGTCTATATGTTAAATTTACTATTTTTAACAGTTTCATGGGCGTAACCGCCAAAAATGGGTACAGGGGTAGTAATTTCAAAAGTTGTTTTTATGTAAATTCTTGATATGGGATGACTAAAATGAAGTTTGGAGTATGTCTAGATGTTAAATTGACAATTTTTAATAGTTTCATGGGCGTAACCGCCAAAAATGGGTACAGGGGTAGTAATTTCAAAAGTGATTTTTATGTAAATTCTTGATACGGGGATGACTAAAATGAAGTTTGGGGTATGTCTATATGTTAAATTTACTATTTTTAACAGTTTCATGGGCGTAACCGCCAAAAATGGGTACAGGGGTAGTAATTTCAAAAGTTGTTTTTAAGCAAATTTTTGCTATGGGGATGTCTAATGTAAAGTTTGGAGTATGTCTAGATGTTAAATTGACAATTTTTAACAGTTTCATGGGCGTAACCGCCAAAATGGGTACAGGGGTAGTAATTTCAAAAGTTGTTTTTATGTAAATTCTTGATATGGGGATGCTTAATATAAAGTTTGGGGTATGTCTAGATGTTAAATTGACTATTTTTAACAGTTTCATGGGCGTAACCGCCAAAAATGGGTATGGGGGTAACCACCATAAAAGTGAGTTTTAAGTAAATTTTTGCTATGGGGGTGTCTAATATAACATCTGGGGTATGCCACTAGGTTAAATTTACTATTTCTAACAGTTTCATGGGCGTCCCCTCATAAAGGGACAAGGGGCGTAACAATCATAAATGTGGTATTTTAAGCAAAATCTTGTTTTTCTTAGTGGGTTATGGTAGGAGTGTAACCTACGTGTTTGGTAGTACTTTCGTTTAGTAGAGTTATAGCAGGGGACATAACTTTCATGCTTTGCAGTACTTTTCTTAGCAGAGTTGTGACAGGGGCGTGAACTTTAAGTTCATTCTTTCAATGTGGTGTTTTAGTGTGTTTGGTTTTTACTAGAGTTCTATGAATATTTTCAATAATGATTTAGACACAGTCGCAACTATCATCAAGGGCAACCTTTTTAGTAAATTGTAATAATTTATTAGGGTTTTCTCAGCTGTATTAAAGACTTTGGTTGATAAGTGGACACTTTTTAGGGTTTTGAGTTCAACTTTTTGGTTATGAGACGAAGTTTTGGGGCTTGTTGTTATATTAGTTGTCTTTTGAAGTAACATTTTGGACTTTGAGTATACCTTTTTGACCTTTCATGTCTAACTATTTTGAGTTTGGGTTGTCTTTTTGACAAACTTTTGAGTTTGGGTTGTCTTTTTGACAAACTTTTGGACTTTGAATGTAACTATTTGGTCTTTTGTGTCTAAATATTCTGAGTTTGGGTTGTCTTTTTGATAAAATTTTGGACTTTGCATATAACATTTATGACTTTCGTGTCTAACTATTCTGAGTTTGGGTTGTCTTTTTGACAAAGTTTTGGCCTTTGTATATAACATTTACGACTTTTGTGTCGAACTAGTATCACTTTGGGACTAAATTTTTAGGGTTTTGAGTTCAACTGTTTGGTTATGAGACGAAATTTTGGGTTAAGTGTTACATTAGTTGTCTTTTGGAGTAACTTTTTGGACTTTGCCTATAAATTGTTGGGTTTTGTGTCTAACTATTCTGAGTTTGGGTTGTCTTTTTGACAAACTTTTAGACTTTGTATATAATATTTACGACTTTTGTGTCGAACTAGTATCACTTTGGGACTAAATTTTTATGGTTTTGAGTTCAACTGTTTGGTTATGAGACGAAATTTTTGGGTTAAGTGTTACATTAGTTGTCTTTTGGAGTAACTTTTTGGACTTTGCCTATAAATTGTTGGGTTTTGTGTCTAACTATTTTGAGTTTGGGTTGTCTTTTTAACAAACTTTTGGATTTGAATATAACATTTACGACTTTCGTGTCTAACAATTACGACTTTGGGACTAAATTTTTAGGCTTTCGAGTTCAACTTTGTGCATATGAGCCGAAATTTTGGGGTTAAGTGTTACATTAGTTGTCTTTTGGCGTAACTTTTTGGATTTTGCATATACATTTTTGAGCTTTGCATCTAACTATTTTGAGTTTGGGTTGTCTTTTTAACAAACTTTTGGATTTGAATATAACATTTACGACTTTCGTGTCTAACAATTACGACTTTGGGACTAAATTTGTAGAGTTCGTGTTCAACTGTTTGGTTATGTGACGAAATTTTGGGGTTAAGTATTACATTAGTTGTCTTTTAGAGTAACTTTTTTAGACTTTGCATATAAATTGTTGGGCTTTGTGTCTAACTATTTTGAGTTTAGGTTATCTTTTTGACAAACTTTTGGACTTTGCATATAACATTTACGACTTTCGTGTCTAACAATTACAACTTTGGGCCTAAATTTGTAGAGTTTGTGTTCAACTTTGTGAGTATGAACCAAAATTTTAGGGTTTGGAACTAAGTTTTCTTACCTGAAATGATCATCTTTACTGTTGTCTGTCATTCGTTGAAGTGATAAAGATATGGAACTCCAAAGTCTAAGAGCTGAAGTAATCACCTTTAATGATGTATGTCGTTCGTTGAAGTGGGAAACATTGGTATTAAGCCTTCAGCGGTCAAAATGAGATCATAGAACTCTTCTGGAATTGCCTCAGGGGTCAAAACGAGTTCAAGTAACCCACCACCCCGCATTTTTCCCCCACTGCTGACCCGACAGCCACTACCTACGCTTGGGCTAACGCGCTTTTCTGATTGGTTAATCCACCTGTCAGCCATTTCTTCGCCCCGCCTCCTATGTTAATACTCTTTTCTGATTGGTTAATCCCGCTATCAAGCGATGTTGACGTACTCACTCGCTGATTGGCTAATTTATTCATTTCTTACCAGGTTATATTTAAACTAGACGGCGTTATAAGTTTGATTGATTCAAGGAAAGTTACTGTTCACACTAGCGGAGTTTTGCACCGTAAGTTGGCTTGTTTTCTCTTAAAGTATGTTAAGGCTTATCGATAACAGGTTATATTCGGTGTAGATGATTGAGACTATATTTTACGCTGTAAGTTGAATGTTTTCTCTTAAAGTATGGTAAGACTTAACGATAACACGTTATTCAACTGTATTGATGTAAAGTAGTTAAGATAAGTAATGTTGAATGTAATGTTCCTTCATTTTTCTTATTGGTTGATTAAAGTATGATATACCAGACAACCGCCATACACCACACATACCACACTAGGCGCCCGGTATACAGCCCTCATGTCACACTAGACGCCCGGCATACAGCCTTATATCACACTAGATGACCTCCATACACCCTACATACCACACCAGATGACCTCCATACACCCCTCACGACACAGTAGACGACCTCCATACACCCCTCACGATACACTAAACGACCCCTATACAACCATCATGACACACTAAACGCCCTCTATACACCCAATATGACACACTAGACGACCTCCATACAACCATCATACCCCACTAGACGACCTCCGTACACCCATCACGACATACTAGCCGACCTCCATGTACCCATCATGGCACACTAGACGACCCCTATACAACCATCATGACACACTAGACGACCCCTATACAACCAACATGACACACTAAACGCCCTCTATACACCCAATATGACACACTAGACGACCTCCGTACACCCATCACGACATACTAGCCGACCTCCATTGACCCATCACGGCACACTAGACGACCCCTATACAACCATCATGACACACTAGACGATCCCTATACAACCATCATGACACACTAAACGCCCTCTATACACCCAATATGACACACTAGACGACCTCCGTACACCCATCACGACATACTAGCCGACCTCCATTGACCCATCACGGCACACTAGACGACCCCTATACAACCATCATGACACACTAGACGATCCCTATACAACCATCATGACACACTAAACGCCCTCTATACACCCAATATGACACACTAGACGACCTCCGTACACCCATCACGGCACACTAGACGACCCCTATACAACCATCATGACACACAAGACGACCCCTATACAACCATCATGACACACTAGACGACCCCTATACAACCATTATGACACACTAAACGCCCTCTATACACCCAATATGACACACTAGACGACCTCCGTACACCCATCACGACATACTAGCCGACCCCTATACAGCCCTTATTACACACTAGGCGACCTCCATACACCCATTGCTGCGATGAACATACTAGTAAAACAGACTGTATAAACTGTAAGGGTGTTAAAGCATACACCAAACGAACGCCCGGGCTTTTTAAACTAGAGTACGAAGGGACAGCTCTTGTTAGCTTATGTAGTAAGACGTACCATTGTAGTGGGGATTACGATAAAATCAGTTGTAAAGGGCTAAGCAAGCAACACAACAAATTAGATAAATATATGTTTTTAGAGGTTCTCGCCACGCAAAAGGTCAAGGGTGGGAAAAATGTAGGTTTCAAAGTCTTAAATAATTCCATATTTTCCTACAGTCAAACAAGAAATGCTCTTTCCTATTTCTATATAAAAAGAAAGGTAGCTGATGATAACGTCTCGACTACACCTCTAGATATTTAACTCTTTACACTACCAGTTTAGACTACCCAGCAATCTCTAACAGTTTCACCCTAGCTAAGCAGACACCCAACTACCTAGGTATAACTAAATGCTATCCTTGTACTATATATTTACTTCGTGTACTGAATATTTTTGTAATGTTATATAATATCAATGTATGTTATACACCTATTGAGATAATAAAAGAATAAAATATATCTTTGTCTTCTGTTTTATATTGATTGTTTTTTATTGATGTTGTATAATCTACTAACCTATCACTAACGATCAAGTACATAAAGAACTCCAAAGTCAGCATACACCAGACATAAACAGGTCACTTCCGGGGTCACTGGGACCAGCTGTCACGGTTAACTCCCCCTGCGCCTACAGTACATTAGGCGCGCCGCGCGCCTACTATATATCTTTGTTAATTTACGGGCCAAATAATAATCAGTTGGACCCTTGTATACTACTCAGGCTGACTGACTGACTGACTAATTATTTAACTGACTGAGAGATTAACTGACTGACTGATTAACTGACTACTAACTAACTAACTGATTGACTGACTAACTAACTAGCTAACTAACTGACTAGCTAACTAATTAACTAACTAACTGACTAACTAATTAACTAACTTACTGACTGACTAATTAACTAACTGACTGACTGACTGACTAATTATTTAACTGACTGAGAGATTAACTGACTGACTGATTAACTGACTACTAACTAACTAACTGATTGACTGACTAACTAACTAGCTAACTAACTGACTAGCTAACTAATTAACTAACTAATTGACTAACTAAATAACTAACTAACTAATGAACTTACTAACTGACTAATAAACTAACTGACTAACTTACTAATTAATTAACTAACTTACTAAGTAACTAACTAAGTAACAAACTAATTGACTAATTAACAAACTAATTAGCTAACTAACTGACTAATTAATTAATTACCTAACTAACTGACTAACTAACTAACTAATTAACTAACTAGCTGACTGATTAACTAATTAACTAACTAACTAACTAATTAACTAACAAATTAACTAAATAATTAGATTAGCGATTCCAAAAAAGTTTAAAATAAAACAGATTAAGTATTGACGCTTCATTCACTTTAAGACAGCTCTTAGAAAGTACGCTGAACATAATCAAAGTTTATGTGTAGTTTTCTTGACAACAGAAAGCATTCTATCGGGTAAAGATAAAACAATTTTCATATGTACCAATAACATACGAAGTAAACCAACATATAATCAACTTATTAAAAAACTTCTATAGCAAATGTAACTGCACAGCAGGCTACACGGATCCCTTTGAAATTAGAACAGGAGTTAAACGAAGGTTGTGTAATACCACCCCTATTGCTTATTACCTACATGGACTACATATGTAAGTTAGTCAACCCATCTGAGGGTAATTGTGATTAACGTGTTTTTATTCACAAACCATCAGGCGCACTAATTCTTTTGAAAAATAAAAGACCTACAAGAAAATATAAATAGACTTAACATCACAAGTACCCGACACAACATGAAAGTCAACACCAACAAGACATCATAAGTCATTTACACTAAAAATAAAAATAAAATTTTTTTTAAATATCAACATAAAGACTAGACGGTAGACAATTAAGACAGATTGAAGATTTCACCTAACTGATAAATTTCGTGGCAAACGACAAGTCACAAGTAACCGAAATAAATAGACCCAACATGAAACAAGGCGTTTTAAATAATTGAACAGATGGCACTGATACTTTCCAACAAGGAAATAATCATATACACACAAAACGGACTACCTACAACACAATATTTATTCCAGATTTGTACTACCAATGCCTGACCTCTTTTTTTTATTCAAAAAGACAAAATAATAACCATCACCGAAATTAAATGTTACTGAGTTATTTGTGGATTATCATCATTACACTCCGAACATGTTCAGAGGTGCTCAGATCTCTTCCTTAACAAATCCTGCAGCGTCCATCGACTAACGATTCCAGTACTGTGTTGGCTGATAAGTCCTCTTATGTGCCCACTACACATCTTGTTTCTGGATGTACCCATCATTACTCCCATCCCCTTCATCTAAATAAGAGACGTGGAGTATGTTTGCCAAAGTCATTGCCCTTCCTGCCTCTCGGAGAACACTTATGACACCACACTGATCCATTAGTTAACTGTCTTCAACAACGGCACAGCTAACTAGCCTATCCACTCTTTCATTTCCCCGTTAAACTAAATGTATTAGAAGCATATCGGGAAACAGCCTGAAAGATTATATTGAACGTGAACGGCTGAGAAAAAAGCTATGAACAACCCCAAACATATATCAAGAAACACCAAATAAAATGGTTTCGCCATGAAATAAGACACAAAGATGAGATTACAAGACAACGACTCTTAACAAACGCTCACGAGAACACAAGGCCCAAGGTAAGGGTGAACTGGTGAAAATGTAGAATCACTAGTAATCATAACAGCAGGAGAAGCCATCAGGAGGGCAAAGGAACACAATCAAATCTTCCTCATTTACATAGGAAATGTGAACACAAAAGCATTTGTTTAGCTCAGATTGGTAATAACTGTTGCCATCCAGTGGAGCACTGTTGGTGGTAACAATGTTAGTACAGCTGTGCAAGTTCATTTCCCCAGCACTTCTGTGAATTAATTGATGCTGGTGGTGATCGTCCTTTGTTCATAGAAAATAAGCAAGTTTATATTTTATTATATTGCTGTTCAATCAATAATGGGTTGAGGAGAGCAACTGAAACAGCAGAATCAGTTAGTCTCATTCTGTAACATCATTAGTGCCTGATAACTTTGATTTTGTGATATTCTGCCAGGCTGCGACGACATTTCACATCATCATCATCAATTACCGTGCCTGCTGGCTTTGGTGATCATGTCTATGCACAACTTTCGTTCTCGATAGTTATTTATCATTTATGTTGTCGACCTTCTGCCAAGCCATTCTCTTAAGCTGTCTGGTAACTTTTCTCTTTGCTTCCCTCTATCTGTTCCTCCCTCAATTTTCCCATTTGTTACAATATATTCCAGCTGTTCCCTTTTATTAAATGGCCAAACAATTATGATTGTTTCAACCTAGTATTGGATAATAGCTCTCTTTCTTTGCTTTGGCCTCTTTCAGAACATTTTCATTACTCTTCTTCGCTGTCCATGGTATTCTCAACATTCTTCTGCGTACATTTCACATACGAGACATTAAAATCCGTCATGCAGAATATTAGAAGCAGACACACCAGGGCATACAATCTTCCACATTCTCGCCACTCATCGTCCAACCAGGAAGGGGAAGAAAGGTTTTACTATTTTAGGACTTCAAGCAAGATATAATAGATTATGATACCACGGCTTTGATATGATGAAATTGGCGTGTTAATCTGTGACGGAACCATAAGACATTGGCATGTTAATCTGTGACAGAACTATGAGACATTGGCGTGTTAATCTGTGACGGAACCATAAAACATTGGCATGTTAATCTGTGACGGAACCATAAGACATTGGCATGTTAATCTGTGACAGAATTATGAGACATTGGCATGTTAATCTGTGACGGAACCATAAGACATTGGCATGTTAATCTGTGACAGAATTATGAGACATTGGCATGTTAATCTGTGACGGAACCATAAAACATTGGCATGTTAATCTGTGACGGAACCATAAGACATTGGCATGTTAATCTGTGACAGAATTATGAGACATTGGCATGTTAATCTGTGACGGAACCATAAGACATTGGCATGTTAATCTGTGACAGAATTATGAGACATTGGCATTTTAATCTGTGACGGAACCATAAGACATTGGCATGTTAATCTGTGACAGAATTATGAGACATTGGCATGTTAATCTGTCACGGAACCATAAGACATTGGCATGTTAATCTGTGACAGAATTATGAGACATTGGCATGTTAATCTGTGACAGAACCATAAGACATTGGCATGTTAATCTGTGACAGAATTATGAGACATTGGCATGTTAATCTGTGACAGAATTATGAGACATTGGCATGTTAATCTGTGACAGAACCATAAGACATTGGCATGTTAATCTGTGACAGAATTATGAGACATTGGCATGTTAATCTGTGACGGAACCATAAGACATTGGCATGTTAATCTCTGACAGAATTATGAGACATTGGCATGTTAATCTGTGACAGAACCATAAGACATTGGCATGTTAATCTGTGACAGAATTATGAGACATTGGCATGTTAATCTGTGACGGAACCATAAGACATTGGCATGTTAATCTCTGACAGAATTATGAGACATTGGCATGTTAATCTGTGACAGAACCATAAGACATTGGCATGTTAATCTGTGGCAGAATTATGAGACATTGGCATGTTAATCAGTGACAGAATTATGAGACATTGGCATGTTAATATGTGACAGAATTATGAGACATTGGCATGTTAATCAGTGACATAATTATGAGACATTGGCATGTTAATCTGTGACAGAACCATGAGACATTGGCATGTTAATCTCTGATAGCACCATGAGAAATTGGCATGTTAATCTGTGACAGAACCATGAGACATTGGCATGTTAATTTCTGATAGCACCATGAGAAAGTGGCATGTTAATCTCTGATAGCACTATGAGAAATTGGCATGTTAATCTGTGACAGAACCATGAGACATTGGCATATTAATCTGTGACAGAACCATGATACATTGGCATGTTAATCTGTGACAGAACCATGATACATTGGCATGTTAATCTGTGACAGAACCATGATACATTGGCATATTAATCTGTGACAGAACCATGATACATTGGCATGTTAATCTGTGACAGAACCATGATACATTGGCATGTTAATCTGTGACAGAACCATGATACATTGGCATATTAATCTGTGACAGAACCATGATACATTGGCATGTTAATCTGTGACAGAACCATGAGACAGCATCTGAATTGTCTGTTCTCTAAATAGGACAGCTAGAACACAGAACAATCTTAGACATCGTTACTGGCACCCAGAGAAGGTCTGGTCTAGGGAGGATCAGACACGAACAACGACCATCAAAGATGGTGGATGTGTTTTTTTTCCTTTTTCTGAAGACTTTCACCAGGCTGGTAACCTGTGTAAATCAGAATTTAAAAAAAAAAACAGAAAAAAAAAACTCAGGCCTTCTGAGACGTGAAGGACATGATCAGATGTCCAGTGAACTTCCTCCTCCACCATCGCGTAACCTGAGGGTCGTTGGATAACAACAGACGTCATCAACCTTCTTCTTTGATCTCTATCTGTAATCATTCTGTGGCTCTCTGCAAATCCAGGGCATATCCATTCTTTAATGTTTTCATGCTTTCTTTCCCATCTGTTTCCCTATCTACCACTCCTTTCTCCTTTCATTTCGCTGCATAATGGTCTTTACTCCAGACGATCAAGATACCTGGCCAAACAATGTCATCATGCGTTTCTTCACAATAGTCAAAAGATCACCACATGCATCGATTCCTTGTTGTTTCCTATGGCTAACTTTTTTATTCATGAAAAGACCCAAGTAAAAGATGTTCAAAACACTACGACAATATTTCATCTCCACAATTTGTAATTTATGCTGTTGTTCCGCTCAAAGGATCCATGAGATACAAGCGTATTAAAAATAATTAAGAATGAAGAACTGGGAAAAATAAGTTTGATATATATATATATATATATATATATATATATATATATATATATATATATATATATATATATATATATATATATATCAAAGGACAAGAGGTAGGGTTCAATCCCAATCGACGGCTCCGGTTCACTCAGACTTTAATGGGTACCGGATTTTTTTTCTGGGAAAGTAAAGCGACGCGGGTGTAATACCGACCACATTACCCCAAAAATCATGTGCTGAAGGTCTCAAATGTATGGTCATTAACACCATATTCCTTATACGCCACTTGGCGTGACGGAGGCTCTTTACTTTTTTTACTTTTACAAATAAGTGCAAATTGATGCATAGAATCCCATACAGAGTAGAACAAACAAGAAAGAAGGATGACCTTCTAGAAATATATCTAAACATGCGATGATCAGTCGGCTACTGTTACACCAGTTCTTTGAGGTGCGGCATGTATCACGCTATCAGTTTGTTTTCGCACTATTTTGTTATGTTCATGTTTATGTCTGTGTGCTTTTAACTGCTGTGTAAAGCAGACTCGTGCTGTCTTCGGTTCAAGAAAAAAATAATGGAATGTCAAATGGAGCAGACACGTCAATTTTAATGTGCGCAAATCTACAATGGAAGTGCGTTCTGACATCGTTTTCAAATTTAGTGGAAATAAGTCGATTAATGCAACTCAACGTGTACTTTGATGAAAAACGCACTGAGCATCGGTCTATAACCATATCACTCTATGCATTATAGGACGACAATTTGTCGTTTATGTATGTGATTGCAAGAATATGGGTCGTCGGCAAATAAGCCTGGCCATGGAAAGAGCACGGACAGCGCTGATAGTGTTGCTTGTACAAAAAAAAACACAGCAGGCTGGAAATAACAATAATGGAACCACAAATCCACGTCACACCTTCGGATGAAAGAGATGGGAGTTAAGAAGAGCACAGCCAGAGATGAAAAACTTAGTGGGCGTGTAAGAAGACTTATCAACCAACACAGGACTGGAGTCTGAGGAAGGGATTTGAGCACCTATGGACATGTCCGGAGTGCAATGATGATGACCCGCAAATATCTCAATAACAATAATGAACGGCATGACTCAAAGAAGATGAAACAGGGACAGAAAAAGAAGGTTGTTGAAGCCATTAAAAGATACACTTTGAACTTGACGACAGAAGTGGGATATCTGGCTAGAGACATTCTCTCAGACAGGCTATGTTGAGAGCAACGTAATGCAATGGACATGCAACCCGATAATGATCAGAACTACACAACAATCAATGGGAATTAACCCAAAGAAACACTAGATTAAAGTACCAGCCGTATCTAAACGGTGGCATTTTCCCCTCCCATGTCTTTAATCTCACAACTTGCCAACATAACCCACTTATATAACTCAACCAGTGCCAGTAACATCAGATTGACAAGTCGATTCAAAGAGCAATAAGTGACTTCAACCAATCGAAAAATTGAGATTTCCCGGTAACTGTCAGAACTGTCTAGTTGGTTTGAGACACATCATTGGGGTCAATATTTCTTGCTTTGTACTCTCCATTCGGTTATGTGTCCTTTATTTGCGTTACTTCTTTATTTCTAGGAATTTATATTAAAGTCGCTGTTCCATTAGATCATTTCATTGGTTTTGGTTTTCTTTTTACATTTTTTAGCTTTTTTTTTTTTTCGCTGTGTTGAGTTAATGACTAATCTAATCGCCATCCTTGTTGTTATGGTCCGTCTATCGCTAACAAAAACAAAAATATAATCACATCAATAACAAAACATATTCACCAAACGTGTTTCTCTTTTCCTTTCTGACTGACCTCACTTGCTGCTATGTTTTCTAGTGCTTCTAATCAATTCTTCATTTTCTGTGGCCGGCCCCTGGGTATGGTGTTCTCATAGCGTTTATTAAAAACTCCTTGTGTTGTGTTTTAATTGCACTTTCTTATTCACGTGGGCAAAAATTTTCTCGTTTGTTTCTTTATGTGTTGAATGGGGAAAAAATTCATAACTTTCTTTCTCAGTTCTTCATTTTCTTTATCTTGTATCTCTGGCTCTCCTGTCATCCGTCTAACATATTTCATTTCGGTAATGATTGTTTTTCTTATTGTTAAATCTGGCGTCAAGGTCTGTCATTGGTGCACAACTTTGGAAATAAGATTACACTCGTAGTAGTCAAGTTCATTTTTTTTCGCATTATAATGGAGAATCGACATTACTGCACTCCAGGCAAAGATATAGGTGCCTAGTCCCTTTCATGATAAAAAAGAGGTGTAGAAACCGTTCAAATGATTTCCGTTTGGTTTTGTTTCGTTGCTTCAAGTAGTGTCGCTATTAGTGCCAAAATTTTCCAATGACCGACGGCATATTTTCTTGCTCATGTGCTTATGTGGTTAGTATCAAGCGACATCGCTCCATCTTTTTTCCTTCCAGAAACTAACTCTGGTACCTTTCTTCACATGCTGGGTGAACCTCAAAAGCTGAGTCGGGAAAAAAATTATCACATCCGGGAACTGAGCCACAAGTCTGTTGGTTAGTAGCGGGCGTACTAACTTCACAGCCACTGCGACTTAGTATTTAGTAACAATTTAATTGTAGTATTAGTTGTATATGACTTCCGATTGGTAACGCGGGCCAAGATGGCCGTCTAGTTAATTCAGATTTAAGACTGGCGGCATTTTGCTGCAGTGATTCAAATGATTTTTTCTGGTTTGGATTTTCGTTTGCGGAGAAAGCGGTAGCCCGGTCGCATTAACCTGACCACAAAGTCAACATCGTGTGGCACCAGTACGCGGACAACGTGCCGCAGGCGATAGGCCATTGATTGAAGTGAAACGGACTGTACCATGCCGTGGCTTTGCTGTGAGAGGGATGTCTGATCTATGTTCGACTGCAAATTCGTCACCAACTGGACTACGTTCAAATCAAGTGTTTTACCGAAGTGGTGGCCTCACTTCATTTGTCGGGATAGCATTTCGTAGGTCACGCTCACTCATCATAAAGTCTACAGGGATTCGGCGCGAGGCGCATGAAGGTCGTGCTGAAGCAATGGCTGTTACAGCGACCCTGAAATGTACATTATGAACCGCTCGCTTTTTTTCAGAACGCAACGTGTTCACTAGAACAGTATGAACGACAGGATGAGCACTTTGTTGGTTGCTGGAAAGGAGGCTAAGCAGATATGGAAATGTCTCACCTCTCACTTGCAGTGACGCCATGCCGTTCTAAAGTCTAAAGTCTATTAGATTGTACATACACCTGGAACTTTCTATAGTTTCTCAACCACTGCGTTGTAACATTACACCTACAACTTTCTATAGTTTCTCAACCACTGCGTTGTAACATTACACCTACAACTTTCTATAGTTTCTCAACCACTGCGTTGTAACATTACACCTACAACTTTTTATAGTTTCTCAACCACTATGGCTTAACGTTACACCTACAACTTATAGTTTCTCAACCACTGCGTCGTAGCATTACACCTACAACTTTCCATAGTTTCTCAACCACTACGGCTTAACATTACACCTACAATTTTCTATAGTTTCTCAACCACTACGGCTTAACATTACACCTACAAATTTCTATAGTTTCTCAACCACTACGGCTTAACATTACACCTACAACTTTCTATAGTTTCTCAACCACTGCGTCGTATCTTTACACCTACAACTTTCCATAGTTTCTCAACCACTACGGCTTAACATTACACCTACAAATTTCTATAGTTTCTCAACCACTACGGCTTAACATTACACCTACAAATTTCTATAGTTTCTCAACCACTACGGCTTAACATTACACCTACAACTTTCTATACTTTCTCAACCACTACAGCTTAACATTACACCTACAACTTTCTATAGTTTCTCAACCACTACAGCTTAACATTACACCTACAACTTTCTATAGTTTCTCAACCACTACAGCTTAACATTACACCTAGAACTCCCTCTTATGTATATATTGTCCCACTCAAACGTTGCTCAGATTTAGACTGCCGCAGTTCACTGACCATCACTCATTCAATGCAGTAGCATCATCCAAAATGCATCCAAGCAATGCCTCAAGATTCCAGCTCATCCGCTCTTTCATTGTTACAAACTCCACCATGTTTTGAGACTACAAATTCACACTAATTCCTGAAGTTTTGAAGCTTTAATGTATGCAAACCACTCGATGACACATGCAACAACACATGCAGTGATAATGACTGATTGATAAAAATCATGCTTTGCCGGATTGACAAGAACACACTCCGCAGGGAGTGGGTGCACCTACTCGACATGTCGCGTGTCGACCACCTAACTGGAATATTTTGCCCCGGACACGTGGGAGTTTGTGATAGTGGGTTAGGTTGACAGGTTGGCGGTGTCTGCCATTATGCAGGAAACCGTAAAATTGGACACGTGTGGCATTGCCAGGGCTTTAAGAGAACACCTCTCACAGGATGGCGACAAAGAAGATGAAGAGGATACACGTTAAAAGAATGGCGGAGCATGGCGCCACAAAGGGGCGTAAGCAGGGAAAGCATCATTAGTTGTGAAGAACGCAGCAGGGCCAATCAGTGCAGGACAGGACCAAACAAATAGACGAACTATTCGATGGTTACTGGAACGGGCGGCAGAGCGGATATGGGAATGTCCCGAATGCGATATGGCAAATTAGAATTCATCTGGTTAGAGTCACAAGGCTAAACCCACGCCTGCATGCTGAGTGATTCGATGAGTATGATAAAAAAGTGGAGCCGAGCTCTGTACGTATGCAATGGTTAGAGTCATTGCAGAAGTCGAAAATACATAAGTTCACCTTTGTCTATGTCACATGACATGCGGGAGTACGGGGAAATGAAAGAGCGGACAGGTTGGCTAGCTGCGCTATTGTTGAGGACGGTCAACCAATGGATCGAGCGGACATCATCAATGCCCTGCGAGATGTAGAAAGAGCACAGGATTTCGACAACCATGAGTCCACGTCACTTGTTCGGATGAAAGAGATGGGAGTTAAGTTGGGCACACAAAAAAAAACCAAACACGAGAAACTTAGTGGGCGCGTAAGAAGACTTATCAACACAGAACTGGAGTCGTCTGTTGATAGACACTGCGGGACTTGCTGAGGAGGGGATCTGAGCACCTATGAACATGCTCGGGGTGCAGTAATGACCTGCAATTGACTCAATAACTCAGAATTAAAGACTAAACCATTCGATGACGAAACATCTATTTTGAGCCTTCCTAAGCCCGGATTGAGAATCTCACGCTGTGACTGTATCTAAGACATTATATCATCATCATCATCACGTACTAGTTAGCGGATGTGATTTTGTTTCGTTCCAGCTTTCTATCTCTATAGTTACGATTTTTAATGTAACTTGTGGTGTCACGTGATAATTGTTAAGGTTACAGTGCTGAGTGGTTTAGGGGTAGACTCGTCGGTCTCCAGACAAGAAGGTTCAGTGTTCCTTGTATGCTGTCAATACAGACTTTAAAGCTAAAAGCGACAATTAGTGACACAAAATAATTTACATTTTAGTGATGAAAGCAGAAACTAGAAGTCTCAGCCTCAGTTACAAAAAAATTAAATAAATAAATAAAATAAAAAAAAGACAATAGAAAAAAATATAGCCGTTACAAAGAAAAGGACTTCAAAGCGGACAATTAAAGTAAATAATGAAAGCACAGTTTAGATTACTATTGATAATGCAATATACCTTCTATAATGTAAATTCTTATCTCCGTACAATATATGCATTAAACTATCTATAACGCATATTTTTATACGAAATTGCTTTATGGAGGATGTAATACACTACCTATGTTTTTTTCTAAAATTTATTTATAATATAGATCTTGTCAATAACAGTATTTATGTATATATTTTTTTTATTTCACTACATTATAGTTCTTTCATAAACTGTCTATACATATACCCTTATGGCAGTACGCTAGAAATCAAGCAATACACTGTCTATACGTATACTCTTATTTCAGCACACTTGAGATCATTCAATCACTGTCTATACGTATCAGTGGCGTATTATCTATGATACCGCAGCTACCGCCGGTAGTCTGAACATATTAACAAAATACAAAAGGAAATGAAAATTTATTATATTTTTTTCATAATTATATTACAAATTTTCGAATATTCTATTACACATTTCGTAGGCCAATATGATTTATTCACTTTGATTTGCATTTATTAAAACAAGGTTTTCCTCTGGCCACTATAACGTTTGTGAATGAAACCGAAACTACATTGAAACCTCTATTATCCAGCGGTACATTTTTCCTCTAGCTGAACCTGGTTTTAACGACCCTGACATTCAAAAATTCCTGTCAAAATTATACGGCAAAGAAACTTCTACACTAATGTGGTTTCATGTGTTATTTTTAGCCCTAGCCAATCAAAATCGTCATAAAGTGAAACTGAAACTATGTCTCATTACCGGAACTTCTTTAGCTATTTATAATTACGCTATGCGCATCAGCATCTGTAGAAAGAACTTTTTCTGCTGTCAAGAGAATCAAATCTTATTGTCGCTCAACTCAGACACAAGAACGCTTATCTGGTTTGACATTAATGCCCATTGAGAAATCATTCCCTCAGAAACTTAGAAACCAACCCATCAGTAATGGCAAAGTCATCAAGATATTTTCGTCCCAGACGAGACGGATATAATTAACATAAATAAGTAAGTCTCTCTCTCTCTCTCTCTCTCTCTCTCTCTCTCTCTCTCTCTCTCTGCGATCAAGACTCAATCAGAGTAGGACTCCAGACTCCCTCATGAAGTCAGCTGTCTGTTTAAGCGATTCGATTGCCCCATATAGTTTCTCTTCCAGTGAGGTGGGTGTGGACCACATTGCTCTTAACAGGCCTGTGCACTTGGGGCAATCGTGTAGAACTTGTTTTGTAGTCATATTGTCCAGTGTACAGTGGCATAGGCTAAATAAGTAAGTAATTTAAAATGTAGTGATGTGATTAGAAAATATTACTTTATGTTAGCCTACTGAATATAATGTATGTTTTTATTTATAATATAAACGGTAGTATAAAAAAGTAGTAAAGTGCCCTCGTCACGCCAAGTGGCGTATAGGGAATATGGTGTTAGTGACCATAAATTTTACAGACCTTCAGCACATGATTTTTGGGGTAAAGTGGTCGGTATTACGTCCGTACCGCTTTACTTTCCCACAAAAAAATCCGGTACCCATTTAAGGCTGGGTGAACCCTGAAGCCGTCGGTTGGGATCAAATCCTACACCTTGTCCTTTGTAGTTCAGTTCACTAACCACTGAGCTATCGCGGCTCCATATCAGCGGTAGCCCAGACCCCAAAACCAGTATACGCCACTGATACGTATACTCTTATCTCAGCACACTAGAGATCATTCAATACACTGTCTATACATATACTCTTGTCGCAGTACATTATAGTTAATGCTTTATATTGTGTATATTCTAGGAGTCGGACAATTGCCGTTGTCTCGGACTGAAAGTCTGTCAGGTGATGAGTATGGCTGTCAGTCTCTCTCCCGACAGGGATCACCAGGACCAGTTCGACGGGCAGCGTCCACTCAAACTCCCGTCATTCCGCCTCGCCTCATCCGTAACCCCAGCGCAGAAACGCCACCGTTCATGTATAGCGCCTATCAGCACGAATCGCATCCAGATCTGTCAGGCAGATCTTTGTCAGGGTCAGAAAGCATAGGCGGAGGCATGCCGCTGTCGTTAGCAGCTGGCCTGTCTGTATCTACCTCACAGACTTCCATTCAACTCGCCAAGCATGGAGACCCATCGGCTATATCACCCAGAACAGCCACAGCGCGACTGCGAGACCTCCAACTAACTCGTAAGCCTTTACATATACCGTACAGCGAGTTCGAGCCTTATAAGGCGGATATTAAAAAACGAGTAGAAATCACTCGGACTGGAGGGCTGGATGGAATGCTCAACATTCACATCATGTCCGGACAAGGACTGAAGTCATCCAAAACGAGCCTTCGTGACTTGTACTGTGTTGTAGCTGTGGACTCCCTCAACAAAGCTCGAACAATGATTCGAACTGGTGCTATCAACTTCGACTGGGATGAAGCATTTGACATTGACCTTGAAGATTCTAAAGAAGCATCGTTTCTTATTTACCACTGGGACCCCAGCTATAAACACAGACTCTGCTTCCATGGTTCTATCTTGCTTCCTGGCTACGTTCACAGCGGGCATAAACGATACGTTGCCATCAAGCTGGAGCCGAAGGGAATTCTCTTTGTGACTCTCCTGTACAAAGAACCAGCAATATCTTTACAACGTTTGCCGTCCATGAAGAAAAACGCTCTGTTTGGGGTAGATCTGGAAACTATTATACTTCGAGAACATTCCGGTCTGAATATTCCATTGCTTGTCCACAAGTGTGTGCTTGAGGTGGAGCGGAGAGGTCTGGAGACTGTCGGAATTTACAGATTGTGTGGAAGTGCCAGGAGGAAGGCAGTCTTAAGAGAGGCTTTTGAAAACAACGCCCAGACCGTGGACTTATCGGCTGAGAACGTGTCGGACATACATGTGATATCAGGTAGGTAATAGTGATATCAGGTAGGTAATAGTGATATCAGGTAGGTAATGTGATATCAGATACAACGTGTGATACCAGGTAGGTAATGTGATTTCAGATACGATGTGTGATACTAGGTTCGATATTAGGTAGGACATATGATATTAGGTAGGTAATGTGATATCAGATACGACGTGTCATATCAGGTAAGCGTGTGATATCAGGCACAAGGTTTGATGTTAGGCTGGGCATACGATGCGACATTTTATTTCAGATTGAGCCTGTGATATTAGGTAGGTCATGTAATTTCATGCAGACCATGTCAGATAGACATCAGATAAAGTGTGTTACATCAGGTAATATATATATATATATATATATATATATATATATATATATATATATATATATATATATATATAAATATATATAATAGCAAGTAGAACATATTATAACAGTTGGCTTATGTGATACAGATAGACAAACGATAGCAAGCAGAACTATTTGGCTATGATAGGAAACATGGCTACTGGCACCATAATAATATAGAGGTATTTATTGTCATAATTGAGAAAAGTTGAAGGATTCTATTTCGCTTAGATTGTCTCCCACAAACTAATCTCCTCACTTATCGAAAGTCAGATAAGAATGTTGTATTGTTGAAACCGGGGGGCGGGGCGTGTATCAAAGCGATAATTGACAAAATAAATAATAACATATAAGTTATATGATCATCATCATCGTGTGCCTTCTCCGCAACGAAGATTGGCTACCATGGATCGCCATTCTACTCTGTTTCTTGCTTTGATGTTGCAGGCTGTCATAGATTGACTTGTCCATCTTTTGATGTTACTCGTCGATGTTAGTCTTGGTCTGCCTCTGCCTCTTTTACCTTGTATTTTTCCTTCCAATATTACTTTTAGTAGGCTGTTGTGTCTTTTAATATGCCCCAAAAATTTCAGTTGTATTGTCTTGATTGTATTTAGTAGTTCTCTTTTTATTTTCAGTTGTTTTAAAACTTTATCGTTTGTTATCTTTTGTTTCCATCTAATTCTACCTATTCTTCTATAAATCCACATTTCAAAGGCTTCAATTTTCTGTTCTGTTTTCTTGTCTAATGTCCATGTTTCTGCACCATACAGGAATTCCATGTAGCTATTTTTATTTCGTTCCTAAAACAGTAGTTAGAATTTCTCTCCATGGCTTTCTTTGGATTGTTACGTGATGAGGCTCCAATCTCTTTCACGGTGGTCTGCCACATTCGCCTTTCGTGTTCTGAATATGCCTCATGTGTACCACACATTTTGCTGTTTTCGCTTTCTGGGCCGTTGAATATTTCAAATTATTCCTCCCCATCCACCGTCGCAGACTTTTCACATACGGGTTGAACACACCCGACTACCGACGACATTGTTGTCGAACCATGTGCTTGCCTGATAACCTATACTATCATATAACCCAAGTTATATGATAGTATATTATAAAGGACACATAACAGGCACGGTATATGATAATATTCACGGTAATGAATATGAGGGCACATAAACCCTATGTTTCCCGAATTGAAAGCAGTCAGACGTATAGCTGAATCTTTGCATAGGGATCGGCGGAACAAGGGAGCTTATCTAGATCTCACTCCAGTTCCCAGTAGTGCTCTGGAAACAGACAGTCTAACCAAGTGGGTGATGATCAAAAGAGGCAAGGAAACATGGTATTCAAAAATGTCTGGATGTGTCAGTCTGAACGATTTCTCTTGCGTCGTGACCTACCGTAAACTAACGACACTACGTATCTACGCCAACCTAGCGTCCATTTAATGGCGGACGATAAAGAGAAGTTGTCGTCTGACAAACGTAGTAGATGAAGATAACAAGTAAATTTCGTGTGAGCCGATAGAGTATACAACAACTGATACAAATATATGAAAACATGTAAGATCCGTGACAGGTAAGATCCGTGTGAGGTAAGGACTATGACATGTAAGATCCGTGAAAGGTAAGATCCAAGGCAGGTATGATCCGTGACAGATAAGACCCAAGGCAGGTAAGATCCGTGGCAGGTAAGATCCGTGACAGGTAAGATCTGTGACAAGTAAGATCCGTGACAGATAAGACCCAAGGCAGGTAAGATCTATGACAAGTAAGATCCGTGACAGATAAGACCCAAGGCAGGTAAGATTCGTGACAAGTAAGACCCAATGCAGGTAAGATCCGTGACAGAGAAGACCAATGGCAGGTAAGATCCGTGTCAGGTAAGATCCGTGATAGGTAAGGTCCGTGTCAGGTATGAAAATCTATCTATAACTGGTGTTCTTCTTTCTCTCTCTCTCTCTCTCTCTGCGATCAGGACTCAATCAGAGTAGGATTCCAGACTGTCATATGAAGTCAGCTGTCAGGTTAAGTGTGTTGATCACCCACACAGACAGAACATCACAATTAGAGTCCGCCAGATCCACTCTGATTGAACACCCGTTAAAACGTTGCACTGTGTTCTGCGCCAGTGGCCCAGTGCATCCGATTTCAGCCAGCATTTTATTCAGGTTTGCTTTCCTTCGCCTTTGATTGTCCCAAATCTTCCTGCAAGGCAGCAGATTGTTCTTCTTTCTTATCATGATCAAAGAATGCGGTGATTGTCGAAAAGCAAACACTTTGTAATTTCTTTTAGAGCAGCTACAGTTCCTTCGCTTCGGACGACCAGAAGCTAATCTTCACATGGTGTCCAAAGACTGGTCACCATTGTATTTATTTTTGCTTCATCTGCTGTTCTCCAACATATTGTCCCGGGATAACTCTCTTTCGTCTTCTATTTGTAGTCCATTGCATAGCAGCCCGTGTTTCTGGATTGCATCTGAGCACATGAGAATTCTTGTGAATGTTTCCAAACTATATCTGAGTACACGAGAATTCTTGTGAATGTTTCCAAACTACATTTGAACACATGAGAATTCTTGTGAATGTTTCCAAACTACATCTGAACACATGATAATTCTTGTGAATGTTTCCAAACTACATCTGAACACATGATAATTCTTGTGAATGTTTCCAAACTACATCTGAACACATGATAATTCTTGTGAATGTTTCCAAACTACATCTGAACACATGAGAATTCTTGTGAATGTTTCCAAACTACATCTGAACACATGATAATTCTTGTGAATGTTTCCAAACTACATCTGAGCACACGAGAATTCTCGTAAATGTTTCCAAACTACATCTGAGCACACGAGAATTCTCGTAAATGTTTCCAAACTACATCTGAACACATGACAGTTCTTGTGTTCGTTTTTGCATCATGTCTCAGAACATGACAGTTCTTGTGTTCGTTTTTGCATCATGTCTCAGAACATGACAGTTCTTGTGTTCGTTTTTGCATCATGTCTCAGAACATGACAGTTCTTGTGTTCGTTTTTGCATCATGTCTCAGAACATGACAGTTCTTGTGATAGTTTCTAAACTACTTGCGAGAACATGACAATTCTTGTGATAGTTTCTAAACTACTTGCGAGAACATGACAATTCTTGCCAATGTACGTAGGTCACTTCTGAGTACATGATCTAGCCAACTTGGTCGTCTATCTGTTATTAGTTCAACTTCTACATCTTACATATCTTGAGTATATCTTCTATTATCTATTACGTTTAGCCAGTAATTATTTCTGGAAAATAAATATTACCCCAAAATTACGCTCCAAAAGTAAAAAAAACAAAAACAAATATGAGCTGTAAAATATTTTCACTTAACGTCACTTGACGTGACGAATTTATTTCTCCTTTTGTCTCATTTTTCTTCTTCTATTTCCTCTTTCTTCTTCTTTCTCATCTTTCTTTTTTTTTAATCTCTCTTGTTTAGCCAAAGAATTCTGGGAATTTTCTTTAGACAGATTGCATGATAGTCTTGATGTTTTCTGTTCTGTTTTCCTCCATGCAAAACACTGGAACTACCCGGTTCTCGAATATTCTTAATCTAGTAATTAATTTGAACCCGGCCCATGTCAAAGCAATTTTTCTTTAGTTTGACCAAAGTTATTCCAATCTTATTTAAGTTTTATTAACATCTGATCGTCATCAAATACCGTGCCTGCTGGCGTAGGTGATCATGTCTCTCCACAACTTTCGATCTCGACAGTTATTTATCATTTCTGTTGTTGACCTTCTGCCAAGCCATTCTTTTAAGCTGTCTGGTATCTTTTCTCTTTGCTTCCCTCTATCTCTTCGTCCCTCGCTTTTTCTAGTTGTTACAATATATTCCTGCTGTTCCCTTCTCATCATATGGCCTAAAAATGATGATTGTTTCTTCCTAATATTGGAAATTAGATATCTTTTTACTTTGGCCTCTTTCAGAACGTTTCATTACTCTTCTTAGCTGCCCATGGTATTCTCAACATTCTTCTGTAAAACCACATTTCTACAGCCTCCAGTGATGTTCTTGTCTGTTATCCAACGGTCAATAATTCACATCCATATGTTAAGACTGGCTCTGCATAATATTTAAGAACTCCTTTTCTTGTTACTGTTGTCTAAATAGATTGCACAGTATCTTCCTCATTTTTTTTTTTTTTTGGAAACCTGCTTTTGCCAGAGCCATTTTGCATCTCACCTCTATTGTACATCATCCATTATTATTATTATTATTGTTATTATTGTATTAACATCTACCCCACGTTATTATCTAGTATCGGTATACTTATCAATTGTATTATACGATCAGTTCGATATATTAGATTCCAACACTTTGATATCAATAACAAAAGGGAAAAAAAAAAATCGTCACTACAGAGATGAAGTCTAAGAAATGTATCGAACGTGACAAGAACAAACAATCAGAAATGAAGAGATGAGGGAAGTGAGTTGGAGTAACACCAGTACTGGATTACTCAGCATTAACCCGAATACTTCATTTTTCCCTCGACGCTGAAAGGCAATAGAGACAATGAGCAGTAAAATGTTGACTCAGCTTGTGCAGTTTGTGTATGGATCATGTTTGTATATTTATACACAGAACTTCCGGTTAATATGGCGGATAGGTGGCGGAAACTGTTAAAGGCTGTGTCTGAAAGTGTTTCTTGTTGCAGTTTCCTTATATTCCAAGTCGACTTTCTGCTGGAGCTGAGTTAAATGCTGCTCTGTGCACGCCGTGAGTTGTGCGTTTCATCCATTTTGATCGTGTTTCGATATTCCGATTGCTTACGATGATTGATGAAATCGTAAGACGGGGAATGATGAGATAAGATGGCTATGTCCACTTTCTATGCAGTTTCGCCTCCTGTCTTTTGGCGTGTGCTGAGACTGCTATGGTGGGGACTGCAGCTGCCTTTCTTTGTTTGGATCCTTCAATGAGATGAGATGTTAATTCGGATGATTCCACTGGCACAGGCGGTTGTGTAATTATGGATTTTATTTCCTTTGCAATGATATCGGGACCTTCCATAATCATAACATATATATATATATATATATATATATATATATATATATATATATATATATATATATAATATATATATATATATATATATATATATATATATACACACACAGTAACATTCACCTTATTTAATTTGCAGGTGTCTTGAAAGACTTTCTCAGAGAGCTGCCAGAACCCTTATTCACAAATGCCCTGTACCAGATGTTACTAGATGCACTGAGCGTCCGCCTACCATGTGATCCTGAGGGCAGTGCCAAACTCATGCTTAGTATTTTAGAGTGCCTTCCATCTGCTAATCAGGTATAACTCCATCGTTCAAACTATTTGAGAACCGCACACATAATACAGGTTGTGAATCACTGAAGGGAAAAAAATGTACTTAATTTCCTTTCTTTGTTAAATATATCAATAAGAAAAATAACCTATACTGAGATTAAATGTGTTTGACGAATGACAGGAAACAGTCTGAGCGATAAGATCAGAAATGAAGAACTGAGAAAAAAGCTAGAGATAGCCCCCGCAATAGAATATATAAAGAAACAACAGATAAAATGGTTTGGCGACATGACAAGGCAGAAAGATCAAAACATAACACAACGAGCATTCAGCAAACGTTGTGAGAGCACCAGACCCAAGGGTCGACCACGAAAAAGATGGATCGATGGAATATTAGAAGCACTAGGAAACATAACAGCAGCAGAGGCGAACAGAAGAACAAAAGACCGCAAATTATATCTCCCCTCGACGCTGAAAGACAGATGAGGAAGGAAAGAAGAAGACGTTAAATATATATTGTATTGTATTATTCCTATGTTGTTCTTTTCACCAATGGGGCTGGAGCTAGTCGACCTGCAGCCTCCAAAGTAGTGCTAGTGTGCAACAACAGATCAGAACTTCACACCCCAGCTGGTATCCATGATAACAGGGGACAGGCAAATAATTGCAGTGCTACGGTAAAGCTAGTAACAGAAGCAAGTAATGGGGTGTGGTGTGTTTCATCTTTCTCGCTTTATATATACACTTCCCTATCTCTAGTGATTACCTGTGTCACGCTTGACTGCATCTCACACCTAACCTTGTTATCTCGTATGACTTTTTGTCTAATTATGTGACTGATTTCCTAACACCCCCTTCCCTCTCCCCTCCTGCGTCTCATTTGACTCTGTTATCTTCTCGCTTGGAGCTTTTTGGATTTGGATCAGTTAAGTCTCGCTTTCATTTTATTATATATATATATATATATATATATATTAACTTACTAATTTTCACATATTATCTATTTTTATCATCTGATATGTAGCACATCCCTCTTTCGTTTCACCACTTATCCCTCTTTTTATTTCTTCTTGATTTACCTGTCTCGCTCATCCTAGATGTAGTAGAGTTATCGTTATTTCGTTGTTTGTTTGTGTTGTTCTCATTTTTTTAGGAAGGTCGCATGTAGGTCGAAACGTCAGTATTTTGTTGTGTTCATTTTCTTGTAAAGCTGTTACCGTACCTTGTAGGAGTGTAGGTTCATCACACTACTTGCGCCTTGATAACAGACGGCGGAGTCATAGAAAAACCAGCTAACGTGGATAGAACCACTGTAGAAAATACCACTGAGAGAACTATTGTAGAAGATACCATTGTAGAAGATACCACTGAGAGAACTATTGTAGAAGATACCACTGAGAGAACTATTGTAGAAGATACCACTGAAAGAACCATTGTAGAAAATAACACTGAGAGAACTATTGTAGAAGATGCCACTGAGGGAACTATTGTAGAAGATACTACTGAGAGAACCACTGTAGCAGATACCACTGAGAGAACCATTGTAGAAGATACCACTGAGAGAACTATTGTAGAAGATGCCACTGAGGAAACTATTGTAGAAGATGCTACTGAGAGAACTATTGTAGAAGATACCACTGAGGGAACTATTGTAGAAGATACTACTGAGATAACTATTGTAGAAGATACTACTGAGAGAACTATTGTAGAAGATACTACTGAGAGAACTATTGTAGAAGATGCCACTGAGGGAAACTATTGTAGAAGATGCCACTGAAAGAACCATTGTAGAAAATAACACTGAGAGAACTATTGTAGAAGATGCCACAGAGGGAACTATTGTAGAAGATACTACTGAGAGAACCACTGCAGCAGATACCACTGAGGAAACTATTGTAGAAGATGCTACTGAGAGAACTATTGTAGAAGATACCACTGAGGGAACTATTGTAGAAGATACTACTGAGAGAACTATTGTAGAAGATACCATTGAGAGAACTATTGTAGAAGATACTACTGAGAGAACTATTGTAGAAAATACTACTGAGAGAACTATTGTAGAAGATGCCACTGAGGGAACTATTGTAGAAGATACTACTGAGGGAACTATTGTAGAAGATACCGCTGAGTGAACTATTGTAGAAGATACCACTGAGAGAACCACTGTAGAAGATACCACTGAGAGAACTATTGTAGAAGATACCAATGAGAGAACCACTGTAGAAGATACCACTGAGAGAACTATTGTAGAAGATACCACTGAGAGAACCACTGTAGAAGATACCACTGAGAGAACCAATGTAGAAGATACCACTGAGAGAACCACTGTAGAAGATACCACTGAGAGAACTATTGCAGAAGATACCACTGAGAGAACTGTTGTAGAAGATACCACTGAGAGAACCACTGTAGAAGATACCACTGAGAGAACCAATGTAGAAGATACCACTGAGAGAACTATTGTAGAAGATACCACTGAGAGAACCACTGTAGAAGATACCACTGAGAGAACCACTGTAGAAGATACCACTGAGAGAACTACTGTAGAAGATACCACTGAGAGAACCACTGTAGAAGATACGACTGAGAGAACCACTGTAGAAGATACGACTGAGAGAACTATTGTAGAAGATACAACTGAGAGAACTATTGTAGAAGATACCACTGAGAGAACCACTGTAGAAGATACCACTGAGAGAACCAATGTAGAAGATACCACTGAGAGAAACATTGTAGAAGATACCACTGAGAGAACTATTGTAGAAGATACCACTGAGAGAAACATTGTAGAAGATACCACTGAGAGAACTATTGTAGAAGATACCACTGAGAGAAACATTGTAGAAGATACCACTGAGAGAACTATTGTAGAATATACCACTGAGAGAACCACTGTAGAAGATACCACTGAGAGAACCACTGTAGAAGATACCACTGAGAGAAACATTGTAGAAGATACCACTGAGAGAACTATTGTAGAAGATACCACTGAGAGAAACATTGTAGAAGATACCACTGAGAGAACTATTGTAGAAGATACCACTGAGAGAAACATTGTAGAAGATACCACTGAGAGAACTATTGTAGAAGATACCACTGAGAGAAACATTGTAGAAGATACCACTGAGAGAACTATTGTAGAAGATACCACTGAGAGAACCACTGTAGAAGATACCACTGAGAGAAACATTGTAGAAGATACCACTGAGAGAACTATTGTAGAAGATATCACTGAGAGAACCTCTGTAGAAGATACCACTGAGAGAACCACTATAGAAGATACCACTGAGAGAACCACTATAGAAGATACCACTGAGAGAGCCACTGTTGCTGATACAGAAGATCTAGTACTACGGTAATTCTAGTTTGGACAAACTTCAACGTCACCAGCAGAACGTGGGAAATCAGGAAAGGTACTGCAAATGCCACATCAACTTCCATTGTCAATGGCACATGTTAGCATTTCAACATTTTCATAATTATCATATCTTCTCAAATATTCAAGTCCTCAAATGACTTGAATAATATTACTCCTCATAACACCACAGTAACATGGATATGCAAAGGACTTCAATAGAATTACTCTTCCTATGACAACACCAAAGTGTGTCCTCACAGTAATCCAGCAAAATTAATTCTTACTACTACAGTAATGGAGGTCCTCACAGTACTTCAGTAGAATTACTTCTTCATACCACAGTAATGCAGGTCCTCACAGTACTCCAGTAGAATTACTTCTTCATACCACAGTAATGCAGGTCCTCACAGTACTCCAGTAGAATTACTTCTTCATATCACAGTAATGCAGGTCCTCACAGTACTCCAGTAGAATTACTTCTTCATACCACAGTAATGCAGGTCCTCACAGTACTCCAGTAGAATTACTTCTTCATACCACAGTAATGCAGGTCCTCACGGTACTCCAGTAGAATTACTTCTTCATACCACAGTAATGCAGGTCCTCACAGTACTCCAGTAGAATTACTTCTTCATACCACAGTAATGCAGGTCCTCACGGTACTCCAGTAGAATTACTTCTTCATACCACAGTAATGCAGGTCCTCACAGTACTCCAGTAGAATTACTTCTTCATACCACAGTAATGCAGGTCTTCACAGTACTACAGTAGAATAACTTCACATTAAAGTAAAAATAAAAGTAAAGAGCCCTAAGTGACGTATTGGGAATATGGTGTTAGTGACCATAATTTTTATACACCTTCGACGCATGATTTTGGGGAAAATGTGGTCGGTATTACAGCCATGCCGCTTTAATTTCTCAGAAAAAAAAATAAGATAACCATTTAAGGCTGTGTGAACCCTGAAGCCAACGATCAGGATCGAAATTGACCTCTTGTCCTTTGTAGTCCAGTTTACCAACCACTGAGCTCTCGCGGCTCCCTAATTACTGTCATAATACCACAATAATGGAGGTCCTCATATGACTACAATAATGGAGGTCCTCACATGAACACAATAATGGAGGTCCTCATATGACTACAATAATGGAGGTCCTCACATGACCACAATAATGGAGGTCCTCACAGTACTCCAGTAGAATTACTTCTTCATACCATAGTAATGCAGGTCCTCACAGTACTCAAGTAGAATTACTTCTTCATACCACAGTAATGCAGGTCCTCACAGTACTCCAGTAGAATTACTTCTTCATACCACAGTAATGCAGGTCCTCACAGTACTCCAGTAGAATTACTTCTTCATACCACAGTAATGTAGGTCCTCTCAGTACTCCGGTAGAATTACTTCTTCATACCATAGTAATGCAGGTCCTCACAGTACTCAAGTAGAATTACTTCTTCATACCACAGTAATGCAGGTCCTCACAGTACTCCAGTAGAATTACTTCTTCATACCACAGTAATGCAGGTCCTCACAGTACTCCAGTAGAATTACTTCTTCATACCACAGTAATGTAGGTCCTCTCAGTACTCCGGTAGAATTACTTCTTCATACCATAGTAATGCAGGTCCTCACAGTACTCAAGTAGAATTACTTCTTCATACCACAGTAATGCAGGTCCTCACAGTACTCCAGTAGAATTACTTCTTCATACCACAGTAATGCAGGTCCTCACGGTACTCCAGTAGAATTACTTCTTCATACCACAGTAATGCAGGTCCTCACAGTACTCCAGTAGAATTACTTCTTCATACCACAGTAATGCAGGTCTTCACAGTACTACAGTAGAATAACTTCACATTAAAGTAAAAATAAAAGTAAAGAGCCCTAAGTGACGTATTGGGAATATGGTGTTAGTGACCATAATTTTTATACACCTTCGACGCATGATTTTTGGGGAAAATGTGGTCGGTATTACAGCCATGCCGCTTTAATTTCTCAGAAAAAAAATAAGATAACCATTTAAGGCTGTGTGAACCCTGAAGCCAACGATCAGGATCGAAATTGACCTCTTTTCCTTTGTAGTCCAGTTTACCAACCACTGAGCTCTCGCGGCTCCCTAATTACTGTCATAATACCACAATAATGGAGGTCCTCATATGACTACAATAATGGAGGTCCTCACATGAACACAATAATGGAGGTCCTCATATGACTACAATAATGGAGGTCCTCACATGACCACAATAATGGAGGTCCTCACATGACTACAATAATGGAGGTCCTCATATGACTACAATAATGGAGGTCCTCACATGAACACAATAATGGAGGTCCTCTTCTACTATTGTAGAAGATACCACTGAGAGAACCTCTGTAGAAGATACCACTGAGAGAACCACTATAGAAGATACCACTGAGAGAACCACTATAGAAGATACCACTGAGAGAGCCACTGTTGCTGATACAGAAGATCTAGTACTACGGTAATTCTAGTTTGGACAAACTTCAACGTCACCAGCAGAACGTGGGAAATCAGGAAAGGTACTGCAAATGCCACATCAACTTCCATTGTCAATGGCACATGTTAGCATTTCAACATTTTCATAATTATCATATCTTCTCAAATATTCAAGTCCTCAAATGACTTGAATAATATTACTCCTCATAACACCACAGTAACATGGATATGCAAAGGACTTCAATAGAATTACTCTTCCTATGACAACACCAAAGTGTGTCCTCACAGTAATCCAGCAAAATTAATTCTTACTACTACAGTAATGGAGGTCCTCACAGTACTTCAGTAGAATTACTTCTTCATACCACAGTAATGCAGGTCCTCACAGTACTCCAGTAGAATTACTTCTTCATACCACAGTAATGCAGGTCCTCACAGTACTCCAGTAGAATTACTTCTTCATATCACAGTAATGCAGGTCCTCACAGTACTCCAGTAGAATTACTTCTTCATACCACAGTAATGCAGGTCCTCACAGTACTCCAGTAGAATAACTTCTTCATACCACAGTAATGTAGGTCCTCTCAGTACTCCGGTAGAATTACTTCTTCATACCATAGTAATGCAGGTCCTCACAGTACTCAAGTAGAATTACTTCTTCATACCACAGTAATGCAGGTCCTCACAGTACTCCAGTAGAATTACTTCTTCATACCACAGTAATGCAGGTCCTCACAGTACTCCAGTAGAATTACTTCTTCATACCACAGTAATGCAGGTCTTCACAGTACTACAGTAGAATAACTTCACATTAAAGTAAAAATAAAAGTAAAGAGCCCTAAGTGACGTATTGGGAATATGGTGTTAGTGACCATAATTTTTATACACCTTCGACGCATGATTTTTGGGGAAAATGTGGTCGGTATTACAGCCATGCCGCTTTAATTTCTCAGAAAAAAAATAAGATAACCATTTAAGGCTGTGTGAACCCTGAAGCCAACGATCAGGATCGAAATTGACCTCTTGTCCTTTGTAGTCCAGTTTACCAACCACTGAGCTCTCGCGGCTCCCTAATTACTGTCATAATACCACAATAATGGAGGTCCTCATATGACTACAATAATGGAGGTCCTCACATGAACACAATAATGGAGGTCCTCATATGACTACAATAATGGAGGTCCTCACATGACCACAATAATGGAGGTCCTCACAGTACTCCAGTAGAATTACTTCTTCATACCATAGTAATGCAGGTCCTCACAGTACTCCAGTAGAATAACTTCTTCATACCACAGTAATGTAGGTCCTCTCAGTACTCCGGTAGAATTACTTCTTCATACCATAGTAATGCAGGTCCTCACAGTACTCCAGTAGAATTACTTCTTCATACCACAGTAATGCAGGTCCTCACAGTACTCCAGTAGAATTACTTCTTCATACCACAGTAATGCAGGTCCTCACAGTACTCCAGTAGAATTACTTCTTCATACCACAGTAATGTAGGTCCTCTCAGTACTCCGGTAGAATTACTTCTTCATACCATAGTAATGCAGGTCCTCACAGTACTCAAGTAGAATTACTTCTTCATACCACAGTAATGCAGGTCCTCACAGTACTCCAGTAGAATTACTTCTTCATACCACAGTAATGCAGGTCCTCACAGTACTCCAGTAGAATTACTTCTTCATACCACAGTAATGTAGGTCCTCTCAGTACTCCGGTAGAATTACTTCTTCATACCATAGTAATGCAGGTCCTCACAGTACTCAAGTAGAATTACTTCTTCATACCACAGTAATGCAGGTCCTCACAGTACTCCAGTAGAATTACTTCTTCATACCACAGTAATGCAGGTCCTCACAGTACTCCAGTAGAATTACTTCTTCATACCACAGTAATGTAGGTCCTCTCAGTACTCCGGTAGAATTACTTCTTCATACCATAGTAATGCAGGTCCTCACAGTACTCAAGTAGAATTACTTCTTCATACCACAGTAATGCAGGTCCTCACAGTACTCCAGTAGAATTACTTCTTCATACCACAGTAATGCAGGTCCTCACGGTACTCCAGTAGAATTACTTCTTCATACCACAGTAATGCAGGTCCTCACAGTACTCCAGTAGAATTACTTCTTCATACCACAGTAATGCAGGTCTTCACAGTACTACAGTAGAATAACTTCACATTAAAGTAAAAATAAAAGTAAAGAGCCCTAAGTGACGTATTGGGAATATGGTGTTAGTGACCATAATTTTTATACACCTTCGACGCATGATTTTTGGGGAAAATGTGGTCGGTATTACAGCCATGCCGCTTTAATTTCTCAGAAAAAAAATAAGATAACCATTTAAGGCTGTGTGAACCCTGAAGCCAACGATCAGGATCGAAATTGACCTCTTGTCCTTTGTAGTCCAGTTTACCAACCACTGAGCTCTCGCGGCTCCCTAATTACTGTCATAATACCACAATAATGGAGGTCCTCATATGACTACAATAATGGAGGTCCTCACATGAACACAATAATGGAGGTCCTCATATGACTACAATAATGGAGGTCCTCACATGACCACAATAATGGAGGTCCTCACATGACTACAATAATGGAGGTCCTCATATGACTACAATAATGGAGGTCCTCACATGAACACAATAATGGAGGTCCTCTTCTACTATTGTAGAAGATACCACTGAGAGAACTATTGTAGAAGATACCACTGAGAGAACCTCTGTAGAAGATACCACTGAGAGAACCACTATAGAAGATACCACTGAGAGAACCACTATAGAAGATACCACTGAGAGAGCCACTGTTGCTGATACAGAAGATCTAGTACTACGGTAATTCTAGTTTGGACAAACTTCAACGTCACCAGCAGAACGTGGGAAATCAGGAAAGGTACTGCAAATGCCACATCAACTTCCATTGTCAATGGCACATGTTAGCATTTCAACATTTTCATAATTATCATATCTTCTCAAATATTCAAGTCCTCAAATGACTTGAATAATATTACTCCTCATAACACCACAGTAACATGGATATGCAAAGGACTTCAATAGAATTACTCTTCCTATGACAACACCAAAGTGTGTCCTCACAGTAATCCAGCAAAATTAATTCTTACTACTACAGTAATGGAGGTCCTCACAGTACTTCAGTAGAATTACTTCTTCATACCACAGTAATGCAGGTCCTCACAGTACTCCAGTAGAATTACTTCTTCATACCACAGTAATGCAGGTCCTCACAGTACTCCAGTAGAATTACTTCTTCATACCACAGTAATGCAGGTCCTCACAGTACTCCAGTAGAATTACTTCTTCATACCACAGTAATGTAGGTCCTCTCAGTACTCCGGTAGAATTACTTCTTCATACCATAGTAATGCAGGTCCTCACAGTACTCAAGTAGAATTACTTCTTCATACCACAGTAATGCAGGTCCTCACAGTACTCCAGTAGAATTACTTCTTCATACCACAGTAATGCAGGTCCTCACAGTACTCCAGTAGAATTACTTCTTCATACCACAGTAATGTAGGTCCTCTCAGTACTCCGGTAGAATTACTTCTTCATACCATAGTAATGCAGGTCCTCACAGTACTCAAGTAGAATTACTTCTTCATACCACAGTAATGCAGGTCCTCACAGTACTCCAGTAGAATTACTTCTTCATACCACAGTAATGCAGGTCCTCACAGTACTCCAGTAGAATTACTTCTTCATACCACAGTAATGTAGGTCCTCTCAGTACTCCGGTAGAATTACTTCTTCATACCATAGTAATGCAGGTCCTCACAGTACTCAAGTAGAATTACTTCTTCATACCACAGTAATGCAGGTCCTCACAGTACTCCAGTAGAATTACTTCTTCATACCACAGTAATGCAGGTCCTCACTGTACTCCAGTAGAATTACTTCTTCATACCACAGTAATGCAGGTCCTCACAGTACTCCAGTAGAATTACTTCTTCATACCACAGTAATGCAGGTCTTCACAGTACTACAGTAGAATAACTTCACATTAAAGTAAAAATAAAAGTAAAGAGCCCTAAGTGACGTATTGGGAATATGGTGTTAGTGACCATAATTTTTATAGACCTTCGACGCATGATTTTTGGGGAAAATGTGGTCGGTATTACAGCCATGCCGCTTTAATTTCTCAGAAAAAAAATAAGATAACCATTTAAGGCTGTGTGAACCCTGAAGCCAACGATCAGGATCGAAATTGACCTCTTGTCCTTTGTAGTCCAGTTTACCAACCACTGAGCTCGCGCGGCTCCCTAATTACTGTCATAATACCACAATATTGGAGGTCCTCATATGACTACAATAATGGAGGTCCTCACATGAACACAATAATGGAGGTCCTCATATGACTACAATAATGGAGGTCCTCACATGACTACAATAATGGAGGTCCTCACATGACTACAATAATGGAGGTCCTCACATGACTACAATAATGGAGGTCCTCACATGACCACAATAATGGAGGTCCTCATATGACGACAATAATGGAGGTCCTCACATGACCACAATAATGGAGGTCCTCACATGACCACAATAATGGAGGTCCTCACATGACCACAATAATGGAGGTCCTCACATGACCACAATAATGGAGGTCCTCACATGACCACAATAATGGAGGTCCTCACATGACCACAATAATGGAGGTCCTCACATGACTACAATAATGGAGGTCCTCATATGACTACAATAATGGAGGTTCTCACATGACCACAATAATGGAGGTCCTCACATCACATGACCACAATAATGGAGGTCCTCACATTACCACAATAATGGAGGTCCTCATATGACTACAATAATGGAGGTCCTCACATGACTACAATAATGGAGGTCCTCACATGACTACAATAATGGAGGTCCTCACATGACCACAATAATGGAGGTCCTCACATGACTACAATAATGGAGGTCCTCACATGACCACAATAATGGAGGTCCTCATATGACCACAATAATGGAGGTCCTCACATGACCACAATAATGGAGGTCCTCACATGACCACAATAATGGAGGTCCTCACATGACCACAATAATGGAGGTCCTCACATGACCACAATAATGGAGGTCCTCACATGACTACAATAATGGAGGTCCTCATATGACTACAATAATGGAGGTCCTCACATGACCACAATAATGGAGGTCCTCACATGACCACAATAATGGAGGTCCTCACATGACCACAATAATGGAGGACCTCATATGACTACAATAATGGAGGTCCTCACATGACTACAATAATGGAGGTCCTCACATGACCACAATAATGGAGGTCCTCACATGACTACAATAATGGAGGTCCTCATATGACTACAATAATGGAGGTCCTCACATGACCACAATAACCTGATTCCTCTTTAGAGCCAGTTAAAAAGAAGAAACAAAAATCCACGAACATTTGTCACAGCTTATCATAGAAAAGCATTAACTGTGAAGATCCATTCATTCTTCTACTAAACATTTTCAAGTATAGAATGTCCGATTAACATTGTGAATGGTTCCAAGTAAGCAGAGCTGTAACTAAAACAACGTCAGGGGGAACCAAAGAAGGCTACCGAGGCCTTAATTCTCCTTCATCATTGCTTATAAGTAGAGTAGAATATGGTCCTTTTTTTAAAATACCGGTCAATATGGCGGATAGGCGACAAGAACCATTTAGGTCTGTCTGAAAAGTGCTCCTTGGTGCAGTTTCCTCATATTCAAAGTCCTACTTGCTGCCGGAAATATTGAGTTAGTGCTCTGTGCACACCGTGAGCTGTGTTTTTCATCCTGATCGTGTTTTGATATTTCAATTACTAACGAGGAATGATGATATCGAATGACGAAGAACGGTTCAGCTGCATTCACTTTCAGTGCCACTTGGCCTTATGTCTTTTGGCGTGTACTGTTGCTGCTATGATGGGGACTGCAACTGCCTTTCTTTTTTTGATTATTCAATCAGATGAGTTTTAATTAAGATGATTCCACTGGCACGGGGTGGTTGAGCAATTATGGATTTTAATTCATTTGCAGTTATACCGGGGCCTTTTATTAACCATAACTATAACCATAACCATCGGTTTTTTTCATGATCAATGAATGATGTAGAAGAATCTCGGTATTCATTATTCCTCAAGAAGGAGAATAGTTGGCCATTCCAAGTGTGTCATGTACAGAGAAAAATGACTGATTGGATGAAGGGAAGTATCGTCTCGGGGCTGGTTGGTGTTAGTACTGGGTCTCTTTCTTACTGTCTAGTTGTACATTGAAAAAAAAATGCATGCAATGTTTGCTGATAATTATGTATTCTGTTTTTCTCTGCTTGTACAATTCCCTAGTTATTATCCCATATGCTTGTGAACTTTCTCTTTGAGGATTTTTTAAAAATATTTTTCTGTGAAAAATTGTCATAGATAAATTTAATGCTTGAAGACTGAAGAGAGCCATAGAGTCACAGAACAATAACAAATAAATACGACACTTAAGGTCTTGGCTTAGACAGCGGATCTTCAGCAGATCCAGGCTTGGAGTGTCTTCATACTGAATATTTTATATTATCACTTATCTAAATATTTTTTTTAAATTATGTTATACAAAAATGATGTGGAATGGAAAGATGTTAACTGGACGGATAGTTGCAGTAACATTATTCTTGTTTACATTGCATGTACAAATACAACATACAATTGTTCTTTTTTTTCAATCTTACACAATTAAAATGTATTATGATAAAAAATTTGTTATATTTGTTTCCTTTAAGATGAATCTGTTCTCATAGTTTATATTATAGTTATCAACTCTAGAGGCAAAACGAGCACTCTACAATACAATCTTCATCCCAACATTGTGCTACCAATACCAGTCCTGGACCCCAGAAACAAGAAAAATAAGAAAAATAACCACCACTGATATAAAATGAGTTAGACAAATGACAGGAAACAGATTGAGAGATAAGATCAGAAATGAAGAACGGACCAAAAAAAAACCTAGAAATAACACCCACCACAGAATATATAAATAAACAATAGATAAAATAGTCTGGCCACGAGACAAGGCAGAAAGATCAAAACACAACACAAGCCTTCAATAAATGTTGTGGGAATACCAGACCCAAGGGTCGACCACGAAAAAGATGGATCTATGGAATATTTGAAGCACTAGGAAGCATAACAGCAACAGAAGAGTAAAAGACCGCAAATTATATCTCCCCTTGATACTGAAAGGCAAATGGGGAAGGAAAGAAGAAGAAGAAGAAGTTCTCAACAAATATTTTTGTATTAATGTGTTGCAAATCTATGGATCTAAACTAACTTCTTAAAGTAAGGTCTGTCATAATATAGGCCTCCACCAAGCTAAAGATACTGTGTGAGTGAGAAATAAGAACCGCCTTATACCTGTCTTGCATATTGGACAGGTGGTGTTGATACCCATATTTGTATTCCATTGGCACATTTTAGAGCAATGTTATCAGCACAATAAGCGCTATTATCATTATCAGCACTACAATCTGATGCCAGCATACAAAGACAAACACTGTCATGTCATGGAACCCACAGGGAAAGCAAAAGCCAGAGAGGCCCAGTAATATTAAAAGAAAAATCATGAATATTAGCTATGACTGGAGAGAAGAAGAGAAAGTGTCCAATAATAGGGATGGATGGAGAGACCTTGCCCATTGCCTATGCTCTAAAATGGGGTTTGAAGAGCTTTAACTAATTGCTTGACTGATTGATTTACTGATTAAATGACTGATTGATTAACTGATTGATTGATCAGCACTATGTCAGTAATGTCATTCTTGATCTTGATCCCTCCCCCTCCATTATACGTCACATAGGGATTGTAGTGTCACCCTTCTTTATTCTTGGCGAAATGTTGGATCCTATCTTTCTCTCTTATATGTGTTCTTTTCAAAGTCTCTCTGGGTCTTCCTCTTTTTCTCTATCCTAGTGTTTCCCATAGATGAGCCTGTTTTGGAATTCTCTCGTTAGCTCTTCTCATCACATGTCTGACATATATGTCTATCTTCTCTTCCTAATTGTCTCTTGCTCTTCTATTGGCCTCTGCTGCTGTTATGTTTCCTAGTGTTTCTAATATTCCATCAATCCATCTTTTTCATGGTTGGCCCTTGAGTCTGATGTTCTCACAACATTTATTGAAGACTTGTATTTTGATCTGCCTGTCTTATCACGTGGCTAAACCATTTTATCTGTTGTTTCTTTAGGCATCATATGTCGAGAATTTCAGATGGTAGGTATGCAACAGAAGTGAGATGCAGAATGGCTCAGGCAAAAGCAGCTTTCCAAAAAATGAGGAAGATACGATGCAATCCATTTTTGACAATAGAAACAAGAAAAAGAGTTCTTAAATGTTATGTAGAACCAGTTTTAACATATGGATGTGAATCATGGACAATAGGACAACAGACAAGAAAATCACTGGAGGCTGTAGAAATGTGGTTTTACAGAACAATGTTGAGAATACCATTGACAGCTAATAAGAGTAATGAAAACGTTCTGGAAGAGGCCAAAGCAAAAAGAGAGCTAATTTCCAATATTAGGAAGAAACAATCATCATTTTTTGGCCATGTAATGAGAAGAGAACAGCTGGAATATATTGTAACAACTGGGAAAATTGAGGGACGAAGAGATAGAGGGAAGCACAAAGAAAAGATACCAGACAACTTAAGAGAATGGCTTGGCAGAAGGTCAACAACAGAAATTATAGATAACTGTCATGATCGAAAGTTGTGGAGAGACATGATCACCTACGCCAGCAGGCACGGTACTTGATGATAATGATGATGTCGGGAATTATTCATAACCTTTTTCGCAGTTATTCATTTCTGATCTTATCTGCAATGCTACTTCCTGTCATTTGTCTTTATATAAAATATAAACAAGTAAAATAAAATATTGCTGTTAGAAAATAATCTGAATTACACTGTAATAAAGTCTTTGATACTATTCTAAACTTTTATCATTAATGCGCCCATAAATATCTATTACAATTTGTTTATTCAAACATTTCCTCAAAGATAAAGAGTTTGTTAATTCTTATCTGTAACACCTAGTTAATCTTCTTTGCATCAGCATGCTTTCAATACCAACTCTATTCTTCTTAGCACTGATAAAATGTCTATTTTTAGGAGCATTGTTATAAATTTTTATTTTCAGGACACAATGGCCCTTCTCTTGAATCATCTACGTAGGGTTGCCTCCAATAGCGACAAGAATAAGATGCCAATTGACAATCTGGCAATCTGCTTTGGCCCAGTTTTATTATGCCCTGCCCCCGGCTCTACCAGAGATCAGTCCCTGGACTTCAGAAAGCATATCGAGGTGTTGAAGTATCTACTTGAGATTTGGGAATACCAAGGCACAAGTAAGTGCTGAAAGAATGATTACTTAAAGAAGCCAAACAACACCCATGTAACAATCTAACACAATCTAATTATGGAGGTTGAGTAGTCTAGAGTTTTGACATCAGCCTCAGGACAGGAAAGACCTGGGTTCAGAGCCCACCAGAAGCGGTGGTGATATGTCAAAAATCTGAAAAATTAATCTGTGGTTTCTTTATGACCTTACTGTTCCCTGATCTCTTGGGTAGTGAGATTCAATGTCTAGCCCCCTAGGATAATGACAATAAACAGGAGGTCCTGTGTGCACTTGCACACGTTAAAGAATCCATGGCAGTTAAAATAAAAAAGAGTAAAAGAGTAGACCACATTTGACTGCTGCGTGGGCAAAATTGTCAACAGGAACCTACCCACACCATGAATCGCAGGCCATGCTACAGAGTTCGTGCACATGGGCCAAGATTCTCCTCGGATTTTCTCAAGATTTTCTTGGAAGATATCAGAGCATCTATGGAATCATTTGGTGTGCAGTGAAGATGATGGCCCTAACAACAAACAAACAATCTAATCAATGTTCATCTATGGAATCATTCGGTGTGCAGTGAAGATGATGGCCCAAACAATAAACAAACAATCTAATCAATGTTCATCTATGGAATCATTCGGTGTGCAGTGAAGATGATGGCCCAAACAATAAACAAACAATCTAATCAATGTTCATCTATGGAATCATTCGGTGTGCAGTGAAGATGATGGCCCTAACAACAAACAATCTAATCAATGTTCATCTATGGAAACATTCAGTGTGCAATGAAGATGATGGCCCTAACAACAAACAATCTAATCAATGTTCATCTATGGAATCATTCAGTGTGCAGTGAAGATGATGGCCCTAACAACAAACAATCTAATCAATGTTCATCTATGGAATCATTCAGTGTGCAGTGAAGATGATGGCCCTAACAACAAACAATCTAATCAATGTTCATCTATGGAATCATTTGGTGTGCAGTGAAGATGATGGCCCTAACAATAAACAAACAATCTAATCAATGTTCATCTATGGAATCATTTGGTGTGCAGTGAAGATGATGGCCCTAACAACAAACAATCTAATCAATGTTCATCTATGGAATCATTTGGTGTGCAGTGAAGATGATGGCCCTAACAACAAACAATCTAATCAATGTTCATCTATGGAATCATTTGGTGTGCAGTGAAGATGATGGCCCTAACAATAAACAAACAATCTAATCAATGTTCATCTATGGAATCATTTGGTGTGCAGTGAAGATGATGGCCCTAACAATAAACAATCTAATCAATGTTCATCTATGGAATCATTCAGTGTGCAGTGAAGATGATGGCCCTAACAACAAACAAACAATCTAATCAATGTTCATCTATGGAATCATTCAGTGTGCAGTGAAGATGATGGCCCTAACAACAAACAATCTAATCAATGTTCATCTATGGAATCATTCGGTGTGCAGTGAAGATGATGGCCCTAACAATAAACAAACAATCTAATCAATGTTCATCTATGGAATCATTTGGTGTGCAGTGAAGATGATGGCCCTAACAATAAACAAACAATCTAATCAATGTTCATCTATGGAATCATTCAGTGTGCAGTGAAGATGATGGCCCTAACAATAAACAAACAATCTAATCAATGTTCATCTATGGAATCATTTGGTGTGCAGTGAAGATGATGGCCCTAACAATAAACAAACAATCTAATCAATGTTCATCTATGGAATCATTTGGTGTGCAGTGAAGATGATGGCCCTAACAATAAACAAACAATCTAATCAATGTTCATCTATGGAATCATTTGGTGTGCAGTGAAGATGATGGCCCTAACAACAAACAATCTAATCAATGTTCATCTATGGAATCATTTGGTGTGCAGTGAAGATGATGGCCATAACAACAAACAATCTAATCAATGTTCATCTATGGAATCATTTGGTGTGCAGTGAAGATGATGGCCCTAACAATAAACAAACAATCTAATCAATGTTCATCTATGGAATCATTTGGTGTGCAGTGAAGATGATGGCCCTAACAATAAACAATCTAATCAATGTTCATCTATGGAATCATTCAGTGTGCAGTGAAGATGATGGCCCTAACAACAAACAAACAATCTAATCAATGTTCATCTATGGAATCATTCAGTGTGCAGTGAAGATGATGGCCCTAACAACAAACAATCTAATCAATGTTCATCTATGGAATCATTCGGTGTGCAGTGAAGATGATGGCCCTAACAATAAACAAACAATCTAATCAATGTTCATCTATGGAATCATTTGGTGTGCAGTGAAGATGATGGCCCTAACAATAAACAAACAATCTAATCAATGTTCATCTATGGAATCATTTGGTGTGCAGTGAAGATGATGGCCCTAACAATAAACAAACAATCTAATCAATGTTCATCTATGGAATCATTTGGTGTGCAGTGAAGATGATGGCCCTAACAATAAACAAACAATCTAATCAATGTTCATCTATGGAATCATTTGGTGTGCAGTGAAGATGATGGCCCTAACAACAAACAATCTAATCAATGTTCATCTATGGAATCATTTGGTGTGCAGTGAAGATGATGGCCCTAACAATAAACAAACAATCTAATCAATGTTTCCCAATTTGGAAATAGCAAAACTTGATAAAGATCAACTGTTGTGTTAATCAGGTTGAAAGCAATCAGTAACAGATTGATGAGAATAATATTGAAATGAAGATTTACCAATATCATGTAATGTTGTGCATCAATAAATTATAGTGACAACAAGGTAGGATAAATTCCATCAGCAACTGCAAAAGGAAATGGAAGTCCCCCTAAGAAATGAACTAGTGAAAATAACAAAAGATTTTAACACAAAATGGAATTATATAACATAAAAAAAACAGAAAATAATGTTAAAAAATTAAGAAATGAGTAGAGTAAAGAAAATTAAGGAGGAAAATGATATAAATGTATGGTATAACTGTCATTTGATAGAATAGAATTTGATAAAATATCTTCAAAACAAAATCCTCCCTCATATGGGAAACAACAGGTAAAAGAAAAAGAGGAAGACCCAGGGAGACACTGAGAAGAACATTGATGAGAGAGGCAAGAGCAGCAGGAATCGGCTCCCTCAATGAGATAGAACTGCTTGCACAGAACAGAGACAGATGGTGAGATTTGATAAAATATCTTTAAAAGAAAACTGCTAGAACAAAAAATTCATATAGGAGAAGGTGTATCTTGGTCTACGCCCTATGGGCCGGTTACGGCTCGAAAGGTTAATAGATAGATAGATAACTGTCATTAGAGGTACACTTTTCTTAAAAAATTCACAAACTTGAGAATTCCCAAATGGATATGAAGGAATGAATAGATAACATCACCAGGAAGTGTTCTTTCCACAAATCAAACTTCATAACACCATCAACTTTCTAAACAGATGTGCAGTTAATATATTCATATTCTCATTGCTACAGATACTTAAGTGCTCATAGTAGGCTGACAGCAACCTTTGAACCCACCCCAAGAGAGAATGATGATATTATGGTATTCATCGGCACTAGTTGGTAAACAGGCAGGACAAAATTATGGAAAAGTATCAGTCAAATGCCAGTGGATAAAGAGATACAGTGAAGACGATGGTACTAGATAGGACACATGCTGCAGAAGCCAACTGAGCGTATTACACAACAGGCCCTTTTTCGGAATCCCCAATGAAAAAGACAACGAGGATGACCAAAGTTTCTCTTGGAGAAGACAGATGGAAGCAGAGATGAAGATGAAGGAGAAGACATACAATGATCTTAAAAAATATGTCAAGAAAGATAACAGCTTGGAAAGTGTTTTTGTAGACCTATGCTCCACAGGGAGCTGAAAGGTGGAAGAAAAAGATAAAGAAGTAGATAAACAGCATGATAAAAGTCAACTAGGCTACTTTATTATTAATGGCAGATGGAGAGACACTCTGCAAAGTCAATGTAAAAAGGAGAAGAGAAGCAGCAAGCAAGTTATTATATTTATTTTTATATATAAGTTGTACAGTCCCTTTTTTTCTAAATAAGACATTTACTGAAACTCTATTATCTAAAATGTAAAATAAACACAAAAACTATATAAAGCAGCTTAATTGATAGAAAGACAAGATAAACTACAAAATTTTGGTAAAAGTTTTCATCAGGTACAAAACAAGCAATATACAAAAGGTCAACACAATAAGGAAAAAAGATTACTATTCTAAAATAAACAAAGAACTATAAACATGAAAGCCAAACACTGATCTGAAAAATGACAGAAAGAAACGGTGGCCAGGATTTACGTAGCTGTTGGTTACATGATTAATAGACAATAGGAAAGGTGTGATTTAATTGAACCAAAAGGAGCCAAACAGTGAAAAATTAAATAAGGGTCTCACGATGTAGGATGAAAGGAGGTTGTTCCATTGAATATGGTGAAAGAGAGAAAAAAGAGGGAATGAGAAAGAAAATCGGGGTGGCAAGGGGGAAGAAGAGCAAGTCAGGTAATGTATTTATCTAAAACCATGAAACAAGAAAATCATAATATATCACTGAAGCCTTAGTGTACTTAAATTTGTGTTGTCCTTGTCAATAACTGTAACAGAGAATGTAAATTGGCGACAATTCTAGTTACTACTTATGTATAAAATACAATATAAAGTATTAGCCAGAGTTGCATAGACATGGCAGCCCTTAAAGGACTAAAAATATAAATGGAAGTGTAAAACCATTCTCCATAAGAATAAAGATCATGCAGAAGTGCTATGTTCATTTGTATATGTCTGTGAAACATAAATACTAACTGCTAATCTTGAAAGATGAATACAGGATTTGGAAATAAGATGGTTTAGAAAGATCTTGTGCATATCTTATATAGACCGTATCTCCAATAAGAAAGTACACAACAAATCCAACAATGCACATAACCAATTAAAGACTCACTGTCAATGGTAAAAGAATTAAAGTTAATATTGTACTGACATGTCTACAGGTCTTGCTAAGATCATTTTGCAGGCAAAAGTAAAGAGCAAAAAAAAAGGCAGGGCAGACAGAAATAGTGGTGGGAAGACAGCATCATAAATCACGTGTCATAAAACGAATCTTAAAATTTAAAGGTTGAAGTAAAACTATGAAGACTTCATCTAGAGTGGTCCAAAGACCTCCAAGGTTACAAGATTAATGAATGAATAAAATATATATCCTGGGATGGAGCATTAAGTCAAAATAATTTATCAGAATATGTTTCAGACTTTTTGGCTGAAAAAAGACGCTATTTATAAATCACATTCTGCAATCCTTACAATTGTATGGTTATAGCATTGGTGCACACTGGTTTGACTCAGTTTCCAACTGTAACACAAGAGAGCCAATAACATTTTGGGATGTAGGTAGGAATGCCTAGGTTAAAGTTGCAAGAATCAAATTGAGTTGCTCAAATTTAGTTGTTAATTATTTATGATATAATTATTATTTGCCCATAAACTCATGGTCGTTGTATATACAACACCTTCCATTTGCACAATGTATGACAAAACATGCAGGATTTTTAAAATGATATAGCAGCCAAATAAAAATTATGTTTCGTTTTTATTTTTATGTATGTATAAGTTGAGAGACTGGGCCATCATTTACCTGGCTTCTGCAGTCAGTTTCCAAATTTCAAAGAAGCAGTCACAGTTTGTTATTGCTGTGAAACAATATACAGTTTATATAATATTATTACAAACTAAGCATAGTTTTTGTCTGGTAGATCCTATCTGATTAAATTATTTTGTGTTCTGTTACTTTCATCAGCCAAATTAAACAATATTTTTAAAATATTTTTAGCAAGTAAGGTAAAAGTAAGAGAAATGGCCATGCATCCAATATCTACAGTCAAGAAAAAAAGGTTAGAAATATGTTGACCATGTGTGAGAAGAGACAACAGGAGAATCACAAATAAAGAGGCAAAAGAAAAGGAGGTTGACCTAAAGAAACACTAAAAGAACACTTATGCAAGAGGCAAAAACAACAGGCATCATGTCCCTTATTGTCTTGATGAGGTTGACAGGCCTGCCCGGATATAGGGTTGTATAGTGGGTCCTGAGCAAAGATTATCAAACATGGAGATTCTAGAATTTCTGCTCCATATACCTTCTTTGGCTCAAAAAAAAAAACAAGATAGATAAAATGTAAAAGTAAACAGCCCCTTAATTTCTTGTAGACATATGGGGTATATGTTAGTAAACATTTTTTCCATGACCAATAGCATATTTTTATATGATCTAATCAGCATCATGCTTGGTTATCCTTATTTCCCAGAAAAACTTGTGGTACCCATTTTTAGGAAATTTGTAGAGGCTGGGTGAACCTTGAGCCTTGTTGGTGCGAATAAATTGCCCCATCTGGGAACTGAACCTGAATTCTTTTAATCACACAGCTTTCAAGACTCCATATTTTTTTAATAGTCAAAAAATTGAACAGAAAAACAAATACCCAAACTAGGTTATAATTCTTAAGAAAATAGTTCCGTTTAAACCGAGTTTAGGGGATAAGTTGGTCTCAAGGCAAGACACCGGTCTTGAGAAATAGAGGTTGTGGGTTCAAATCCTGGCTGCACCAATTAGGATTTTTATTTGTTATTTCTCTCTGCAGCAACCACCCCTGGCCTCAGCAGCAAAGCACAGCTTGAAACGTCAATTACTCATCGACAGAAAAAACTATGAGTACCTCCGAAGTCTGAGTTATCTACCTGTGTGGCAAGGGACCCCTGTGCACACGGCAGCCAGGGAAAAACAGAATAACATGCAAAATTCAGTTCCTAATCTCTAGGGCTTTTGCTAGAAGTGAAAGCTGGTGAATAAAAAAAAAACAGAGATATAAGTCCATTAAATTATATTTTGGACTTCTGGTGTGTGTGACTGTGCTGGCAACACGATACAATTTTTTATGGAAGTCAAATTTAAGATATAAGTGAATTTCAATGCCCGTAGTAAAAGAAATTCAAGCGTTCTTGTGATATTTCGAACGGATTTATTTGTGATTTATTCTTACAGTTCGTGCGAATAAGTAGAATTACCATCCATTGTGCTATTACGATCATGAAAATGTCAGAAAGACTACTAGATAATATAATGACATTATATAAAAGCAGTCAAAGTGCCGTTAGAACATCGGAAGGTCTGTCAGAATGGTTTCAGGTTAAAACAGGTGTAAGACAAGGATGCGTCCTCTCACCACTCCTCTTCATCATATATATGGACAAAATAAATCAGGAAACAACCAACAATAAGGACAAACCAAATAATAACATAGAGGTAGAAAACTCCAACATCAACGAGCTACTCTTCGCACATGACCAATGCCTAATATATGAGGATGAAAACCTGCTACAACAGCATTTAACATCTCTAGATAAAAGCTGCACAAACTACTACGGTATGAAAATTAACACAGCAAAAACAGAGGCTATAAGAATAAGCAAATTAAGACACCCATTAAATATTAAGATCAAAGATAAAGAAATAAAACAAGTAGAGGAACTCAAGTATTTAGGCACAATGTTCACAGAAGATGGAAAACTAGACAGAGAAATTGACATGAGAATACAAAAAGCAAATGCTGTCACATACCAGCTTTCACCATTACTAAGACATCCAAACATTTCTATGCCAGCTAAACAACAAATGATAAATAGAATTTCATACCAACTATATGCTATGAAAGTCAAACATGGACCCTTACTAAATCACATTTAAGAAAGATCAATACATGTGAGATGTGATGCTTGAGAAAAGTAACAAACAACACAAGAAGAGATAGAATACCAAATGAAACCATAAGAAATATAGTAGGAACAAAACCCTGCCAAGAATATATAGAACAACAACAACTTAAATGGTTTGGCAACCTGGTCAGAATGAATCCTTATCAATCACAATCAAGGGCGTTCTTCTCGAGAATGCATGGAAAATGACCAAGAGGAAGACCCAGAAGAAGATGGATCGATGCAATGACAGAGACATGTAACAACAAAGGAAAATCACTAATTCAGACAGTTCGAGCAGCTCAAGAACGACAAATGATATAAACCATGACACCTTTTAGGTATCAGTGAAAAGAGAAAAAAAAAAGAAGAAGGAGAAATTATATTTATATACACTCACTACATCCATTAGCAAACATGTATTTTTGCTCTCACACTTAAAATATAACGGCTAAATGTAATATTGATATTTATATTCATTTAGGCACTGAAGCTGACAAATCACCAAACACTGACACGGTTCTGTATGTAGACACAGGAGACTCACATCCACAACCATCATAGCCACCATTGCAATGATGCTGGATCAAAGTTCAGTTTTCAAGAAGTCAAGGACAAGTTTTCTGTATGGATGGAGCCTTAGAACTAGTTCACAGACAATGATAGCAGTTGATTGTGTCATCTTTTACATAGAGTATTAACTGTTATAATTAGCTAGGAATATAAAACTCTTACAAGAAATCTAGTGATATCTCATTCACAAATATTTATTTCTTTATAAGGCAGCTTTCTTTATTTTAGAATAAGATATTTCATCTGTGGAATTGAAACGATTAAATCATGAAAATCATTTAGAGTTCACACATTATATTAAAATTGAAGATGTTGACGTTAATAAAAGCAACAATTTTGTGAAAGGTTTGTTTATCATATGTTAAGTGTATACAACATTAAAGATAACTGACTACACATGTTAGAGACCTCTGTTAAAGAATCATACAAAATGACATAGAAGTTACAAATGGTAAAATAGAGAGCTATAGTAATTCCCCTTCTTCATCCCTTTCACAAAGACAGTTGAGAATCAGAGCATTTTTGTTTAAGCTGTTGTGATTTTAATATTAAGTTTATTATATTTTTTGCTTTTGGATTTTTGTCTCTCTTTTGTCGACCACAAACATTAACAGTACAGGATGTTATACCTACAAGTGTTTGAAATTAAAATAAGCAATGACAGACATAAGCTTAACTGATGTATCCAAATAATATTTTAAAACATGCAATGCTCAAATTTCAAGATTAAATGCAAAATTTTGTGAGTAATCAGTTTTAAATTGGAGCCTTTGAATAGTTGTGCAAATTTATATATAAGAAATGTCTGTGTAAGATTATTGGCAATTGCATACACTATTATGGGTTAGAACCAAAATTGTATTTAAGAATGCATGTTTCCTCTAATGGGTACATGTATAGCTGGGCATGTGGTGAGAAGAATTAACCAAAATAACAGAGTAAGCCCTCAAATGGGAAACAACAGGTAAAAGAAGTAAAAAGCTGACATTGAGAGACACTAAGAGGAACATTTGACAGGAAAAACAAATGTAGATATATAGCAGGTCTCGGTTCCTTAGCTCGGAAATACATAGTGTATCTGTATTTTTTCCTAAAAAGAAAAGTATCTCCCGGATAGGGTAGGGCTGAATACTTGTGTTGCAGACAAACATTTAGGACGAAACAGCATGAATAGTGGTTTCCAGTGGTTTAGGCTGGAGACAAATAATAATAAATGAATATTATTATAGAGGGAAAGTTCTGAGGCGAAAAACAGTGAATCAATTCAGAGGAAGAGGTATGTTTACAGCACTCTGAAAAATTGACAAATAATCAACAACAGAAAAAAATATGGACCAAAGCAGGATTGAACCCGTTTTCAGTGGCACAGCGCCTTGCCATGAAAAGCCAAAAACTAGGGAACACTGCCACTCAGCTAACAAAAAATTAGCTTAGTAGGCAATGTCTTTCGTAGGCAATGTCGCTGATTATTGCCTCGGAAGTTTCCCTCTATAATAATATTCATTTATTATTATTTGTCTCCAGCCTAAACCACTGGAAACTACTATTCGGGCTGTTTCGTCCTAAATGTTTGTCTGCAATGCAAGTATTCAGCCCTACCCTATCTGGGAGATACTTGTCTTAACAGGAAAAAATACTGATACACTATGTATTTCCGAGCTGTGATCGCAACCTTATGCTATAGTCATAAGAACACCTGCGTGAAAGACATTGCCTATGAAACTAATTTGTTTATTAGCTGAGTGGCAGTGTTCCCTAGCGTTTGGCTTTTCATGGCAAGGCGCTGTGCCACTGAGTACGGGTTCGATCCTGCTTTGGTCCATATTTTTTTCTGTTGTTGATTATTTGTCAATTTTTCCAAGTGCTGTAAACATATCTGTTCCTCTGAATTGATTCTCGGTTCCTTAGCCCTTAATTAAGATACCTGTCTGTGATTGATGTGTTTGCGATACCATAGTTAAAATTATTACAACTTAAATGTAACATTAGGTACTCTAAATATAGTATTTTCTCTGAACTTTTGACACACAGCTGTGTGTTCACACTAGGCAAAACATGGGGACTCGAATTTCCTGGCTTTGGTTGATTTATGATCTGAGTTTGACCCCATGGACCAGATGTGTTACAATTTCTACTGGTATGGTCGCCATAAGCTGTCAGCATGTGTGGCTACCTCATAACATTCTTCGCTGTTTCATAGTTACAAAGGGTTGTTTTGATTTCAGCAATGACCAAGGAAATTTCCCTGGTCACAGAGAAGAAAAAGTAAAAATTTCTTGAAATTTGTTAATTTGTTTTTCCACATTATTCTAGATCGTATCTCATGAAAGTGTGGGATTCTTACATCAATAGAAGCAAATCCAACACTCATGGATCACCAGAAGTAGTAATTAGGAAGGTACATGGAAGGGATGGGAGGGGGTGTTTGACCATGGAAAAATGTCAAATTTTAACAAATTTGTGTTTTCATGCGGTAATTTTTACGACGGTATCATAATCTAGGGTTAATGAGATTGATAAGGTACCCAGAATAAGTACTTAGGTGAGGCACGTGTTGAGTTCTGTTTGATGTTTAACAGCACTGGAAGGATAAATAATGCAAAGTGTTAGAGATGTTATAGTTATGGAAGGCCCCGGTATCACTTCATATGAATTACAATCCATAATTGCTCAACGCCCGTGCCAGTGGAATCATCCAAATTACTATTTCATCTTCCAAACAAAGAAAGGTAGCTGTAGCCCCCATCATTGCAGTCTCAGTACACACCAAAAGACATAAGGTGAAACCGCACAGAGAGTGAACACAACCATCTATTCCCTGTCATACAATATCATTCATCGTAAGCAAATAGAATATCGAAACACGATCAAAACAGATGAAATGCACAGCTCACAGTGTGCACAGAGCACTTAAATTCAGTAGCTGCTGCAACAAGCCGGACTCGGAATATAAGGAAACTACAACAAGGAACACTTTTCAGACATAGCCTTTAACTAAGTAAGTACAGCTCATTGGCATTTTCTTTTTGCTTTTGAATCTGACAGTTAAAAGATTTAAAATGTTTGCTAGCTTTTATTTTCTGTTTTACTGCATTCTGTCACATTTTGTCCATTTACACAACTTCTAAAACTTATCTAAGCTGAAGTTGTACATGTTAGCGATATCACATTTTCTTTTACATCTGTTACTAAAAGCTGAACTTCATACTGGCTGTAATGAATGTATGAGTAGATAATTTTTCATTGTTTCAGTCTATGCTATTAATACAAATAGCATGCCTTTAATAACATCTAATATTTCACTGTATAAGGAAATGGGAGAACTTTGACAAATTGATTTTCCAATTATGTTTCAGCACCTTTCAAATCTTCTCTGTTTCATCAGTTTTTTTTAAAAGTATATATTAGCATTATATTATTCTATAAATAATGTTTGAGGTAATGTTCTGCCTGTTAACGTCACCAGTTTCTAGGTGTCTCAATTTTCCTCTTGTTTACTTAAAATCTATGATTATTATGGTTTGGAAAAAAAAATAATAAAGTTGGCCAATCAAAAAGGCAATTAATAAACATTAAAGACAGGAATTATGCAAGTATAAACATTTTCACCTCTTTTATTCATCACATATGTAGACCACATAAGTATTTCCTCCTCCAGCAAATTAAAAACCGTATTGAGCTCTTTCTTTTTGCAGTGACCAGGCTATAATAATAAGTTCACAAAATGAGTCACAGCAACATTTGAATGAATTACATGAAGCATGCAAAAGCTGATATAATGACTAACACAGAAAATACAGAGATCATGACCAGAAGTAAAAAAGACCAAAATATATGGCAGATTATCACAAAAAAACAAAGAGCTGAAACAAGTAGAGAATGTTTAAATTCTTAGAGAGTATTATAAGCAGGTGAAAAAACTAAGACCAACTTTGAGAGGAGATGCAAGAAATGAAACCATGTAATTGGACAAATAACACCCATTACAATCAAAAGCAGGGAGCCGTGATAGCTCAGTGGTTAGTGAACTGGTCTACAAAGGACAAGAGGTAGGGTTTGATCCCAACCGACGGCTTCTGGGTTCACGCAGCCTTAAATGGGTACCGGAAAGTAAATGTTTTTCTGGGAAAGTAAAGCAGCACGGGTGTAATACCGACCACATTACCCCAAAAATCATGTGCTGAAGGTCTGTAAAATTTATGGTCACTAATACCATATTCCCTATACTCCACTTGGTGTGACGGGGGCTCTTTATTTGACTCTTTTTTACTTACAATCAAAAGCACCACAATAGATGTAAAAAGTGAAAACTACATCTCTATATTTCTGCCAGTGCTATGCCATCAGTGTTAAATTGTTGTAGTTATAGTTAGTCAAAGGCCCTGGTATCACTCCAAATGAATTAAAATCCATAATTGCTCAACCGACTGTACCATCATCATCATCTGAATTAACATCTCATCTCACTGAAGTATCCAAACAAGGAAAGGCACCTGCAGTCCTCATCATAGCAGCCACAGCATATGCTAAAAGACATAAGGTGTAGCTGCACCGAAAGTGAATGCAATCAAACTGTCCTTCATCATATCATATCATCATTCATCGTAAGCAATTGAAATATCAAACATGATCCGGATGAAAAACACAGCTCATGGTGTGCACAAGAGCACTATTCAGTAGCTCTGGCAGCAAGCTGGACTTGGAATATGAGGAAACAGCAACAAGGAACACTTTTCAGACAGAGCCTCAACAGTTCCAGCCGCCTATCCGCCATATTGACATTAAACACAAATGATAACTGCAATGGAGGAAGGAAAGAAATTACAACAACTGAAATGAGATAACTTTGAAAAATACTTAATGTGACAGTAATAGTAAAATAACAAATTAAGAAATTAAGAAAAGATAGAAGTAACACTAGTTCTGAACTTCATTCATAGGTAGCATATTTATTGGTTTAGATATGTGGCATGGTTACTGGAAAACAGCTTTTCACAACAAACATTAACAATTAGATGCAAAAATAGAAGAAATTTGGGAAGAACTGTCTAGGATGGTCAAACAAAATATCTGATACACATTATGCACACATTAATGTAGGAAGTGAACTAAAGAGCACTGTAAAAAACACACTATTTTTCCCTTGGCACATAAAAACAAATGATGTTTGAGAACAACACAAACACAAAAGATGTTTGAGAACAACACAAATAAAAGAAAAAAAGCTGTTAGAGTGAGAATAGAAAAATTAGCTACGCAGCAACTTTTTACCATATATACTTCACATATGACAGGCTCTATTTGAATTTGACTTTACAATCATGTCTGCACACACAAGACAAAGTACAAACACATATATCTTTAGCTGAACCCATCACTGAAAATTGTGAACAGTACAAATTTTAGGTGGGAAAAAAAAACACTTTTCAAGTTTTTTAAAAATTATTCAACAGGTAAGCGGAACAAAAAAAAAAGAGAGATTGTATTAGACTAACTGCATATCTATTATTCTTCTACTCAATAATAAGAGAAAACCTTACAGCTTTATAATCATATCTTAGCTGTTTGTATTCCTGAATATCTCAGATAAGGACTCCTAGAATTAGTGACTACTATTAAGTTAATATCTGTTACTTGTTTTGTTATTTTTTTATAGAATTGATGATTATTACCAGAGCTCTAGTCTATTGACATGTTTGGTGATGCTTGCAATAATTTTGGACACAGGATACACAAATTTTAAACCTGCCTATGTGCAATCCATTTTTGACAATAGAAACAAGAAAAAGAGTTCTTAAATGTTATGTAGAACCAGTCTTAACATATGGATGCGAATCATGGACAATAGGACAAGAGACAAGAAAATCACTGGAGTCTGTAGAAATGTAGTTTTACAGAAGAATGTTGAGAGTACCATGGACAGCTAAGAAGAGTAATGAAGATGTTCTGAGAGAGGTCAAAGCAAAAAGAGAGCTAATTTCCAATATTAGGAAGAAACAATCATCATTTTTTGGCCATCTAATGAGAAGAGAACAACTGGAATATATTGTAACAACTGGAAAAATTGAGGGACGAAGTGATAGAGGGAAGCAAAGAGAAAAAAATAACAGACAGCTTAAGAGAATGGCTTGGCAGAAGGTCAACAACAGGAATGATAAATAGCTGCTGAGATCGAAAGTTGTGGAGAGACATGATCACCTACGCCAGTAGGCCCGGTACTTGATAATGATGATGCATAAGATCAACGTTTGTGGAATGGGTAAATGCTTAAGTAATTGTTTCTAAGAACATCTCAGTGAATGTTTCTAAGAACATCTCAGTGAATGTTTCTAATAATATCTCACTGAATGTTTCTAATAACATCTCAGTAAATGTTTCTAAGAACATCTCAGTGAATGTTTCTAATAACATCTCAGTAATTGTTTCTAAGAACATCTCAGTGAATGTTTCTAAGAACATCTCAGTGAATGTTTCTAAGAACATCTCAGTGAATGTTTCTAAGAACATCTCAGTGAATGTTTCTAACAACATCTCAGTGAATGTTTCTAATAACATCTCACTGAATGTTTCTAATAACATCTCAGTAAATGTTTCTAAGAACATCTCAGTGAATGTTTCTAATAACATCTCAGTAATTGTTTCTAAGAACATCTCAGTGAATGTTTCTAAGAACATCTCAGTGAATGTTTCTAACAACATCTCAGTGAATGTTTCTAAGAACATCTCAGTGAATGTTTCTAAGAACATCTCAGTGACTGTTTCTAAGAACATCTCTTTGACATTACTTATGATGCAGTAATTCTGCAGTAGCAACAAATTCTGCAAATCTGTCACATTAATGACATACTTTAAAGTAAATCAGCTTATTGTTTTATGTAAAGCTAACCAAGTGGTTTTGTCTTCTTTTTTTTTTGTTGATTTTTTAAAAATCTCATTAACATTTATTTGAATACTTCATAAGATATCTATCTATCTATTGACCTTTCGAGCCGTAACCGGCCCATAGGGTGTAGACCAAGATACACCTTCTCCTATCTGAATTTTTGTTCTAGCAGTTTTCTTTTAAAGATATTTTATAAAATCTCGCCATCTGTCTCTGTTCTGTGCAAGCAGCTCTATCTCATTGAGGGAGCCGAATCCTGCTGCTCTTGCCTCTCTCATCAATGTTCTTCTCAGTGTCTCCCTGGGTCTTCCTCTTTTTCTCTTACCTGTTGTTTCCCATATGAGGGCTTGCTTTGCTATTCGGTTATTATCTCTTCTCATCACATGTCCAACATATGACCATCATCTTTTCTTTATTACTGAAGATATTAGTGGTTGATTGGCGATTTATCTAATTTCCTCATTTGTTTTGAATTCGTTCCACGCTATACCAAGTATTTTCCTTAGACATTTATTTTCGAATGCGTTCAACTTTGTTTCTATATCTCTTGTTGTTTTCCAGCTTTCACACGCATACGTAAGGGTTGATAGTACATTTGATTTGAATAGCCTAAGTTTTGTGTTTGTGCTGATTAGTTTTGATTTCCACAACTTTTCAAGGCTTCTGAAAGACATTGCTGCTTTAGCTATTCTGATTCTAATTTCTTTACTTGTATCCCCTTCTCGATCAATGTGACTTCCAAGATAGATAAAGTGATCGATCTCTTCTACTGGTAAGATATGGCAGACATTTATTATTTTATTTTACAAATAATAACTTTTAAAACAAAACTTAATTTTCAGTTAGGCAAGAAAGGATATATCTTTAAATTTTCCAAAATTATCAAAATGTTATTGAAATTAACACATTTCCAAGACTCATAATGGGCACAAATGTTGAAACATAGACATGCATTTAGTCTTGCATTTTACTCTCACTCTTCTGTTCTTTCTCTGTTCTCTTGTGCCTTAAAACATTGAGGAAAATATAGCATTCTTGACAGGACTATAAAGATTCCTTCATGAAAATGTAATGAATGTTGTTTTAGAAGTTTCACTAATTCATCTTTTGAGTTACATTTTTCTTTTGTCTAATTCTTCATTCCAGAGATAATTAGTAGAAAAATTATAGGTATAAAACAAGTTTAAAAAATATTCTAGAAATAAACCATTTTAAGAAAAATGGCAGACAGCTGCAAGTATTTCTCAGAACTCAAAAAAATAATCAAGATAAATACAAATTGAATTGAAACTTTACTTCTGTATACTGGTACAGAAATGTTTCTAGGTAGTTAAACTTTCCATTTAGTTATAATAATCTAGAGATTTTTAATTGATCAAAATTGAATGTTAGTGCATAATATAGTCTACACACATTATTTAGTGACATTCATTTAAGAATTTTAATTTGATCTGTCTATTGTCCTTTTTGGTTGAAGATGGCATGTGGAGTAGAAATTCTAGATTCTCCATGTCTGAAGATCTTCACTATTAAGTATCAAACTTTGCACAGATGATTTTAATTGAGGTTGTCTTTTTTTTTTTTTTCCTGGGCTTCTTTTACAGCAATTGGGTGGTGGGGGTGTTTAATTAATTTTTGTGGGGAGAGAAGCAAAAACGAGAAGAGGGGAGATGTATTAAAATAAAATCTTGTATAAGTATTCATTTAATTATCTTTCAATTATGTTTCTTCTTTATCTTTCTTATTTTCTTTTGAGAAAATAGGATAGGAAAGGGAGAATTGAAAGAAGATAGAAAAAATGGTATTGTTTAAAAAAAAAAAAAAAAAGTAAAGTACCCCTGTCACGCCAAGTGGCGTATAGGGAATATGGTGTTAGTGACCCTATATTTTACAGACCTTCAGCACATGATTTTTGGAGTAATGCAGTCGGTATTACGTCCGTGCTGCTTTACTTTCCCAGAAAAAAATCCGGTACCCATTTAAGGCTAGGTGAATCCTGAAGCCGTCGGTTGGGGTCGAACCCTACCTCTTGTCCTTTGTAGTCCAGTTCACTAACCAATGAGCTATCGCGGCTCCCTAAAAGTAAAGTACCCCCGTCACGCCAAGTGGCGTATAGGGAATATGGTGTTAGTGACCATAATTTTTACAGACCTTCAGCATATGATTTTTGGAGTAATGCAGTCGGTATTACGCCCGTGCTGCTTTACTTTCCCAGAAAAAAATCCAGTACCCATTTAAGGCTGGGTGAACCCGGAAGCCGTCAGTTGGGATCGAACCCTACCTCTTGTCCTTTGTAGTCCAGTTCACTAACCACTGAGCTATCGCGGCTCAGTATGGTTAAAGCTTTACGTAATTGATAGATGACACAAATTTGAACATTTTTGCTCAATAGATCTTCAGCAGGAACAAACAAACAACACACACACACACACACACACAGATATGTAAGTGAATAAAACTAATCCTACATAGTTAACTAGTAATGAAACATCCAAAACAAAATATTCGAAACTGGTTTAGGAAACAAATTTCTTCTCTGTGTTGTGGACCATAGCCAGAAGGAAAAAGAAAGATTTGTGGGTGGGTGCACGCTGTAATTACCTTACCAGTGGAAGGGTCAACAACATTTAAAGGGTTCTAAAAATATGTGAGTGGGGGGGGGGGGGGGGGGGGGAGGAGACACACTGTCTAGGTTGCCTTGACCTTGACTACAACACCACGGACAATGTCTATAAGCATCTATGAGCTCACACATACATGTATATACACACCCACACATGTATATAGGAAAGTTGTTTGGGGGATACTTTCTATGTAGAGCACAGGTACTTGAATCACATTCTCCAGTTTATTTAAGTTTTAAAAAAGTGATATCTGACCTTTGGTTACTCTAAAATGATGTTCCCAATAAATGTGGAGGCTCCATTCTGCAGTAATCATCATTAATGCTATGGAGCGACCTTTAACCTTACATTTCTTATATGTTTCAATCTCTGGACATGTTAAGAATTTCAGTATTTGCATTTTAAAAATACATATTATCATACTGATCTTAGATTAGTTTCTTTTATGAGACCTTCTACATATGATTATTAGTGATTTGTGTCACTTATGCCAACAATAAGGGTGTCCGGTTAGCGCAATCGATAGGCGGTTGGCTTACCACGGCAACAGCCGGGGTTCGTACCCTGGCGAGGACACCTGGGTTTTACTAATTCCCTAAAAATTAGTAGGAGCCGCGATAGCTCAGTGGTTAGTGAACTGGACTACTACGGACAAGGGGTAGGGTTCGATCCCAACCGACGGCTCCGGGTTCACCCAGCCTTAAATGGGTACCGGATTTTTTCTGGGAAAGTAAAAGCAGCACGGGCGTAATACCGACCACATTACCCCAAAAATCATGTGCTGAAGGTCTGTAAAATATAGGGTCACTAACACCATATTTCCCTATACGCCACTCGGCGTGACGGGGGGTACTTTACTTTTTTTACTTATGCCAACAATAACCATATGGTTTTAATAACAGAAATCGAAGAAGAAAATAGATTTTTAACTTTATTTTTAATGGAGGTTTTTGCTGATGACCAGGCCCTAATAGCTTTCGAAGGATCAGAACTTCAACAACATTTACTGTTCTTGATAAAGAATGTAAAATGAATAACATGAAAATAAGTACTGAAAAAAACAGAAGTTATATCAGTAGGAAGACAAAAGAAGACACTAAACATAGTTATAGAACATCAAGTTATAAAACAAGTAACAAACTTTAAAGACGTGGGAACAACAGTCTCTGAAGTTGGTAAAATCGTCAAAGAAATAGCTGTATGATGCAATAAGGCAAACCGAATATTGGGACAGCTATCCCCTATACTTCAACACAAAGCAAAACCTGTTACCATAAAGAAACACCTTATACAGAGTATATTCATTTCAACATTGTTCAACCAATGCCAAACATGGTCACTTACATCTAGCACTAAAGAAAGCTTGTCACCACAGAGATGCATTGTCTGAGGAAAGTGCCTGGAATAACAAGAAAAGACAGAATCAGAAATGAGATTATAAGAGAAAGAGTAGATATTGAGCCATTTATAAGCTACTTACAGAAACAACAAATAAACTGGTTCACCCATCAAAAAAGAATGCCATCTGATTCATTACCACAGAAAGCATATATTAAAAGAGGAGAAGGCAGAAGATCAAGAGGCAGACCCAGAATAAGATGGACAGACAACATCAAAGAAATGTTACAACACCATCAAATGACAATGAGTTAAACCACTAAAAGGACAATAACCAGTCCTTAGTATCTCCCTCAACACTCGAACAAGTACCAAAAAAAAGTTGATAGAGAGAAGAAGAAAGAAAAATTTTTTAATGGAGATGGTAGGTTAGAAAGCATTTGCACAAGAGAGAGATATTTAGATTTTGTTCTATGTTACCTTTTCTTTCATTGGTTAATTTTTCTATGCATTCTTTCTATTTTAACTGCAAAAGATCATAACATTGCTTTATACCTTCATAGACCCTCTGTGAGGTCTCCACATACCCACCCAGAGTCGGCATATCACAGGTTATGAAGGGCTGTCTTAACCCACTAAACAAAGATTTCCACTAGTAACAAATCTCACAAACCAATTAACCAAGATTTCAACTAGTAAGAAATCTCATAATCCAGTAACCAAGACTTCCACTAATAACAGATCTCATAACCCATTAACAAAGATTTTCACTACCAACAAATATGACAGCTGACTGACCAAGATATCTGCTAGTAACAAATCTCATAACCTGCTAACCGAGATTCAGCTAGTAACAAGATTCATAACCCACTAACCAAGATTTTCACTAGAAAGAAATCTCATAACCCATTAACCAAGATTTCCACTAGTAACAAATCTCATAACCTACTAACCAAGATTCCCACTAGCAACAAATCTCATAACCAACCAAGATTTCCACTAGCAACAAATCTTATAACCCACTAGTTAAAATTTCCACTAGCAACAAATCTCATAACCAATCAAGATTTCCACTAGCTAAGATTTCCACTAGTAACAAATCTCATAACCCACTAACCAAGATTTCCACTAGCAACAAATCGCATAACCCACTAACTAAGATTTCCACTAGTAACAAATCTCATAACTCACTAACCAAGATTTCCACTAGCAACAAATCTCATAACCAACCAAGATTTCCACTAGTAACAAATCTCATAACCCACTAACCAAGATTTCCACTAGCAACAATTCTCATAACCCATTAGCTAAGATTTCCACTAGTAACAAATCTCATAACCCACTAACCAAGATTTCCACTAGCAACAAATCTTATAACCAACCAAGATTTCCACTAGTAACAAATCTCATAACCAACCAAGATTTCCACTAGCAACAAATCTTATAACCCACTAGTTAAAATTTCCACTAGCAACAAATCTCATAACCAACCAAGATTTCCACTAGCTAAGATTTCCACTAGTAACAAATCTCATAACCCACTAACCAAGATTTCCACTAGCAACAAATCGCATAACCCACTAACTAAGATTTCCACTAGTAACAAATCTCATAACTCACTAACCAAGATTTCCACTAGCAACAAATCTCATAACCAACCAAGATTTCCACTAGTAACAAATCTCATAACCCACTAACCAAGATTTCCACTAGCAACAATTCTCATAACCCATTAGCTAAGATTTCCACTAGTAACAAATCTCATAACCCACTAACCAAGATTTCCACTAGTAACAAATCTCATAACCCACTAACCAAGATTTCCACTAGTAACAAATCTCATAACCCATTAGCTAAGATTTCCACTAGCAACAAATCTCATAACCCACTAACCAAGATTTCCACTAGCAACAAATCTCATAACCAACCAAGATTTCCACTAGTAACAAATCTCATAACCCACTAACCAAGATTTCCACTAGTAACAAATCTCATAACCCATTAGCTAAGATTTCCACTAGCAACAAATCTCATAACCCACTAACCAAGATTTCCACTAGTAACAAATCTCATAACCCACTAGCTAAGATTTCCACTAGCAACAAATCTCATAACCCACTAGCTAAGATTTCCACTAGCAACAAATCTCATAACCCGCTAACCAAGATTTCCACTAGCAACAAATCTTATAATCAACCAAGATTTCCACTAGTAACAAATCCCATAACCCACTAACCAAGATTTCCACTAGCAACAAATCTCATAATCCATTAGCTAAGATTTCCACTAGCAACAAATCTCATAACCCACTAACCAAGATTTCTACTAGCAACAAATCTCATAATCTACTAATCTAGATTCCTCTTCTCCTTCTTACTCTTCACCAATTACGTAGGCATGAATTAGTTGTGATGCTAATTTATGGCAAGCTGTGATATCTGCACCTTTTGACTTGACACATTTGTCTTCTCCATGAGTGGATTTTTAATAGCTTTATTTTTACCAAGACAGTGGCCCCTTTTTGACCTACTCTTTTCGATTCTAGCTGCCAAGGCTTCTTTAACATGTGCAAATTGAACAAGGGAACTCCTGTTTTATGTCATTATCTAAGAAGACTAGACATAGAATCTCACTACATAAAGATAGTGAAAGGATGAAGCTATGAAGAAACTCACTTTGTAAAGATAGCGAGAGGATGAAGCTATGAAGAAACTCACTATGTAAAGATAGTGAGAGGATGAAGCTATGAAGAAACTCACTATGTAAAGATAGTGAGAGGATGGAGCTATGAAGAAACTCACTATGTAAAGATAGTGAGAGGATGAAGCTATGAAGAAACTCACTATGTAAAGATAGTGAGAGGATGAAGCTATGAAGAAACTCGACGGACAGTCAAGTTTCGCCAGCTAAGTTGACTTTTCTTATACGTTTTATATATTACCTTCGTTTTACTTCTGATTTTCTATCTCTTCCTCAATTTCCCTATCTCTCTTTTCTACACATCTTGATTCTCATCCTACCTCCCCTCATGTAGCCTCCTTTCTTATTGCATAATCCTACTTTCTTCTATTCTTTTCTGTCCACCTCTCCATTCTCCTAATCATCTAACATGTAGATATAGATAATTGTGCTTCATTGTTTGTGGTTGTTGTCCTTGTTTTCTGAAGAAGGCTACTAGCCGAAACGTCAGTATTGTATTGTGTTCCCTATTTGTAAAGCTGTCACCATACCTTGGAGTGTCTAACACTCCCCATCACTGGCTCCTTGCTACCAGCTTTACCGCAGCATTGCAATTATTTGCCTGTTCCCTATGAAGAAACTCACTTTGTAAAGATAGTGAGAGGATGAAGCTATGAAGAAACTCACTATGTAAAGATAGTGAAGGGATGAAGCTATGAAGAAACCCACTATGTAGAGATAGTGAGGGGATGGAGCTATGAAGAAACCCACTATGTAAAGATAGTGAGGGGATGAAGCTATGAAGAAACTCACTATGTAAAGATAGTGAGAGGATGGAGCTATGAAGAAAACCACTATGTAAAGATAGTGAGAGGATGAAGCTATGAAGAAAACCACTATGTAAAGATAGTGAGAGGATGAAGCTATGAAGAAACTCACTATGTAAAGATAGTGAGAGGATGGAGCTATGAAGAAAACCACTATGTAAAGATAGTGAGAGGATGGAGCTATGAAAAAACCCACTATGTAAAGATAGTGAGAGGATGAAGCTAAGAAAGAAACCCACTATGTAAAGATAGTGAGAGGATGAAGCTAAGAAAGAAACCCACTATGTAAAGATAGTGAGAGGATGAAGCTAAGAAAGAAACCCACTATGTAAAGATAGTGAGAGGATGAAGCTAAGAAAGAAACCCACTATGTAAAGATAGTGAGAGGATGGAGCTATGAAGAAACCCACTATGTATAGATAGTGAAAGGATGGAGCTATGAAGAAACCATTGACTCAAAATGAAAAAAAATCACACCAACTGTGGCAGGATTTGAACCTGGAAGTTTCTTGTCCAGAGGCCAACAGCTTAGCTCTAGACCACCCAGTTCAAACTCAAGATTCCGCTAACAACTATTCCTATGATTTCTTCTAAAACATAGATTCACTAACCTTGAATCCACTAACCAAGAATTTACTAACTAATAATTCACAACCAATTATTAATACACAAATTGGCTGCAAGCTGAGAGACACAATTAAGAGGACAATACGCACTTCAATCAAAATGAACAAACTCTCTTTATGTGCAATCAGCACTCAACTATTTACATTAACAGCTGCTGCAGCATTTATGTGCATAATTTTGCTAAAAAACAAAACTGCTTGACAACAACTACACTAATCCTGCTTGTTAGAATACAGACATCTAAATATCACGTAAACAAAAATATTTCACGAACATGATTTACATGAATAAAAAATCCAGAATAATGTTATATTTATTGGCAAATCAGGAAAATATTGTATTCTGAAAGACAAAAAAATGCTATGAAAGAACTATATAAACAATGATGTTTTCTTCAGATATTGATTGAAGAATATTAAATTTAAAATTCTTTCCATTTATATTTAGTGATTGAGTATAAAATTAGTTCATTTGTCATTTTTTAAATTGATAACAATTATTTAGAGAATGGATATACTATTTTACAAAAGATTGTTTTGAGTCATTTCCACAATAATAACAGAAATTTGGAGAGAGAAAAATGAACTGGATTAGCTAGTTTTATGACACTGATTGTTGTTATATTTATTTTTCCCTGAAAGTTTGCAATAAATAACAGCATGTTTATATATTTTGTAAATATTCTTAACTAGAATGTTTAGATTAGAATTTATTAATAATTTTATTCACCTTATTCTTGTTCTCACTGTTTTTTAGTTTTTTTTTGCAATTTGATATGTTTGTCAATGCGACTTGTTGTATGTGTTGCAAGTAATTATTGTGCATCAATTTTGACTGCTCTGAAATAGTTGTGACAAACTGTCTTTGATATAAATTAATACATGTTATGGAATCTATCTTTCCAGCACTTTCCGTATGAAATGCTCTCAATACAGGTGTTAACTTTAAGAATTGATTTTAGTTTAAAATTATCTTCATGAAAACTGGTTTGAAATAATCAGATATCAACACTTCTACAACCCATTACTTAAGTAATTTATTTTGCAAGATTTTGAAAATACGTTTAGTTTGATAACAACATATAAGAAGAGATTACTAACAACTTCATTACTACATAAATTCATTTTGAAACCAATTTTCATTTTATATTAATATAATTCTATAATCTTCTGTGTATTTTAAAATTATTTGTTGTGCTCTGTATGGCTACTAACAACAAATATATGTCTTGTGCTTCATTGTTGCAACTGCTTATCTAGATATTGGTTTTCCTTGAACTTTCTACAAGGAAGCATCTGTTTGAAGACAGGAGTTGTTTTTCCTATCAAAAGAAATCAGACAAATATCAAGCATTCTTTTTTGTAGGTGGATTGTCATGCTCCTCCTTCATGATTTTTCTTGCCGTCTTTCTCCCTTCAGTATGTAACTACTGGGTTTAGTTTTATTCATTAGTTTATAGTGGTACATCAACATGTACTATGACAAAGATAGTTCTTAGATATTTATGGTGGAGAACTGTAGGCTTATTTTCTGAATCATAAAGTGTCATAATTAAGACATTTTAAAATATATATCTACCAAATATGGACTAGATATGAATATCAAGAAGACTAAAACTATGATCATAGACAAAGAAAATTCTCAAGACCTACAATTAAATATCACTGTTGAGGGAATACATCTGGAGACAGTCCAGAGCTACAACTACCTGGGACATACTATAACCAATGATGTAAAATGTAAAATTGAAATAAACAAAAGGATAGGTATGGCAAAAAGTAATTTTAATGCCATGAAAAATATACTAACAACAAAACAAATATCAGCAGGGCTGAAACTAAGAGTGGCAAACTGTTACATCTTCTCAATATTCCTGTATGGTGCAGAAACATGGACATTAGACAAGAAAACAGAACAGAAAATTGAAGCCTTTGAAGTGTGGATTTATAGAACAATAGGTAGAATTGGATGGAAAGAAAAGAAAACAAACTATGAAGTTTTAAAACAACTGAAAATAAAAAGAGAACTACTAAATACAATTAAGACAAGACAAATGAAATTTTTGGGGCATGTTAAAAGACACAACAGTCTACTAAAAGTAATATTGGAAGGGAAAATACAAGGCAAAAGAGGCAGAGGCAGACCAAGACTAACATGGACGAGTAACATCAAAAGATGGACAAGCCAATCTATGACAGCCTGCACCATCAAAGCAAGAAACAGAGTAGAATGGCGATCCATGGTAGCCAACCTTCGTTGCGGAGACGGCACTCGATGATGATGATGATGAAAATAGATGACTATTTATCATCTAATTACTACAAAATCCCAGAATTTAGAATCTCAAACACAGGCTGGAAAGAATACATTTCAATAGAACAGATAAGAGATAAATAAAAACAAGAATACACGTCGAGCTTTATAAGGAGGCATTGAAAATACAATTATTATGTGCTGAGAATGTATGAAGAAAGACTTCCCATCAGGCATTGGTGGGGAAAAAGAAAACAAGGTAGAACAAGAGAATCGCTATGCAGAACAATTACTAGGGAAGGCTCAACCAAGGGACTTAGAAACAATCAAGACTTACAAAAATTAGCAGCAAGTCATCAATCATGGAAGATTACGACTTCTATATATTCTATGGTGGGGATTATTCCTAGCTTTCTTCTCAGTTCTTCATTTCTGATCTTATCTCTCAGATTGTTTCCTGTCATTTGTCTGACACATTTCATCTCAGTTGAGATTATTTTTCTTATTGTTCTTGCATCTGGGTTCCAGGACTGGTATTGGTAGCACTGTGTTGGGATGAAGATTATATTGTTCCCATTTTGCCTCTAGAGTTATTTCCATGTTGGACAATAGTGGTGATAGCTGTCCAATGATTTCTCTCTTTCTCTCTGCGTTCAGGACTCAATCAGAGTAAGGATTCCAGACTCCCACATGAAGTCAGCTGTCAGGCTAAGTGTGTTGATCGCCCCCACAGACAGAACATCACAATTAGAGTCTGTCAGATCCACTCTGACTGAACACCCGTTAATACGTTGCACTGTGTTCTGCGCCAGTGGCCCAGTGCATCCGATTTCAGCCAGCATTTTATTCGGGTTTGCTTTCCCTAGCCTTTGATTGTCCCCAATCTTCCTGCAAGGCAGCAGATTGTCTTTTCTGTAGGGGGATTCTGCCCTTAGATGGTAGGCCCTCCCAGGTTTACGAGCACCATCTGCCCGAGTCACTAGAGGTGACTAACACAGACATGCACACACAAAGATGTGAGATGTGACTAACACAGACACGGACACACAAAGATGTTAGATGTGACTAACACAGACATACACACACAAAGATGTGAGATGTGACTAACACAGACATACACACACAAAGATGTGAGATGTGACTAACACAGACATGTACACACAAAGATATGAGATGTGACTAATACAGACATGCACACAGCGATACGAGGCATGACTAACACTGACACACATCAAGATATATGACACATGACTAACATGCACATAAAGATATGAGATATAACTGACATTGACATGCACACACAAAGATATGACACATGCCTAACATAGATATGCACACAAAGATAAGAGATATGACTAACATAGATATGCACACAAAAAGATATGAGATGGGACTAACATAGCCATGCACACACAAGGATATGAGATGTGACAAACACAGACATGCACACAAAGATATGAGATATCACTAACCCAGACATGCACACACAAAGATATGACATATGACTAACACTGGTACACACTAAGATATGAGATATGACTAAACACAGACACACATAAAGATATGAGACATGATTAACACGGACACACCGAGATATGAGATATGACTAACATGACACACACCAAGATATGAGCCATGGCCAGCACACACAAGCTAAGATATGAGCCATGGCTAGGACAGAAACACAGCAAGATATGAGCCATGGCTTCACTAAAAAACACCAAAAAATGAACCATGTCTAGCACAGAAACACATTAAAGTGCCCATATGCTTGGGCTTGTTGTAGTCGGCAGACTCTTCTGAACGTGGGAATCATAGGTTTCGTTAAACAGTTGTCCGGAGATTTGAGAGTGGTCCAATGATTTGACAAGCTTTGATGCATCTTGAGTCTATTTCTGCTGTTTTTGAATTGTCGTTTGTCACTAGACTTCCTAGATATTTAAATTCCTCTAATTGTTTTAGTTGTCTGCCATCTATAGTTAAGTTGATATTCTTTTTCTCTATTCTTATCACTGATATCCTTATGTGGACAGGTCATATACGAAATACGAATTGCAAGATTGCCACATGTTTAACCATTTATGAACTGAGCATTGGTCAACCAAAGCTTACATTAACACTAACCTCTTTGAGGCCTCAAAGAACTCTCAAATACATCAATACTAGTCAGAGACAATAAAATAACACAAACAAGTTATATACAGCTTTGCAGAGAAAACAAGACAAAACAAAGTTGTAAAAGTCCATTTTGTATTATTTTATTGTCTCTGTATTAGTTTTGCAGTGGCTCCATGTATTCTTCATGTCTATTTTGATATATATTCAGAGAATGAGACTCTTTGTATCAACTTTACTAAATAGACAGAGGAATAAGAAGACCTCAAAACATTGAATTTTAGTTCTACATTATATATATATCATGATATAAGATACGTTAAAATTAAAGGCTGTGTTTTCTCAATTTCTATTAAATAAAAAATGCATAATGTGGAGTCTGTGAGTCATGTAGTATTTTATAGAAAAAAAGTACTGCTTTCAGTTTCTATTAAGTCTTTATTCTACAGTACATACAGCAGAAATAAAAAAAAAAACTCTCCATGTATGACAATTCTTTGCTGTTGTTTGTCAGACTTTGCACAAGTATATCACACAAATGTATCACACCAAATGTCTTTATTCTGTTTGAGCCTATCAATCTCAGCAATGGAAGTAATATCCACTGCCATTGCTTGCACATTGTCATATTAAGGTTCCTCTTAGTGTTTCTCTATGTTGATCTCTCTTTTTTTTGTGTGCCCACTGTTTCCATTTATGGGCTAGCTTTGCTATTCTCTTGTTGTCTCTTCTCATCACATGGCTGACATATGCCCACCCTATTTTCTTGAATATAGATTATATTGTTGGATACGTGGCCATTTCATTTACTGCAATACCAGTTATAAATTAATTCTACAGTATGCACAGTGTTTTCCTCAGGAATTTGTTTTTGAATGCATTTAATTCCATTTCTATTTCCTTAGTTGTTTTCCAGCTATAGCATGCATAAGTAAGGCTGGATAACACATTTGATTAGAAAAATACTGAACTTTGATTTTGTGCTTAATAATTTTTATTACTATATTTTCTCAAGGTTTTCGAAAATCATCTTAACCTTTTGCTGCTCTGATTTTTCTCATTTTGTCTCCCTCTTGGTCTATGCAGCTTCTGAAATAAATAAAGTTATCAACTTCTTCAACTTTTCCTTTCAAGTTATTTTTTCTCATGGACAAATGTTATTTTTAATTTCTCTCATTTTTTTCTTGGTTAATCTCAAGTCCTGTTCTCCAGCCACCTATGTCAGGCATTTGTTTTTCCCTGCATTGTGTTCACATTGCTTTGATAAGAGCTATGTTGTCTGCAAAATCAAGGTCCTCTAATTGAGACTCAAGTGTCAATTCAATACCTGAGTTACCTGCGCAGCATTTTTGCATTATGAAAATCTTTATTCTATCTATTGACCTTTCGAGCCATAGCCGGCCCATAGGGCGTAGACCAAGATACTCCTTCTCTTATCTGAATTTTTGTTCTAGCAGTTTTCAATTCTTTTAAAGATATTTTATCAAATCTCACCATTTGTCTCTGTTCTGTGCAAGCAGCTTTATCTCATTGAGGGAGCCAATTCCTGCTGCTTTTGTCTCTCTCAGCAATGTTCCTCTCAGTGTCTCTCTGGGTCTTCCTCTTTTTCTCTTATCTGTTGTTTCCCACATGAGGGCTTGCTTTGCTATTCGGTTATTATCTCTTCTGATCACATGTCCCACATATGACCATCGTCTTTGCTTTATTACTGAAGATATTAGTGGTTGATTGGCGATTTATCTAATTTCCTCATTTGTTTTGAATTCGTTCCATGCTATACCAAGTATTTTCCTTAGGCATTTATTTTTGAATGCGTTCAACTTTGTTTCTATATCTCTTGTTGTTTTCCAGCTTTCACACGCATACGTAAGGGTTGATAGTACATTTGATTTGAATAGTCTAAGTTTTGTGTTTGTGCTGATTAGTTTTGACTACCATGACTTTTCAAGGCTTCTGAAAGACATTGCTGCTTTAGCTATTCTGATTCTAATTTCTTTGCTTGTATCCTCTTCTCGATCAATGTGACTTCCAAGATAGATAAAGTGATCAATCTCTTCTACTGGTTTTTTTTCCATGTATATTTTGTCGTCTGTTGGAATTAAGCTTTTCATGACTTTAGTCTTTTCATGATTGATCTCAAGCCCAATTTTGCTGGCTATTGATGATAATTCATTTGTGTTTTCCTGCATCGTTTTTATCTGACTGCTGATGAGAACTATGTTATCAGCAAAGTCGAGGTCCTCCAAATGGTCTCCTTGAATCCATTTGATGCCTTTATTACCAGTGCAGCATTTCGTCATTATGAAGTCCATAACAACTCCAAATAACAAGGGCAATAAAATACATCCTTGTTTAACCCCATTTTCTATTGGGAAACATTCGCTCAGTCCTTTCTCTGTTCGAACTGCACATGTGTAACCATCATACATGTCTTTAATAATATTTATGATTTTTTTATGGTAAGCCATATTGCTTCAGAATTTTCCACAAAGAATCTCGATGAATATTGTCAAATGCTTTTTTGAAGTCGATGAAGTTAAGTACAAAAGGTTTTTGCTTCTCAATGTATTCCTCCAATATAAGTCATAGAGTAAAAATGTGGTTAAGGCAGCTTTTCTTTTTTCTAAACCCAGCCTGTTCTTCACGCATTACTGTATCTATTGAATCCTTTATTCTATTTAGGATGATTTTGCAGAATAACTTTGAGGCAACTGACAAAAGTGTCACGCCCCTCCAGTTGTTACAGTCTCTAAGATTGCCCTTTTTTGGAATCTTAACAATGATTCCTTTTTTCCATTCATGAGGCGTCTTGATTACAGTTCCTTAAATAAGATCTCAGGGTGTATTGTGGATAGGCGGCAGGAACAATTTAAGTTGAAGGCTATGCATGAAAAGTGTTCCTTGTTGCAGTTTCCTCATATTCCAAGTCTGACTTGTTGCAGGAGCTACTGAGTTAAGTGCTCTGTGCACACCGTGAGCTGATGGTCTCATCCGTTTTGATCATGTTTCGATATTCCAATTGTTTACGATGAATGATATCGTATGACAGGGAACAGTTGGCTGTGTTCACTTTCTGCGCTGTTTCGCCTTATGTCTTTTGGCGTGTGCTGAGACTGCTACAATGGGGACTACAGTTACCTTTCTTTGTTTGGGAGATGAGATATTGATTCGGATGATTACGCTGGCACGGGCAGTTGAGCAATTTTGGATTTTAATTCGTTTGCAGTGATACCGGGGCCTTCCATAACCAAATAACCAAATAAGATCTCAATGATTATTTGTGCTTTTGCTAAATAACCATCAACATCTTTTAGTTTGGATATAATTAAATATGAATTGAACAGGACACACTTACATACATGGATCCTGTTTTCATTGAGAACATTTCTGAAAGTGAAATTTTGTTGCAAAAGTGGTATATTATAGCTGGCGACTACTCTATTCATGATATATATTACAACTCAAATGAACATGTTATTGGCTATATATATTAGTATTGATATGTGTTAACTCACTTTCAATAACCCTCATTCACAACTCTATGTGATACTTACTTAAAGCAAATAGAGCAACTAAATATTTTTTCTGATTGTATACCCTGAAGAAACAAAAAGGCAGCAAATATTAGCCTGGCACGTGAGTTTGCTGTTATGTTTCACAGTTTTCATATCCCATAACTTTCTCACAAACTTTCATGACAATTGTCATGATCATAGTTTTTTACATTAACTATGTCACAGTTGTCAATATGTCTCATTATTTTGTCATTAACAAGTGCATAATTGACATGTTGTATTTGTCAGAGTTTTAGCACTTTAATGTCTTATAGATATCATGTCCAACAAATAAGTATATACAAGTAATTTCACAGACTTTCAGTTTTTTTTTGGTTATAGTTCTATCTAAAAGTTCTTAAATTTTGTTGTCAAACCTATTATTTGACATATGTTTCATAATTGTGTATCTTCTATAATATTCATTGTTTTAAAGATTTGTATTTCTTATTTGTCAAATGTATATATTTTATCATGTGACTGTTGGTGTGCTTAACTGCTGAATACTTTTGTTTTTCATGTTTATTATAATTTGATATCCTGTAGTTCTCATATTTTCTAGTTTTGCATTTTGTATATTAATTCCATAGTTTTGGTATCCAGTTGTTGTCATATGTTCCCATTTGTTCTTATAATTCATATTAGTGTTCTAATTTGTTTTCAAATTTCATACTTTCAAATTTATGTTCCCATCTGTTTTTATACACATATGTGCGTTCTCGTCTATTTTCATATTAATATTTGTTCTCATATTTCATATTTACTACCAGTGACATAGATCTATACTACAATATTTTAATAAAGTCTTTGGGCCAAGTGGCAATAACCCATAGGCTGCTGGAACAACCATAATCAATATGTACCACCTGTGTCTTAGGTTTGTTGTCTCTTGTGTACTTTACTGAACTCTGTGATTTAGTTATGGTTGTGAACATCCCTACATCATTATTTAATGGGCTACTCCTGTTGTTTAACTCCTTTGTGCAAAATATGTTTGGCCCATAAATGAGCTTCGTTTCAATGACTTTTATGCTAAACTATTAGAATGTAATGTTTAATTTTCTGTTTAAATATATATATATATATATATATATATAATATATTATATATAAATAAGAAATATAGGACTGTATGTGGAGTGTATGCTGTCTGAAGTTGACTCAGATGTTATAAAACAAGTGAATATAAGTTTTCATGGCAGTATTGTTTTGAAAGTATTTAGCTCTCTTTCTAAAAGTCTTAATTTATGGCAATACAAATAATTTTAAGTTTTCATATACAGGTTCCTGTTGCACTATTTTCACAAGAAATTTCTCACATAATTACCGTTTTCTTTATTTTAAAAAAAAATACATATTGCATCCTGTATAGTTGTGATTTAAATTGTTTTTTAGATGTGTAGAATACACAAAGTGTTGCTACCAATTTATATTACAAACATCACTACTATTTTGGAGGCTTGAAATGAAGACATCATAGAGCAGGGTGTGTTTATCATGGGTGTTATCTTCCCAACAATTTTCTAATTTGGCAACATCATAATTGCTAATATGTTTTTGCCATGTTTTCTGTTAAATTCTGTGACAACATTGCAACAAATTCTGGATTCAACTGTAAGAATAATTTATATATGTTCTTTCTCTGTCAAGTTTCATGTGAAAGAGAAAATATAGCTAATAATGAAATCATTTGATGCTTTCAAAACATAACTGTGATCAAATCATTACCTCTTCTCAATGAACAACTTAATTATTATGAATTACACATTTAGACCAGCAAGGGGCCACAAACAACACAATGCATTTGAAATGTTGATAGTTCTCCAGTTTGTCACGCACAGTTGCACCTGTGGGCCATACATACATTCCTGTTGTTGAGGACAGTGTAATTTTAAAGCACATGCTGCATAAATTCCTACAGTTGCAGACAGCAGATTCTCAGAGACCTAGTAGTGAAGGTATGCTCTGTGCCCATAGTTTTTTTTTCTAAAGAAGATATTAATTATTATTCTGAAGATATTAGTTTGATTGTGTCTTTTGTACTTCTTTATACTGTTTTGTTCTGGCTCATATTTTATATTTTCTACTTAGTTTTCTACATTCCATTTTCATGGTTTAAGATTTTCATGGTTTTCTGTTTTCTCAGACACTAAATACATTATCACAAGCCGTGTAGTAAATGTTTCATCAACAAAAGGACTCAGTTTCCTTATGTATATAAACTTTGAGAAAGTTACATTTTTGTGAAAAATGTTTTAATTGTCCAATAATGAAGAATCTTCCTCATCAAAGTTGGGGACTTGTGAGTACTGATGATCCCATGAGCTATGAAAGCTTAGAAGGGGCCAGATGAAACCTCATGCACTGGTTTCTTCAAAAACCATACCCTGGAGCCCAACTAGCGTTGATTCTAGGTTGGAAAAATGAAATCATTGCAGCAACTTTCAGAAAAGCAACAAAATCAGCAATGACTTTTAGAAATCTTGAGCAAGTATTTCAATTTAAAAATTGTAAGCATACAAATCTTAGTCTAAAAGTCTAAATAAAAGTCTTAACATGTGGATGTGAATCATGAACAATAGGCCCCATAATGGAAGCAAAAGAATAAATAAAATAAGGCTAACCTCAAGAAACACTAAGAAAACAGATAAGATAAGAAATACAAGGACAGCAGGCATCAACTCTATTACTGATAATTAGAAGCTTGACCAGAACTGGAACTTGTGGCAAAGAACACTGCACGCTTTGTGCGATAATTCATGGCACAGGAAGGATGAAGATATAAGAAAACATTAATAAATTTTCCCATTCTTTGAAGATATTACTACATTTTATCTTACAAAGAAACGTTACTAAATTTTCCCATTCCTAGATGAAGATATTACTACATTTTATCTTACAAAGAGACATTACTAAACTTTCCCATTCTTAGACGAAGATATTACTACATTTTATCTTACAAAGAGACATTACTAAACTTTCCCATTCTTAGACGAAGATATTACTACATTTTATCATACAAAGGGACATTACTAAACTTTCCCATTCTTAGACGAAGATATTACTACATTTTATCATACAAAGAGACATTACTAAATTTCCTTTTACAAAGAGACAATTAATTTCTCCATATATGAATATATTACTACATTTTATCTTATGAGACATTAGTAAATTTTCACTTACAGGGAAACATTACTAAACCTCCACATTTATGCAGATATTACTGCATAATTTTCTTACAAGGAGAAATTACAAAATTTCTCAATATATGAAGAAAATACTAGATTTTCTCTTATAAGGATAGATCACTATATGTGTTCATATATGAAGACTTTTGGGACACCTTGTTGATACATTAAACGAGACAAATCTTAAACAAGTGCAATGTTTCAAATACTTGGGCACAATAATAACATCAGATGGGAGATGCACCACAGAAATAAAAAGCAGAATAGCTCAGGCCAAAATGGCATTTCAGAAAATGAAAAATATCTTATGCAACATATCTATGTCGATAGAAGTGAGAAAGAGAGTTCATCGGTGCCATATAGAACCAATTCTGACCTATGGAAGTGAATCATGGACAGTAGACAAACAAATGGAAAGACAATTAGAGGCCACAGAGATGGGATTTCTCAGAAGAATGTTGAAAGTTCCCTGGACAGCTAAAAAGACCAATGAGGAAGTTCTCAAAGAGGCCAACACAAAAAGGGAGCTCTTAAAAAACATCAGAAAGAAGCAATCAATATTTTTCAGGCACATCATGAGAAGAGGAAAGTTGGAATACTTGGTTACAACTGGCAAAATTAAAAGGAAAGAGAGATTGCGGACGACAAAGAGAGAAAATACTGGATAGCTTGGTGTCATGGCTTGGAAAACAGCCAACAACAGAACTGATACGATGCACTGTAGATAGAAGATTGTGGAGGGACATGATCACCTACGCCAACCGGTATGGCACATGATGAATGAATGTTGATACATATTTCTGCTTATGAAAAAGTTCCAAAATTAAGTGTATGAACGTTAAATAAATTTATGTACGTCAGATGTTTTGTGGTTCATTCCGAGAGTGTTTATTACATTTCCAAACACCTTGATTAACCATATGCTATTTTTTTTTAAATGAGTTTCATTTCCTTACATGTGTGAATGTTGTGCTGGATATTGGTATTTATTTATAGAATGTCAATATTTCCTTTATTTATTCCCTGGATTATTTATTGTAAAAATAATATGGTGATTTTGCTTTCAAAATTGATTTAACGAGCAATTTAAAAAAAACAGAAAAAGTGTATACAATATTTGATTTGATAAAGAAATAACAGATTTTAATCTGCTTATACACTTAACAATATTGGGTGATGTTGCTATATACAAGATTGGTTTCTGTGGATCTCCAATGTCATTCTTTCATTGTTGAATGTATTCTGTTATTAGTGCATCCCTTGATAGTACTCTATATGTAAAAAAATAAATAAAGGTTACTTAGGGAATATTCTTTTCTATCCTATCCAATCATGGAATGTTCTTAAATGTTATGTAGAGCCAGTCTTAATATATGGATGTGAATCATGGACAACAGGACAAAAGACAAGAAAATCACTAGAGGCTGTAGAAATGTAGTTATGTAGAAGAATGTTGAGAATACCATGGACAGCTAAGAAGAGTAATGAAAATGTTCTGAAAGACGCCAAAACAAAAAAAAAGAGCTAACTTCCAATATTAGGAAGAAAAAAATAATTTTTTGGCCATGCAATGAGAAGGAATATATTGTGACAACTGGAAAAATTAAGAGACGAAGAGATAGAGGGAAGCAAAGTGAAAAGATATCAGACAGCTTAAGAGAATGGCTTGGCAGAAGGTCAACAACAGAAATTATAAATAACTGTCAAGATAGAAAGTTGTGGAGAGACATGATCACCTACGCCAGCAAGCATGGTACAAAAGTTGTGGAGAGACATGATCACCTACGCCAGCAAGCATGGTACTTGATGATATTTAATTTTTGTCACCAATCCAATTCATTCTAGAAACTCTGTGTTAATCTGTCATAATGTATACCTAGGATCAATAACTTTTTACTTGTTCCAATTACTCTACATTTTTAGTTAATCTCACCTTTGTTTTGATCATGATCATAGTGCTAGTTTTATGAAAGAGGAATCAGGGATGGCCATGGATGAATAGAGGAATCTTGCCAGTAGTCTTGATTCTTGATCCTTCCCACGTTGTTAGATGTTGCATAGGATTTATAATGTTTTTCACGATCCATCTCTATTCTGAGCGAGGTGTCTGATCTTATCTAATGAGTCTATGCCTGCCAACTTTGCTTCTCTTATAAGTGTTCTTTTTGGTGTCTTTTTTAGGTCTTCCTCTTTTTCTGTATCCTGATGTTTCCCATAGAAGACCCTGTTTTGGAATTCTCTTGCTGTCTCTTCGCACATGTTTGACATATGTTCATCTTCTTTCCTTAATTGTAGATGAGGTGTTTGGTTGCATTGCCATTTCTTATATTTCAATATTAATCTTGAATTCATTCCATTGTACACAGTATTTTTCTTAGGCATTTGTCTTCAAAAGTATTTAGTTTTTTCTTAATCTCTTTTGAAGTTTTTCAGCTTTCACATGCATAGATAAGTGTTGATAATATATTTGAGTTGAATATTCTAAGTTTGGTTTTCTTGCAATGTACATTTTGATTTACAAATTTTGTCCAGGTTTTTAAAATAGTCTATGCTACCAGAAAGGTGTTAACTGAATTCTCTGAGTATTTATGTTCAAAATTTGCAGACTGCTTCTGATGTAGATTTGTCCTACCAACTCTTGTTTAGTACCACTACTGGTCAGTACCACTCTGTTACCTGCTTATCCCAATTATCCTGTTCCTATTAATGTTTAATTAATCCTGACACTCCCTTGATGTGTGCATACATTACTTTAATTTAAATGTAAAATAAACAAGATGACAGTGTACATCCCTTTCATTTTTTAATCTTATTTTCTGGTGAGCAATTATTCCCGGTATGTATTGTCACTGTATGTTCCCAGTATAGATGCTGATTAGTTATGTCTTTGCTGTCTAAGTTGATTTCTTGGAGGCACTCTATTAATTAATACCTTTAATATAATACCTATAGTAAATGTTATATAAATAAAAATAAATTATTGCAAATTGTGATTATAGTGTCTTTTTATTTATCTTTCATGTTTAATATTGTCATTTAATATTCTGTCATATCTAGCCTGTGCAGCTATTGAGGCCCTGACCACGACAAGGGGAGAAAATAATGTGGCCACTGTCACCTGCTAAGCATATCATAAGAGGCGGATAAGGAAGTTTGGGGGACAAAATGTCTTCAGTGTATCAGGATCTTCACTAGTTTGTGGTAGGTGTGTTTCATGCTGGAGAATGTGCTGAGGAGAGGATCTGAGCATTGTGGAATTGTCAATTGTGTAATGTGTAATAAAGATGATCATCGACTAAACTAAACAGAAGAACTCCTGAGATATGTATGAATATTGACTTCAACATATGTATTTTCATCAACATACACTTTCACACTGTGCTCAGAAGGAGGTTACAGAACAGTAAAAGGGTAAAAAGCTTGCCTTAGGAATATGTCATCATCAACCATGACCAAGGGCACATTTTAGATGTTGTGGTCATTATCAAGTCTTTACCTCCAGAAAAATCTGGTACTCATTTTTATAGATTGGGTGAACATTCAGAAAAATAATCTGCACCCTTCTGATCAGTAATGAGTAGGAGCCAAAGTTGAAAAGCAGCAAAAGAGGTAAGAATGGAACAGTAGAAAGTGCAGAATTAAAAGTCAGGTTCACTGACTAGACAGTTCTGACAATTTTAATGAAGAGAACATTGAAACACATATTATTTTAGTCTTTCTTTTGTATAATGGCAATATATGCAATGAACCAACAGCATCAAAACTACACATGCCACTTCAAAGTTGGAGCAGGAACAAGACAGGGGTGTTTACTATTTCCCTTATTTTCTTTTACCTGCTTGGACTACATATGTAAGTTATTCAAACCAGCTCAACTGCCTGAGATAGTGGAGATTAGCAATCTTTTTTTGCAGAGATCAGGCATATACAATAGAAGATCCACAAGAACACTTAGACTTAACAGCACAGGTATGCAATACAACATAAACATCAACATCAATAAGACAGAAATCATGAATATTGCAAAAGCGAAACTGAACATTAACATAATGATAAACTGAGACATATTAAAACAAGTGGAAGAATTTAAACATCTATGAAGTCTAGTGACAAACAACAATTCACAAGCAGCAGAAATAGACTTAAGAGGCAAAATGGGCACTTGACAATACAGAATAACCACCACTGAGATTAAATGTGTTAGATGATGGACAAGAAACACCCTGAGAGATAAGATCAGAAATGGAGAACTGAGAAGAAAGTTAGGAATAATCCCCACCATAGAATACAAATGAAACAACAGATAAAAAGGTTTGGCTGCATGATAAGATAGAAAGATCAAAACACAACACAATGGGCCTTTAATAAATGTTGTAAATACACCAGACAGAGATCAACCTCAAAATAGATATTCATAAAATATTAGAAAAATTAGGAAGCAACAGACAATAACAGAGGCCAACAGAAGAGCAAAAGACTGAATAATATAACTCCTTAGATGGTGGAAGGCAAATGAACAATGTAAGAAGGAAAGAACCAAACATATTAAAAAACAAGGCCATTGACATTATTATAAAATGACTCTACCTAGGAGAGCAAGGGTTCGGATCCCAGCAGAGTCAAAAATTGTTTCTCTCGGGGTGAAATAAAAATTCAGACCTGAACACCTCATGGCGACTGCACTGGACAAGCAGCCTTTATTCTCAGGTCCTATAAGTCTCCTCAACAGATCTTAGTAAAGGGAAAATGCTGTAAAGAGAGTTTTTTTCTCTACATATTTTGCTTTTCAGTGCTGTTAAGCGTGTCTTTTGCATGATGCTCATTATGATGTCTGAATCATGAATCCATTGTCTTTTGGGTCTATCTTTTCCCTCTTTTCATTGTTTCTGAGTGTTAATGTTCCTTGAGGAATGCTGCCTGGTAGTGATCGTTTCATCCCCAAACCAACTGACCTGTTTCAGGTCTTCATCTATGATCTAGTCTTTGCTAAATGATATGGCCTTTTCTGGCAGAAAGTGGTGTTCTTGTATTTAACAATTGTTTTCCAGTAATTTATGAAATAATTAAATCAAAAACTTAATGAAGATGTGCAACATTGAAATTAGAGAACTGTGTAGGACTTAAAATACACAATCAACACATTTTTTTTATCCCAGCAGAAAAGCAAAACAAGTGACATCTATGTGATATTTGTTGAATTATTTTGAATCATATTAGATCTTGATTTGACCAAGAGTTAGCTGCTTACAACAAACAAGTTCAAACGACTATGCATCTCTTTGTTCAGCCAGCCTTGTCTTTTGAAATGAAGTATTCATTGGCCTGGTTGGCTAACAAGCATACTCCTCTAAGGGTGATAGTCCTGGAGGTTTACAAAATCCATTTGTCACAAACTAAAAGCTTTTCAGATTAGATACTTTCATAGACATCATCTCTGCACATCAAAACCTGCATATAAAGTATTTCTACAGAGATGCCGAAAAGTGTTTGTTGTTGGAAAGGTTATTTTCTCAGAAAGCTCCCAAAGCTAGGCTTGTCACCAGACTCTAGATAGTGAATAGAAGCTGCCACTGCTGAGTGGTTAGTGTGTTAACTATTATTAACCTGAATGTTCTCGGTTCAATTCCCAGATGTGTTTTTTGGTTTGATACGGTTTTACGGTTAATCCAGTCTTCTAAAATGAGTAGGAGCAAATGGAAGAAAAACGCATCCCCAGGCAAATACTATATGGTGTGTTAACATGGAAACAGACAAATCGGCAGACCTAAACTACGATATAGAGATTTCTGTAAATCATCTCTGAATGATTTCTCCATCTGTGAAAATGACTGGGAACATCTGGCAAGTGATCGCACATCATGGAGAGCATGTATAAGGAATGGTATAACATCATTTGAGACTGTGCTAAGGCAAAACTTAGAAGTGAAAAGACTCATGAAAAAGGATGGAAAACCCTGTGCACCAGTGGGCCTGACTTGTTCACTCTGTGGTCGTGTGTGTTTGTCAAACATTGATAGAATTAGCCACGAGAGAAGCTGTTCAACAAAAATAAAACCTAAAAAAAAATACACAATAGCCTCCACTAGACCGCCTGACAAGACGAAAAATGATATAAATATATAAATTGAGTACTACGTAGGGAGGTCAAAAAGTAATGCACACCAATTTTTTTCTCGGAAACTATTCGGGCAAAATGTATGAAATGTTCACAGATTATAGCTGAACATCCCCTTTACACTACCTATTTTTCAACATAATCTCCGTCCAAGCGTATTGCCTTACGCCAACGCGAAACTAGGTCATGAATGCCTCGTTTGTACCAAGTTTTGTCCTGCTCGCGTAGCCATTTTTTAACTGCACGGATCACATCCTCATCATTGTCAAAGTGTGTCCCACGCAGGAATTTTTTGAGTGGTCCAAACAGATGGAAATCTGAGGGAGCCAGATCAGGGCTGTAAGGAGGATGGGGCAGTACAGTCCAACCAAATTTGTTGATTGCTTCCCGTGTTACCAGACTTGTGTGAGGGCGTGCATTGTCATGTTGAAGCAACAAATCTGCAGATGGCTTATTAGGCCGAACTCTGTGGAACCGATTTTTGAGTTTTGTCAGTGTATTGATGTAAGCTGTCGAGTTGATTGTCTCACCTCTTGTCATTACATCAACAAGAATCACACCATCAATGTCCCAGAAGACAGTGATCATCACCTTTCCGGCTGATGGAGATGTTTTGATTTTTTTTCTTTTTGGTGACTGCGGATGATGCCATTCCATTGACTGCATTTTTGTTTCAGGCTCATAATGATGTGCCCACGTTTCGTCACCGGTAACAATTTTTGACAAAAACATTTCTCCTTCAACACCGAAACGCTCCAACAATTCAGAACAGAATGTTTTCCTTTGAACTCTGTGATCATTTGTTAGGCACCGAGGAACCCATCGAGCGCAAATGTTTGAATATCCGAGAGTTTTAAAAATTGCGATTGCACTTCCCTTGCTGACTGTAAGCTGCAATGCCAATTGCTGAATAGTGATACGCCTATCCTTACGAATAATGGCATCAGCCCGGTTTAACATGTCTGTGCTGGTAGCCGAGGCAACACGTCCAGAACGCGGTAAATCATGCAGCTCCACTCGTACACTTTCTGCAGCTTTAATTCTCTGAACCCAGCGACTAACTGTGCTCCTATTGACTGCAGAACATTTGTACACTGCACACAGTCGTTTATGAATGTTTGCCACAGTTTCTTTTTCCGCAACCAGAAATTCTATGACAATTCGCTGTTTGTAACGAACATTGTTGACAAGCTCCATTTTAACGGTTCATAGATTGCGTAATATTTATCAGAATGCTGTGCAATTTGGTGCACATAATTGGAACATGTCATATTCCAAGTGTGCAAAATTTCATATTCCTATCTTTATTATTAGCCGAGAAAAAAATTGGTGTGCATTACTTTTTGACCTCCCTTCAGTATATGTTTTTAAAATAGGGGAAATAAGGTTATCTGGCATGATAAAATATATCAGCCATGCTACTGGTCGCTCCAAAATGTAGGTACAAACACCATATTCCCTTGAAAGTGAAGAAGACATTTACCAATGGCGAAGAATGCTTCATGAAGATCAGAGAAACATGTTTCATAAAGAACTTAGAGAGCTTCAGAAAGTGGGCGTGGACAGACAACTGTCACCTCTACTGATGGAGACAAAGACACTTCTGCGCTAACATTGCTGTATATGTAGTTACTCTAATTATTTGCGTCAGCAATGAGCAAAAACAACAACTGGTTAAGCTGACCTCCTCACGGTGTGTTTAGAAATAGACTAGTCTGATCAAGGAGAGTAGGATTGAAGAGGGAAGGCAGCCTGTTACCGAAAAATGTCTTGGTAAAGTAGGATGTGTTGGGCCTAAAGACATAAATATAACAGCTCACTATCAATTACAACACAAATTCTTTTTCTTTTACATTCATCTGATTAGAGTTACGAGACTACACCTACACCTGCATACTAAGTAATTTGATAAGCTTGATAAGAAATGTGGAGGCGGGCTCTGTACATAGGCAATGGGTAGAATCATTTGCAGAAGTCAAAAATATGTAGAGTCACCTTTGTCTGTGTCTCTGGACATGCAGAAGTATGGGGAAATGAAAGAGCGGACAGGTTTTCTAGCTGTGCTGTTGTTGAAGACGGTCAACCAATGGATTGGGTGGACATCATCAATGCCCTCTGAGATGTGGGAAGGGAACAGGACTTCGACAACCATGCGTCCACCTCACTCCTTTGGATGAAGAGATGGAAGTTAAGATGGGCACAGCCAGAAACGAGAAACTTTGTGGGCTTATAAGAAAACTTATCAACCAACACAGAACTGGAGTCACCAGTCACTGGACTTGCTGAGGAGTGGATCTGTGTACCTATGAACATATTCGAAGAGCAATGATGATGACCCACAAATAGCTCAAAACAACACAACAAATCTCACAGTTATTTGTCATTGATACTTTAGTTGATTTTCCATTTATGTTTTTCCAGGAAAATAAAATACATAGAACAGGCTGTACCTTAAAATTTCAAAACTTTTGTTGTTAAAAATGGAACATTGCATCCTGAAACTCTCAGATTGGCCAACCTTTGACCTTTTTGTTGTGAGCATAAACTACTAAAAGGAGCCGCGATAGCTCAGTGGTTAGTGAACTGGACTACAAAGGACATGGGGTAGTGTTCGATCCCAACCGACGGCTTCCGGGTTCACCCAGCCTTAAATGGGTATCGGATTTTTTTCTGGGAAAGTAAAGCAGCACGGGAGTAATACCGACCACATTACCCCAAAAATCATGTACTGAAGGTCTGTAAAATATAGGGTCACTAACACCATATTTCCCTATACGCCATTTGGCGTAACAGGGGTACTTTACTTTTTTTTTTTTTATAAACTGCTAAAATATAATTCACAGATAAATATTTACTTCAACTAAATACTAAATATATTATGTATGGTGCAACTATGGAAAGCAAACAAGACTTAAGAGGAATGCACACAGAAATAAAGAGAATGACTAATAAAAAAAGCCACAGAAGGTGGATGCATTGCAGACAAAAAAGGAGAAATGCTAACAGACAATAAAGATATTATAGATAGATGACAGGAATATATAATAGATCTATTTCATGATCAAAGGGGACAAGAAAGAAAACATATCCTAAATCCTACCCTAAATATCCTATGAAACTATGATCATAAACAAAGAAAATACTCAAAACTCACAAATGGATATCAAAATTGAAGGAATAGACCTGGAGACAGTTCAGAATACAACTACCTTGGACATACTATAACCAGTGATGGAAAATGTACAACTGAAATAAACAAAAGAATAGGAATGGCAAAAAGTAATTTTAATGTCATGAAGAACACACATCAAAACAAAAAACACCAGGACTATAACTAAGAATAGCAAAATGTTACATCTTCTCAATATTCCTATAATGGTGCAGAAACATGGACATTAGACAAGAAAACAGAACAGAGAATTGAAGCCTTTGAAATGTGGATATATAGAAGAATAGGTAGAATTGGATGGACGGAAAAGAAAACAAACAATGAAGTCTTAAAACAACTAAAAATGAAAAGAGAACTACTAAGCACAATTCAAACAAGACAAATATGATTTTTGGACCATGTTAAAAGACACAACAGGCTACTAAAAGTAATCCTGAAGGGGAAAATACAAGGTAAAAGAGACAGAGGCAGACCAAGACTAACATGGACGAGTAACATCAAAAGATGGACAAATCAGCCTATGACAACCTGCACCACCAAAGCAAGAGACAGAGCAGAATGACGCTCCATGGTGGCCAACCTTTGTTGCGGAGATGGCACTCGATGATGGTGACACAAATTGAAGCCACTTTCATAAAATATCAATTTGAAGAATGGGGTGAATGTATTTGACTCAGGACATTTTCAGCCATAATTGCTGCATAATTTTCAAGATTAGAACTAAAATACCATTTTGGGATACAAACAGCTGTGACAATGCCCTTTTAAAAGCATGTGACGAAACGGAGTAATCATTGGATGAATACAGAAGAGAATTGCTAATGGTTACAATATGTACCAGTGGGCACAATGTGGATTGAGTTAGCAGGGTGATGTTTTCCTCACCTTCTATAATATATATCTATCTATCTATTGTACTTACGATCTGATGTTGGCACATATCACAGAAATTCAAAACACTTTGTGTCCGACGATCAAGCATCAGACCTTGCACAAGACCCACAATCTGACAATGTATCTCACCAAATTTTTATGTCAGTCGCAAAATCTCATGGAAGGAGCTGATGTCTGTTTTTGTTGTCTCGCACCTTAGTGTTCTTTTTAGTTTTTCTCTAGGTCGATTATTTCTATTACCTTCTGGTTCCCATTAGAGAGCCTGCTTTGAAATTCTTTTGTTGTCACTTCTCATCACATGGCCAGTATATGACCACATTTTTTCTCTGGATTACATTTGACATTTTAGGATGCTTTGTCATTTCTATTATTTCTGAGCTAGTCTTAATTTCATAGCCTTCAATAGCTCTTCTTACATTTTCATTAGGTTTAATCTAAACACTAGAACAATGGAATATATACCACCTGGATTATCAGAAAAATTGTGTCCACTGCTAGTTCAACAGAAAAAAACAAGTAACAAATTAATAGATTCATCACCATCATGTGCTATACCGGTTGATGTAGGCGATAATGTCCTTCCACGATCTTCTATCTACTGTGCATTGTATTAGTTATGTTGTTGACTGTTTTCCATGCCATACCACCAAGCTACATATATATATATAGTGAGATGAAATGTGTCAGACGAATGACAGGAAACAGTCTGAGAGATAAGATAAGAAATGAAGAATTGAGAAAAAGGCTAGGAATAGCCCCCGCCATAGAATATATACAGATAAAATGGTTTCGCCACGTGACACAGCAGAAAGATCAAAACACAACACGAGCCCTCAATAAACGTTGCACGAATACCAGACCCAAAGGTTGACCACGAAAAAGATGGATCGATGGAATGTTAGAAGCACTAGGAAACATAACATCAGCAGAGATGAACATAAAAGCAAAAGACCGCAAATTATATCTCCCCTCGACACTGAAATGCAAATGTGGAAGGCAAGAAGAAGATATATATATATATAGATAGATAGATAGATAGATATATATATATATATATATATAGAGAGAGAGAGAGAGCGATGCATAACAGGCTATAAATAATTGTATATAATCTGTTCCACACATTCTTTACCAGGGTTGTTTACCATCATGGCACAGCCGTCTTTCACAAAATATGTAAAATTTGAAATAAAATTGATCTAAAACACGTGCCTTGTTTGGACAATCTGCTCATGAAGTCAGAAAATAGGTTAAATAAAAGAATTACAAAGTTTTAGTGGAAATAACTGAGAAATTGTTAATTAATTAATTACGAAAAAAACTTCCATGTTCCTAGTTTCAATGTGTCGGTAACTAAAGCCAGTCTTGGCGGCTGGTGGTATGGAATGTGTTACAGATTGGAATCTCTGTGAATGTGACTGTCATCATCATTGAGTGCCGTCTCCACATCGAAGGTTGGCTACCATGGAGCGCCATTCCACTCTTGTCTCTTGCTTTGATGGTGCAGACTGTCATAGGTTGACTTGTCTGTCTTTTGATGTTACTCGTCCATGTTAGTCTTGGTCTGCCTTTTTTACCTTGTATTTTCCCATCCAATATTACTTTTATTATTAGGCTGCTGTGTCTTTTAACATGCCCCAAAAATTTCATTTGTCTTCTTTTAATTGTGTTTAGTAGTTCTCTTTTCATTTTTAGTTGTTTTAAAACATCATCGTTTGTTTTCTTTTCTTTCCATCCAATTCTACATATTCTTCTATAAATCCACACTTCAAAGGTTTCAATTTTCTGTTCTGTTTTCTTGAGACTATGAGACAGACAAAATGAGTGTGTTGAACACCTGTCACTAAAGTGTCCAACATGTGCTGAACAGTGAGGTTCATGTGATCACTGCCAGTCCTATACCTGGACAAGCTGCAGGGAGAGGTGAACCACACTAAGCTGACAAAGGATTACTCTGCACTTATTAAGATTGACATTTGAATCATCATCATGTGCCATACCGATTGGCGTAGGCGATCATGTCCTTCTAAAATCTTCTATTCACCGTACATCATATCAGTTCTTTTGCTGACTTTTCCATGCCATGACGCCAAGCTATCCAGTATTTGCTCTCTTTGTCACCCACAATCTCTTTTTCCCTGTAATTTGCCAGTTGGAACCAAGTATTCCAACTTCCTTCTCATGATGTGCCTGAAAAATGTTGATCGTTCCTTTCTTATGTTTCTAAGGAGCTCCCTTTTTGCGTTGGCCTCTTTGAGAATTTCCTCATTGGTCTTATTAGCTGTCTAGGGAACTTATAAAATTTTTTCTGAGAAATCCCATCTCCGATCATCATTTGTTTACCATCCATGATTTGCATCCATAAGTCAGAATTGGGTCTACATAGCACCGATGAACTCATTTTCTCACTTCTACTGACATAAATTTATTGCATAAGATGTTTTTTTTCATTTTCTGAAATGACATTTAAAAGGGTATTTTTTAAAAAGTAGATTAAATTTGAGTTCAATCAATAAAAAAACATAGATGACTATATAAAAATGGAGGTTCATCACCAAATTGTGGTTATTTTAATCGAGGACATTAAAACAAAATTGTATTTTAGAGATGCAGAGAAGTTATTCAAGTTGAAAACTGTAGCCATTCTTATTTCAAGGTGAAAGTGACAGATTTTTTGTAAGTGAGCACAAAATGTAAAGTTGTTCACACATGCCAGCTATGTATCTCTATAAAGCTCTGAGACACTGAATTTTGCGTAAATATCACTTTTTCATATATTTCACAGTGGTAGTCATGCGTTAAAGTGTCCCTTGCCACACAGGCAGACATTCTCAGACTTCAGAGGTGCTCTCTTTTTTTTTGGTTAGTTTTCTGAGAAATTTTGTCCAGTAGCAGACATTTTTTGGCTAATTCTTATCAAAGGGTTCTTCTTTAATATAACCAGAGTTCACACGAAACCTGTTTTCTTGCTAATATCTGAGAGGGCTAAACGTAGGATCTTACTACCCAGAGATGGGGGAGAGTCACGAAGCAACCATGGATTCAAAGAGAAAAAGTCCCACTGGCTATGGTTGGATTTGAACCTAGGACCTTCTTGTCCAGAGGCCAACATCTTCCTCTTGACCACCCAGCAGCCCCACTCCCCTAACAGAGTGGAAAACATCTGTCACGTCATGTGGTGTTTGTGGATAGTGTTAGTGCCCATTTTCTTTCTCTTTGTTATTGGTATGCTTTAGTGACATGGTCATTATCATGACAAATTGAAAGTGTGTTGGATTTTCAACAGGACCATTTCTGATATAAAACAGTGGAAGAGATCGATCTCTTTATCTGTCTTGGAAATTACATTGATTGGGAAGGGGATACAAGTAAAGAAATTAGAATCAGAATAGCTAAAGCAGCAATGTCTTTCGGAAGCATTGAAAAGTTGTGGAAATCAAAACTCATCAGCACAAAAACAAAACATATACTATTCAAATCAAACGTACTATCAACACTTACATATGCATGTGAGAGCTGGAAAACAACAGAAGACATAGAAACAAAGGTGAACGCATTTGAAAATAAATGTCTAAGGAAAACGCTTCGTATAGCGTAGAACGAATTCAAAACAAACGAGGAAATTAGACTATTCATCAATCAACCAAGAACGTCATTTGTAATCAAGAAAAGATGTTGGACATGTGATGAGGAGAGAATAACTGAATAGCAAAGCAAGCCCTTATGTGGGAAACAACAGGTAGGAGGAAAAGTGGCTGACCCAGAGAAACACTGAGAAGAACATTGATCAGGGAGGTAAATGCAGCAGGAATCAGCTCCCTCAATGAATCAGCTCCAGCAAAGAGAAAAAATACCAGACAGCTTAAGAGAATGGCTTGGCAGAAGGTCAACAGAAATGATAAAGAACTGTCGAGATTGAAAGTTGTGAAGAGACATGATCACCAAAGCCAGTAGGCCCGGTACTTGATGATGATGAATATGTATGTTTGTTGTTAAGATCACCCTCACTGCACAAAGAACAAATCCACAGGTGCTCTGATATCCTCCTCGAGAATCCTGGCCCATGTGCACGAACTCTGTAGCACGGCCTGGGTAGGCTTTTACTGACAGTTTTTTGCCTGGGCAGCAACCATGTTTATGGCCTACTCTTTTTGATTTTATCTGCCAAGGGATCTTTAACGCCTGCAAGTGCACACCGGACCTTCTGTTTATTGCCATTACCGAGAGGGTTCGACATCAGATCTCTCTACCAGAGATCAGGGGAGGGTAACGTCATAAAGAAACCACGGATTAATTTCGCCTATTTTTTTTTAAAAAATCACCACCGCTTCTAGTGCGCTTTGAACCCAGGCTCTTCCTGGCCTGAAACCGACACTGTACCTTTAGATTACATGGCCTCCCCCCCCCCCCCCCCCCAAATTATGAAGTAAAAAACTTGTAGCATTTTAAATGTTATGAAAAAGAAATATTCAAATTTTTAGGCAAAAGAAAACATAAATTGTTACTAATCACTGAGCAAATAGAACATACGCAAACAAAAATAGAAGATGGCGTAAATGATATTCATTTGTGCCAGTAATTCAACAAGTGAGAAAGCAATAAGCAAAAGTGAGTTGAAATCCATTTTTTAAACAAAATGATGATTCAAAAGGATTCATTATTATCATTTATTGACTCAACAGCTATGCTCACAATTTTGACAAACAAAATTTCAGCACAATTTTTTTCAGCTGTTATACAATTTAAAAGTGTGGATAATAAACAGCTGTATCCAAACAAAAACAAGAATGAATAAGTAATAAATCAAACATATGTTTAATATGTTTTTGTTTTAAATAGTGTTAATTAGGTTATCAAACAGTATAGCTGTCTATAACTATAACTTGCAAGATTACTTCCTGTACTTTTCCTAGTGTCTACATCTGTATACTATGCCAATATGGTCCAAAATTTTGTTGCTAAATAGAACTTACTGTAAGAGAACATGGGCCATCTCTTATATATATAAAACATATAATGGTAGCCTCCGTCAGTCATAGTTGACTATGGATTTTTAAGCGCGCCTAGAAATGTTATTTTTTCTTTTCTTTCAATGTGTATTCTCTTTTTCTATGAATCTGTCTGCTTCTTGTTTGAATTCGAGCATTAGATTGTTTCCAAAGATTGTGGTTTACAGCATTTCTTCCCAGGCTGCAGTGCTTATGTTCAGAGTCTTCATGTCACGTTTATAAATCAAAGTGCTGGGCACCACCTAGCCCTTTTGCCACCTGCTAGTTATATAACATATATATATATATATAGTTCATATATAAAAAGTTCATATTTATTAGGAAAAGAGAACTTCAAAGAATTTACTCGTAGTGCCATTCATAGGAAAATGAATGTGATGATTCAGCTCTGAACTTAAAACTAAAGTCTATGAGCTTCAAAACTAAAATTGTAAAAAACAACCAGCTTTAACTGAAAACTCTGTGCCAGACAACTCTTGCGACATCAGCTTATGTTATCTTTTCAGACCATCCTTACTTAAAACTCACTGGTAAAACCTGAAAGCAGCCAGTTTTCTCTATATCTTGCAAGAGATCCCTTCCTACCATTCTATAACTTTGTCCCAGCGTCTGGTGTTCTGTTGAAATCAGTTAATCGAATGTTTCTAAGTGGCTGTTTTGAGGTCTAGGTTTTTCAGATCAAAGTGTCATTAGTGGCTGCTCACTCACATCTACCGCCCCTGAATCTCTGATCAACTAACACACAAATTGAGTTGCTGGATCAAAAGAATAACTTTCCTAGTGAAGCCCTTGCAAATACCCTTGGAATCTATAGTCAAAAGTTGTATCTCTTGTTACATTTCCTAAAGCACGGACTATACTATTAAATAAATGCAGACTATTTATTACTGCCATGTGATATGAACCACAGAATATTTAGAAAAGATTAATTTAATTGCCCAATACTCACAATTTAAAATTATGCTATTGATTTATCTTCTATTAATGAAAATTATGAAAGAATGCTACAGGACACCCAAAAAAGTCTTATGTGCAGCAAGTGGTCAAAGAGCAATGGGTTGGACCATGCTATCCTATGTGACAAAGGTTTTCCTCAAATAATAAATGTACAAGTCGTAGCTTCAGCACATTTTTAAATGGAAAAAGTTTTTATGCAGTTAAAAAAAAGTATGTAAGTATGCAGGGTTGCAAATGCCTGATTTTTAAAGGTTTACCATGTCTCTCAAAGTATGTACATAATGCCACATTGTATTTCCTTTTTGAAAACTATTAATTTCATATATCATAACAAAGTGATCACATAAAACACTTTGCTGTGTGTGGCTTGTCTTTTCATCATTTTATTCTGCCTTTCAGCATCAAATTAAAATGGAGCATTCTTGACAGTCCTCTTTGGTTTAGTGCCTTGAGTGATGTCAAAAATGTTGCTTCTCCGTCTCTTTAAGGGTCTTTCTCTACCTCTTCTTTTGTAGCATCTGTTAATGCTTGTTACAGATAGCCGAGTGCCAATAACAGCCATTATTAGCCCAAACCATTTAATTTGTTGTCTCTGGATAAAGCTCTGGACTGGTATTACTTCCAATCTTTTCCTGACTTCATTTCCTATTGAGTCTCTTACTGTCACATTAAGCACCTTGAGAAGAAACCTGTTTTCAGTAATTGTGATCCTTCTTTTCACCTTTGCTGTTAACATCCACATCTGTCATTGGTAGCACAACACTGGCTGAAGTAGTAATGAGCTGCATATTGCTTATTTTTAATCAATCAACATGTTTATTTTATATAAAAAATAACATGAGCACTTATGGAGTTGTTCATTGTGCAGTGAGAATGATCCATCAACTACCTACATGTTTTTTTTTTTAATGTGTAAGTTTATCTCTGATTTCATTACTTCCCATGAGCAGGTATTTTGTTATATGGCATTGTAAGATTATTGGTTTGGTGAACAAATTTTAATTGAAAAAGGTTAATAATTATGCATATAGGATTGCTACAGCAAATTACTAAGCTAATGAGCAGCCTATGTAATTAATATATGATACTAATTTTGAGCTAGGCATATACAACACATCACTTTAGCAACACCAAGTGATTTTATATGCTAGGATTATAGTACATATGGTATATCTTGATATATTAGAAACAAAAACAATGCCAGCAAATGAATTGGAAGATCTTGATTGTTTAGACGAACTATGCCTTCTGCTTCAGGTAAGAAAACTCAAGGAAGAGGTAAAAAGTTGAGTATCAAATAGAGGGAAACAAATATCCATTGCTCCAGGTTGCAGATAAAGAATGTGGTGTTAATATTTGATATAACTTGTTAACAATCAGCACAAGTTTGGGTAACATAGTCAGTGTTATGCCAGTGCCATTATCCTTCCTCAGACCAAAATATAGTACTCATTTAGAAAAAACACATTTAGAATCTAGAAATCGTTGATCAGGACAGAGCCTGGGCTCTGTCTCATCATTCTTCCTCAGACCAAAATATAGTACTCATTTAGAAAAAACACATTTAGAATCTAGAAATCGTTGATCAGGACAGAGCCTGGGCTCTGTCTCATCATTCTTCCTCAGAACAAAATATAGTACTCATTTAGAAAAAACATATCTAGAAATCGTTGATCAGGACAGAGCCTGGGTTTCTTGTCCACAATGGAGAAGTTTACTAACAAATTCTCTAAAATGAGTAAAAGAAAAAACAATCTTTACAGCATTTCCCATTTATGGGATCTACAGACGGACGGGGGACTTGTAGGATCAGAGAATAAAGGCAGCTTGTCCAGTGCCGTCACTATGAGTTGGTTGTTCAAGTCTGAATTTTTATTTGATCCCTGATCAGAATGGCTTTGAACCCATTTTCTCTAAAATGAGTAAGACCGACGAAAAAAAAAAATTCATTTTCAGTTGAAAACACTGACTTAGTATTATTTTTAGGAAATGCATGGTAAAATTTTGCTGCTACTGCAGTAGCTGTCTGTGAACTTTGTGAAATACCATGTGATTTATCAGCAAGTGCTTGTGAGCTGCTTAATATTGTGTGAACTGGATTAAATGTCACATGTGGCTGTGAAGATTATAACCATATGCTGAATAATCATGGGGTTATGATGGAACCAATGATCTCATTTACAATTTCCAGAGAAGATAGCCATATGTCAAGCAAATGTTGGGACAAGACAACAGGAGATTTTCACAAGAGACCCACATAGGGGAAACATCAGGATACAGTAGAAAAAGAGGAAGACTTAGAGAGACACTGAAAAGAACACTAATAGGAGAAACAAAGTTAGTTGGTATAGACTAATTGATACGGTCAAACATCTTGCCCAGAACAGAGATCATCATCATCATGTGCCATACCGGTTGGTGTAGGCGATCATGTCATTCCACAATCGTCTATCTACAGTGCATCGTATCAGTTCTGTTGTTGACTGTTTTCCATGCCATGACACCAAGCTATCCAGTATTTTCTCTCTTTGTCGTCCGTGATCTCTCTTTTTCCTTTTATTTTGCCAATTGTAACCAAGTATTCCAACTTTCCACTTCTCATGATGTGCCCGAAAAATGTTGATTGTTTCTTTTTGACGTTTTTTAGGAGCTGCTTTTTTGTGTTGGCCTCTTTGAGAACTTCCTCATTGGTCTTTTTAGCTGTCCAGGGAACTTTCAACATTCTACTGAGAAATCCTATCATTGTGGCCTCTAATCGTCTTTTCATTTGTTTGTCTACTCTGGCCATGATTCGCTTCCACAGGTCAGAATTGGTTCTATATAGCACTGATGAACTCTCTTTCTCATTTCTATTGACATAGATTAGAACAGAGATGGATGTCAAAAAAAACACTTAAGAGTCCTAGGTGATGTCTAACGCCGCTGGAAGGATCAAGTATAGGGGGATAAAATCATATAAGATTGAAGCCTATTATTATAATAATAATAATAAGGGCATCTATGATACAATCTTTCTGTCTTAATCTAATGACATGTAATAACAGAAGAAGAATAAGGAGGAAAAATGTGGATGGAGTCTGTACTTTCAATTCCACTTGTTATTTATATTTTATGCCAAAAATGACATACTACTTCTTTCCTTCCTCATTTGCCTTTCAGTGTCAAGGGGAGATATAATTTGCGGTCTTTTGCTCTTGTTTCCTAGTGTTTCTAATATTCCATCAATCTATCTTTTTCGTGGTAGAGCCTTGGGTCTGGTGTTCTCGCAACATTTATTGAGGGCTTGTGTTGTGTTTTGATCACTCTGCCATGTCACGTGGCCAAACCATTGTAACTGTTGTTTCTTTATATATTCTATGGCAGGGGTTATTGCTAGTTTTTTTCTCAGTTCTTTACTTCTGATCTTGTCTCTCAGGCTGTTTCCTGTCATTCCTCTAGCACACTTCATCTCAGTAGAGGTTATCTTTCTTGCATTTAGAGTCCAGGACTGGCATTGGTAGCACAATGTTGGGATGAAGATTGTATTGTACAGTGCCATTTTGCCTCTAGAGTTATTTCCTTGTTGGACAAAAGTGGTGATAGCTGTCCAATTATTTGACAAGCGATGACATACAAGGTACACGAAATAAAAAAAATAAATAAATAAAAGTCACGGTGTCCAGCAATTTGTTGCTATGATTCTGACAGCATGATCAGACTAAGCAAAGAATCCACAGTGTTGTGTCTCATCACATGTCCTTGTTCTGAACAAACCTCTCAATTTCAGTAAGTGAGCTAATGTCATTACCTCACTTTTAAGCATTCTTCTCAATGCTTATATAGGCCAGCTTCCTTTTCTTTTTCCTGATGTTTCCCATTTATGATATTCTTTGTCTTTGATGTTCTCTTGTTATCTCCATATTGTTTTCTTGATTATAGATAATATTGTAGGCTGCATGGCCATTTCTCTTACATCTGCATTAATCTTGAATTTACTCAGAGATATACAAAATATATTCCTGGCAAATTTGCTTTTTAATGGATACAATTTTCTTTCTATTTCTTTTGTTGCTCTCCAGCTCACACATGCATAAGTAATGGGAGATAATACATTTGAAGGTCCAAACATTTTATAACCTCTCAGGGATTCCTGCATTTGTTAAAAGTTCTGCAATATGTCTAAAACTTCTTTGACAGAATATTTCCAGGTCCAAACGAAGTTAACCAGGATGTTTACATACACACCAGTCATAAACACCCCGCACACACACACCCACCCCCAAAACAAAACATGTTGGTAAAAATATAAAAAGAGGAATGCCAATGACTAGATATAAAGGTGGCTCAACATGAGATCTGAACCCACTCCAAACATAAATCTGTTTTTTTAAGACTAAAAGACATGAGTACTAACAATAATAGAAAGCCCATATACAAACAGTTGTCTATATTAATTTGTAACAGATATATTAATCGATGCTTTTTCTTGATTTGGTCTTTACAGACATTAAATGCAGACTATTATTGATATTTGGTAGTCATGGTCACTGGCAGATACTGAAATAGATGCCCTTAACCCTTAATTATGATACTTATCTGTAACTCATCCAGTTACAATAACGTAGTAAAAATGACTACCACTTGAATGTAACATTAGGTGCTATAAAAATAGTAATCTCTCTGAACTCTTGACACAGTCCCATTGTTCACACTAGGTAAAACATGGGGACTCGAAATTCCTGGCTCAGGTTGATTAATGACCCAAGTTTCACCTCAAGGGCCGGACGTGTCACAGTCTGTCATTACATTCGGTGGCCACATAGTGTTATTCACTGTGTTTCCCCAGTCACAAAGGGTTGTTTGCTGTCTGCCAACAACTAAGGAAATTTCCCTGGCTATAGCAAAACTTAGGCTATTCAAATCAAATGTACTATCAACCCTTACGTATGCGTGTGAAAGCTGGAAAACAACAAGAGATATAGAAACAAAGTTGAACGCATTCGAAAATAAATGTCTAAGGAAAATACTTGTATAGCATGGAACGAATTCAAAACAAATGAGGAAATTAGAGAAATCGCCAATCAACCACTAATATCTTCAGTAATAAAGAAAAGACGATGGTCATACGTTGGACATGTGATGAGAAGAGATAATAACCGAATAGCAAAGCAAGCCCTCATATGGGAAACAACAGGTAAAAGAAAAAGAGGAAGACCCAGGGAGACACTGAGAAGAACATTGATGAGAGAGGCAAGAGCAGCAGGAGTCGGCTCCCTCAATGAGATAGAACTGCTTGCACAGAACAGAGACAGATGGCGAGATTTGATAAAATATCTTTAAAAGAAAACTGCTAGAACAAAAAAATCCATATAGGAGAAGGTGTATCTTGGTCTACGCCCTATGGGCCGTTACGGCTCGAAAGGTCAATAGATAGATAGATAGCAAAATAAAATATTGGGGGCGGAGAGACACGACCAATTACGTGAAAATTTGAGGGTTTTTTTGTGTGCATCTAATGATGTATTTCATGAGCACCAAATAAAAAAAAAAATCCATCAGCAATGGAAATAAATGAAACACTCAGGGGGCACTGAAATTGGTAAATATGAAAGTACATGGGGGGGGGGGGGGGGGGGGGGGGGAAATGTCAAATTTTGAGGAATCTGTGTTTTGATGCAGTAAATTTTACTTTGGTAAGGTAATCTCAGGTTAGGTTAAAAACAAACTGTAACAAATAGCCAGATTTTTGTTCACTCAGTCACTCGTGGAGAGAAACAAGTGTGCAGGTTCAAGGATTGTCTGGGAAAAAGACAGCTGAAGACAAGTCAGGCCAACAATACAACAGAGCAGAAGGCACAAAATAGAATCCAGAGTAACAATCCAAGCTGTTTATTCAATGCAGAATGAACAATTAAGCATCACATTCTATCATAGATACTCTAACATTTATAACTGTGCTATCAAGTCAAGAAGTCTTGCTTGAAAGTAATTCATTATAGAAATAGCAAAACGCAAATTAACAGACACATCAACCAAAGTGTTTATTATTGTGTATAATTGTAACTTGTAATTCATTATTGTATCATAAACTTCAATCTTTTTCATAAATCCAACTGTATTTACTCTCTTCAAATATCTCATAAACATGTTTCATCAAACAAGGATTACACTAGGGTAACAAAAATCCAACTGATATTTACCTCTGAAAATATCCAGTAAGCACAAATAATTTATATTTATTAATTCTTTTTCTGTTAAATAAGTGAGAGAGAGAGACAGTGAGAAAATAATCAACTTGGGAAGTCATCATCTTCAAAATTCTGTGACAATAAAAAATTGGCAGCCAGGTCCTCATTTTTATCACAGGCAAAATAAGCTTGGATGCACATTGGCTCTGGAAAACCTAAGGCCTTCAACTGTAAAAGTGTAAAATTCAAAGGATGTTAAAAACATGAAAACAGTAAGTCAAAACAGATCAATGGTACAGCCTTTTCTTCTGCTGCATTCACATTTACGACTACTCATCATTGTCTGCCCTTAAAAGTACACTAAATATGGGAGCAGCAATAGCCAAGTGGTTAGTGAACTGAACTACTAAATTCAAGAGGTCAGGTTAGATCCAGATTGATGGCTTCCAGGTTCACCCAGTGATGTTGACTACACATTCAAGACTTACAAGGTGACCTGTTTCATAACCTCTCCATTAATTCTGATCTTGCTCTTTGGTGAATCTTTTCACTTTGAGACAACCATCATTTTTGTGTATAAATAGAGAAATATCTCAATATATAAAAACAGTGTAAGAAACAAGGCTCAAATTGAGATTTTCAAACTCCATGGATTTCTCTTTCCATAAAAGTGACCTTCAAAAGACCACCAAAAAGGAATGTAAGCTTCAAGAGTGCAAAGCATATGCCTAGAATAAACACAAAATTTCTCTAGACTATCACATATGTAGAAACTGACAGCTTATAGCACCTTTTAGCAGCTCACATGAAGCATACCCTTTGGTTGAAATATGAAACCTCTATATAGCAAAACCTGAAGATCCTGTTAAAAGTCTACAAGGCTATAGCCTCCATTTTATGTATAATGTATATTTCCTGAGGCATAAAGTGCAAGTTGACAGTCTCAAACAGATTAAGCCCCCACAGTCATATAAAGCACATAATACATACTGACTGTCTCACATAGCCTACAGCTTCAAGATGATATCCTCCCTGATAACCACTTCCCAAAGCTTGAGGCTCTATAGATTACCTTCTACTTATGCTGCAGACATTGTGTGTGAACCTTTTGAAGCTCTGCCTTAGAGTCTATTTCTCTACTTATTTTTTACATTAAAATCTACTTCAAGGAAGCTATAGCTGATTCAATCTCCATTCTCAGTCCGTGTTAGACTAAGCTCCTCTTTGTCCTACAATGACTACCTTTGACTCAAACTGAGAAAATAAGGGAGGCCTGGGGTGATTCTAATCACACAACCTAATAAATGTGTCATTAGTTTTGGTAATATATGGTCAATAACACCACACTTCCTCATACACCCATCAAGGAATGGAGGCAGCTTTGACTTTTCTTTTCTACCTCTTATGTTTGCTGCGAGAACTAATCATGACAAGACTACACCCACACCTGCATACTAAACGATGATCATGATAAGAAAAGTGGAGGCGGGTTCTGTATGGGTAGAATCATTACAGAAGCCAAAAATACATAGGGTCAAATTTGTCTACGTCCCTGGGCATGTGGGAGTATGGAAAAATTAAAGAACGGACAGGTTGGCCTACTGGCCAACCAATGGATCGGGCAGATGTCATCAATGCCTTCCAAGATGTGGGAAGAGCACAGGACTACGACAACCATGGGTCTACGTCACTTCTTCGATGAAAAAGATGGGAGATAAGACAAGCAAAGTCAGAAAAGAGAAATTCAGTGGGTGTATAATAAGACTTATCAACCAACACAGAACTGGAGTCGTCAGACACTGCAAAACTTGCTGAGAAGGGACCTGGGCACCGATAGACATGTTTGGAGTGCAATGATGATGACCCGCAAATAACTCAATAATCAATCATGACACATAACAATGGTAAACACGTGACATATTTTTTGTTCTATTCTTGCCTATTTTCACCCTCCATAGTGGCATAGGTTACCAACAAGAGCTCTCTTCAACCTTTCTATCATGTACTTTCTTGAAAGTCTCTACATCTAGAAAGAATGCTGTTTGATTCTTTATCACACAAAGCATATATTGAAAGAGAGGGAAGAAGAGCAAGAGGCAGACCCAGAATAAGATGGACATCAAAGAAATGTTACAGCAGCATTCAACTGACAATGAATGAAGCCGCCAAGAGGGCAAGAACCAGAACTTTGTATCTCCATTGACACCCAAAAGGGAGGATGTACAAGAGGAAATGAAGAAAGAGAGACTGTCTTTAAAAGTCCCCTCCAGGTGTAATTTATTTTTATCTTTTGTCCTGGCCAAGTAATGAGACGAGAACAGGTGAAACTTACGAAGACAACCACTAAAATCAAGGGAGGAGGAAAAAATAGAGAAAGGTATAAGATAGGAGAACGGCACAGTAATGAGCAAAACTTATTTAGCTGTAAAGATAGAAAGTAGGGGAGATATGGTCACTTATGTTAGTAGACATGGCACTTGATGATGATCTTTGTCTTCATGTGTTTCTATATCCTCCCTGGTTCTTGTTCCCTCAAAAAAAGTTCTAGGTAAGTTCTCATCTAGTAATCTTGGTGGTGTGCTCACCAAGCATGTGTTCTAAACACCCTTGATATCTTTTACTTAGCATTATTTCCACTGTGAGTCAACTTGTGACAATATAATTGCATTTTGTTCTTAAATAACAAAAATTTACTAACACTCAACTACTCACCCTGTCAATAGCTAGTTTCTCTTCAGGTGTGACAGAAATGTAACCAGAGCCAGGTGGAGCTTGTGTACCACCTGCTCCTTGCCTGACTTCCTGATCCGAACCCTCATCTGTCTCATTCATCATACGTACAAAGCTTTCCTGATGCTGACTAATTAACTGCAAATCAAATTGGGGAAATGCCTTTCAATTTTAATTTTAAAAAAAGGAATAAATTATTTTATATTAAAAAAAAAAAAGAGAAAGAATTAACTCTTTCAGGACTATAACAGGAAACACATTATTTTTAGGTTTGGACCAAATTAATTTTCCTGTTTCAAAATATTTCACTATATACCTTTTTCCTATGACTACTTCACACAATAATTTAGATAAATGTGGTATGTGTTATACATCAATAGATACAGAAAATGAAAATAGCAATATATTATTATACGTTATTATTTAATGGAACAAATTTATTTTTTAAAATATAAAATATTCAAAGTAGATCATTTTAAATTCAAAATATTTGTAATCACTTACCTTTTTCCATGTTTAGAAGTGTTGCTACCCATTTGTCTTGAAATATTACACAACATAATTCAAATTCCTCCAAAATATAGTTTATTTGATTAATTTATGTCCACAAGCAACAAAATTATGTACATTTTTGTAAATGATCCCAGAATGAAAAATATGATAAATTTATGTGACATCACAACAATATTATTTACAAGTCAAGTATATTATTTTTATTTACACAACTTGACCTATTTTGTGTGATATGCCCTAAAGTACCAGTTTTGTTATCAGAGTCACTACCACTTGACTCCTCTGAGGCACTGATAGTGCTGGAATAGAGGCATCCACCAGCTAAACCTAAGCCAGATCGTCTTGGTTTTTTAGCATGACTATTACTACCATTACCAACAACAAAATTCTCGACCAAGTCTAAATACTATGAATACTCTATTTCTGAATCACTCAATAACAAGGTTTTGAACATAGATCTAGCTTGTTATGCACTTTATCGTTTTGGTCGACTGCAAGATGTACCAGCAGTGGGCGTGGCCATTATGTGACAGAAATTAGAGGAAAAAAAAAAACAATGAATGTAAATTAACAATTTTCTAATGTTCAAACTCAGAAATAATGTGGTATCAACAGGAAGCTCTGTGAGAACTCTTCTACATCCGGAAAACAAGTATTGGTTGAAATAAAAAATCATTGAAAACGAAATAAATATTCAGCTACACTCGTCAGAGCCGAATTTTCTTGGTAAAGTCGGAAATCAGCAGTTTTTAATCGCACTGACGTGTCAGATAATAGTCCTGAAAGAGTTAAAGGCCAGTGGCTTGCATCCCAACCAATTTAGGATTGGACTTCAAGAACATCATCCAATTTATAATACAATCATATTTTTGTTTCGTTTACCAACCACATTTAACGAAACAAACATGATTAAATACGACATCAAATTATTTTCTCTAAATACATTCATTTATATTGCATTAAATCATATCGCAACTGAGAAAATCAAAATTCAGGTGATCCTATGTTTAGTTATATCTTTCCACCTGTGATATAAACATATTCTTCATCTGGAAAATTTCCTTGTGTCATGGCTTGAATGTTCAAATGATCACATGAGCTGTAAACAGGAGTCTTGTGAATATATTGTGGTGGCTTTTGCTCCAAGACCACTCAAGTATGAATGATACAAAAAAAACAAGACAATTAACAGCAGTGCTAAAAACAATTATACAAAATACAGTAGAAAAAGGAGAAGTCAAAAGACAACTGGACATGTTAAACAAATACTTTTGTACATGAGCCTCAGGGGTTGAGTTGTACTCGATATTGATAAGATGGAAACTTTACTACCTACTTTTGTACATAAGCCTCAGGGGTTGAGTTGTACTCGATACTGATAAGATGGAAACTTTACTACCTACTTTTGTACATGAGCCTCAGGGGTTGAGCTGTACTCACTACTGATAAGATGGAAACTTTACTACCTACTTTTGTACATGAGCCTCAGGGGTTGAGTTGTATTCACTACTGATAAGATGGAAACTTTACTACCTACTTTTGATCATGAGCCTCAGGGGTTGAGTTGTACTCACTACTGATAAGATGGAAACTTTACTACCTACTTTTGTACATGAGCCTCAGGGGTTGAGTTGTACTCACTACTGATAAGATGGAAACTTTACTACCTACTTTTGATCATGAGCCTCAGGGGTTGAGTTGTATTCACTACTGATAAGATGGAAACTTTACTACCTACTTTTGATCATGAGCCTCAGGGGTTGAGTTGTATTCACTACTGATAAGATGGAAACTTTACTACCTACTTTTGTACATGAGCCTCAGCGGTTGAGTTGAACTTGATACTGATAAGATGGAAACTTTACTACCTACTTTTGTACAACATCTTACCAAGTATATGATCACAGCTTATGTTATGATGTAATCAAATAAAACATGACTACTGGGAATGAGCATTTACATGACTACCTAAAAGGTGTCACAGACAGGCTATATATTAAACAATAAAATTCTACTCTACCCTCAGAAGTTCTGGGTTAGTTTGGCCAATTTGTTGCAGAATAGATGGCAAAAGCTGAGGGCTTTCCTGGACAACCTGTCGCATTCGATGAAACTGGGGTTGTGTTCTCAGAAATGCTAAAGGTTCCTCGGCGGCGCCTGATAGAGAAAACACAAAGACATTGCACATTATGAAATCGGCCAATAAATTAAAGTAAAAACTAGAGGACCAGATTTTTACACAGATTCTTTACATTTTATAACCCATTGTAACTTTCAGCCATATATAAATGTAGATCATCATCATCATCATGTGCCATACCGGTTGGTGTAGGCGATCATGTCCCTCCACAATCTTCTATCTACAGTGCATCGTATAAGTTCTGTTGTTGACTGTTTTCCATGCCATGACACCAAGCTATCCAGTATTTTCTCTCTTTGTCGTCCGCAATCTCTCTTTCCTTTTATTTTGCCAGTTTGCTCTTTCTGATGTTTTTTAAGAGCTCCCTTTTTGTGTTGGCCTCTTTGGTCTTTTTAGCTTAAATGTAGATACCAACAAGAAATATACCAACCAAATCTAACTTTTATCCCCCCTTTCACAAATTATTGGTATGCAACTAAATACAAGAAGGCTATAAGCAGCAAGTACCAACACTAGCAAAACAGCTGCTTTTCCAGCAAATAAAACAAATAATCATTACACACACGTACATCTGTCCACCAACAGAAAAGAAACAGAAGCAATATAGAGGAGGCTCAAAACAATGTGTAGGTGTTACTACTACCTTGCAATAAAAAGTAGTACTTGTTGGGACATGAGGTAGGGCTCAATCCCAACCGATGGCTTCTTCCTGGTTCACCCAGCCTTAAATGGGTACCAGATTTTTTTCCAGAACACACTCTAGGTCTCCCTTGTGCCAAGCCTCATTTTGGATATTTCCTATACTTATATGATAAGGGGCCCCTTTATGCTCTCCAAGCAGACAAAAAAGTTTGTTAGTTGTCTCTGTACATAGTTCAAGACTGGTTCTATGTAGCTTCTTTATATTGTGGTCTCATTTCTAATTTTGTCTCTGTACATAGTTCAAGACTGGTTCTATGTAGCTTCTTTATATTGTGGTCTCATTTCTAATTTTGTCTCTGTACATAGTTCAAGACTGGTTCTATGTAGCTTCTTTATATTGTAGTCTCATTTCTAATTTTGTCTCTGTACATAGTTCAAGACTGGTTCTATGTAGCTTCTTTATATTGTAGTCTCATTTCTAATTTTGTCTCATATCACCACTTCAGCCGTTTCCCTTATTTTGCAGTGACTATCTTTCTTCGAAATAAAAATACTATGGCCACAGAGGGTTGAGAGAACAATAATGGAAGGCATGGTTCCTGGGTGACACTATAAGGGCAGACCAAAAAGAAGGTGGTTTATAGACATCAAGGAGACCTTGAACATGACAATAGAAGAATTGTGAGATCTGGCTAGAGACAGAGATTCTTTCCGCTGGGCTGTGGTGATTATTCTGCAAAAGACAAGTGACTTGATGAAGATGATCTTTCTTCTAGCTTATCGTGATTGACCAAGTATAGCCCTGGTAGTACTAGGTAAGAATAAAAATGCTTTGTACAAGATCCTTTATTTGTGCTGATGACAGTGTATTATGTTCAGAAAAAGGGCTAGCTCTAGCTGTTCCAATATCCCAATACTAAAAAATGTTTATCAATAAATGTAATCAAATAACAAAAATGTGCGATAAGTGGTTCACAGCAAATAACTTGTTTCATACCATTTTGAGAATAATAGAAGAAACATGGACAAACATGCAAATACATTACCTTCTACTTGTGAGACACCTGCATTGTTTGTTGGGTTTGAGCTTATTGACTCATTTGACTCACTTTCTCCTGATGTTCTCAATGCTGACTGATTTCCAAATCCCTCTTCGCCTTCATCAGGAATGCCCTAAAATGCCATAAGATCAAAAAGCTGACTGTAACAATGCTAATATCAAGCAGTTACTAAGCAGTTGTGATATAACTGCACAAAAGCAGCAGTCAAGTAATAATCCTTTTCTGTATGTATTGACTATCTATTGAATCATCATCAGTAGACAAACAATGAAAAGATGATTAGAGGCCACAGAGAGGAGATTTCTCATAAGAATGAAGAACATTGAAAGTTCTCTGGACAGCTAAAAAGACCAACAAGGGCATTCTCAAAGAGGCCAACACAAAAAAAGGAGCTCATATAAAACATCAGAAAGAAATAAGCAGCATTTTCCTGGCACATCATGAGAAAAGAAAAGTTGGAGGACTTGGTTACAACTGGCAAAATACAGGGAAAGAGTGATCATGGACAACAAAGAGAGAAGATACTAGATAACTTGGTGTCCTGGCATAGAAAACAGTCAACAACAGAATTGATATGATGCACTGTGGATTGAAAATTGTAGAAGGACATGATCGCTTATGCCAACTGGTATGGCACACAATGATGATTGAATATAAGAGCTATCAATATCTACACACTTTATTGTCCATTTACTTTTCAATGTTCTGGGTAGTTTAAAAATTCACCTAATTAGTAGGAAAATGTAATTCTTTCTCTTTAAGCCTTTAAACAGTGCATTGATTAAGATCATATTCTGATAAGTCTTTTTATTTCTAAGTCAGGTCCAGGTAAAAAAAAAAAAAAGATGTTTGTACTTGAAGAAATGCTAATGGGGTTTCTTGTATTTTCAAGACAGATAAAAAACGTTGACAACAATAGTGTGACAAACCGTATGTCTGGCATTTACCATGTGTCAAACAAATTGTTGATTTTCTACAAATATTTACATTTTAATGGGTCTTTGTAATAAATGTGCACACACTTTGTCATCTGCTGAAGATTTCATTCGAGGGAAGTAACCTGAACTGATATCCAACTTTGAGACAGGTATGTTGGCAGTAAAATATTTAAATGTCTTGATAAGGTGACAGTATTCTCATAGCAATTACCATTGGATAATGATGTACTAGTAACTTCATTATATTAATTCTTCTTTCTGAGGTCACATTTTTGTGTGTGCTTCAACTGGCATTTTAACCTCAAATTGGCAGATGAGTGCAACAGCCACAACACCACTGGGCTCTCTAGAGAAAAATGTTGTGCTAGTGGTTGATTAAGTATATCCTTAAAGTGTTCGGCCTTTCATGACTATATGTCTCTATGTTTCAATAGTTTTTTTTATCATAATAAGTGCCCAACTAGATGTAAAAGTGTTCATCTACATTATACAGTTTTACTGTATTCTGCTATTGCTGCTCTCTCCGCCTTCATTGTCAGGTTATCTACACATGTTCTTTCATTTCTATTGGCTGAGCTTTATACATCCCTGTTTAGTTCTCAATGTTTTTTCTGAGCTCTGTCTTTACATTCACCATGGCTACTGTTGCTTCTCACCTCATTTGGATGATTTCCATGTATTGTCTGATATCTGTGCTCTTATTATCTTTTTTTTTTTTCAGTGCAGCATTTAACTCTGCCGATGTCATTAGAGCTGTATGTAGAATTTCTACTTTGCCTATGCTCGTCTTGTCTAGTTCATGTGGAGTATTAAAATATTCCCATAGGCTGAATCCAGCTCATTATAAATAATTAGTGAATAACTTAAGAAAAAAGAAGAATACTGAATGTAACTAGAAGAGACAGAATCAGAAATGGGGATATGAGGAAAACAGTTTGATCACTGCCAGTAGTAGTAGAGAGTCCCATTATGCCACATGGCGTATAGGGAATATGGTGTCAGTGACCATAATTTTTTTAGACCTTTGGCACATGATTTTGGGGTAATGTGGTTGGTATCATGCAATTGCCACTTTACTTTCCCACAAAAATCCGGTACCCATTTAAGGCTGGGGGAACCTAGTAGCTGTTGATCAGGATCGGACCTGACCTCTTGTCCTTCAGTTCACTAACCACTGAGCTATCAAGGCTACTAAGTACTATCAGTGCTGAATGATATTTAAGAAACACCAAATCAAAGTTTAGACATAGTGGAAAAGACAGACCTAGAAGACAACGGATTAATGAAATAGCAGACATCATGATGAGCTCCAGAAAGAAGACTCACTATTGACCTGAACATTTCATTTTTCCTCAGCACTGAAAGGCAACAAGATAGAGGAAAGTAAATGAATTATTCTAATCAAGTATAAAACCTCAAGACCTGTAACCCATGTTATGCGTCTTTCCTTTGCCCCTGCCCCAAGAACAATTGCAGTCCTCTAATCTAATTGAATGCCTTAAACTAATGAAAATATCAAATTCTCACCGCCAAAAGGTATTCCACTGCTCTCTCTGGGTTATTAAAGCTGGCCCGAAGGGCGCGAACTACACCTTCCCGCTCAAAGCCCATGATCATGATATGCTGCACCATGTCCTCGTAGGCTTGACCAGTAACTAAATTACTCTCTGCAAACTGAAGACTGCCAGACTCTGTCTCTGTTCTTGCTGCTGCTGCAGCTGCTGGGGGTGCTCGGACAGAGCTTGAATTAATCAAAAATAAGCAGTCAGTACAATATTTTTTACATTTCTACACTTATATTTATCTCTCTCTCTCTATATATATATATATAATATAACACTTTAATCTTTGTCATAAGAAGTAAAAAAAATAGTTACACCTTGTATAAATGCATTCTGTCCTGATACTTGATGTGACTTAGATGATTAATATATAAGAAAGTCATAATTTGAGGCAACATAAATCTGGGTTCTACAAAAGAATGTTAGCAGACACAGAGAGATAACAAGGGTAACAAAGATGATTTAAATTAAATCAGTGCACACAGAGAGCCTTTGAACACTATTTTTTAAAAGTGGCCAGGAAAACATGGATATAAGAACACCTACCATTACAGGCATAGCACATGATGATTGTTATACCTGACTGAGATAACAAGAAATCTAACATTTTACAAAATAATAAAGACTATAGGGAATATTTCTGTCAGGTCAGGTGATTTTACCTGCTACTGTATGCAGTAAACAGTACAAACTGTGTCTGCCCTGCTGCCTTGCAGGTAAGCTCGGGAGAGTAAAAGGCTAAGGGAGGGTACCCTGAAGTAAAACAACCCCACTGCCTTGTGGGTGAGACTTTTTAGTCAAAGGCTAGCAGAGCCAACCGTAAACAAACCGATGGAAGGCAACAGAAAACCACTGTCGTAATTTCTTTGTTCAATCATGAATCGCCACAACAATAGAAATCACAATAACAACATTAAGGGGGATTCCAATGGAAAACCCTCGTTCGGTAGGGGACATCATGTGATACCCGATCGTAATCAAACTACTGTAAGCAAAAGAAAGATAAAACAAACTCTAAAGATATGTACTTGGAATGTGAGAACACTCATGCTGAAGGGTAAAATTAAAAACATACAAGAAATGAAAAGAATGGGTTTACATTTACTGGGACTTTGTGAAATGAGATACACCGGATCAGGGGAGATGTATTCTGATAAACATAAAATAATCTATTCTGGGGGTACTGAACACCAAAGAGGAGTAGGTATCATCTTGGATGCAGAAAGGGCAAGAACAGTGAAAGGCGTTTACCCAATATCTGACAGAGTCCTTTTAGTGAAATTGAATGGAAAGCCAATAGACATAAATCTTATACAAGTTTATGCACCAACAGCAGACAGTCTAGAGGAAACGATAAATTTTATAACGAGTTAAATGAGGCTCTTCATGAATGCAGATCACATGAAAACACCATAGTTCTAGGGGAATTTAACGCAAAAGTAGGAAAGAAAAGAGTTGAGGAAGTAGTTGGTCATTATGGTTTAGGCGAGAGGAATGAAAGAGGTGAGAAACTTATTGACTGGGCAAGAACACACAACATGATGATAGGAAACACATGGTTTAAGCAACACCCAAGACGTTTGTGGACATGGAAAAGCCCAGGAGACAACGCACGTAATAAAATTGATTACATAATGATAAGCAATAGGTTTAGAAACAGTCTGGTGTGTGTGAAAACTAGACCAGGGGCAGATTGCAATAGTGATCATGTACTAGTTGTGGGAAAGCTTAGAGTAAAATTAAAAACAACAAAACGAGCCTCAGTTAACATCAAGTTAAATTTAGATTTACTAAAATCAGACAAGAAGCTGCAAGATAAATATAAAATCACAATTCATAACTGCTACAATGCAATAGAGAAGATACAAAGCAATGATGAACAGTGGGAAATGCTAAAAGAATTAATGCAACAAACATCAAAAGAGTTCATACCACCAGTGAGGACAAATTCAAGAAAGAAATGGATGACAGGTGACATTTTGCAGCTAATGGATACAACAAGAAGAAATAAAGAAAATAAAGATGAGTATAAGAGATTAAATAAAGAAATTGTAATAAAATGCAATGAAGCAAAAGAAGCATGGCTAAAAGAGAGATGCAAAGAGATTGAAATGCAACAAAAAGGAGATGCTAAAGCTATATACAAACAAATTGAAGAATTAACAGGAAGAAAACCGCAATAAAAAAGTGAATGTTTAAGATCAAAGGAAGGAGAACTGTTGATTGAACAAGAAAGCATAAGGGAACGATGGACAGAATACATTAAAGATCTTTATAATGATGAATGAACAGAAGTAAATATTAAGGATAATGGAGAAGGACCAGAAATACTCAGAGAAGAAGTGGAAGACGCCTTGCGCAATATGAAAGCAGGCAAAGCACCTGGACCAGATAATATAACTAAAGAAGAGATTAAAGCCATGGGTGATTTTGGAATAGAAATAATAACAAAAATATTGAGTGATATCTACAACAGCGGATATATACCAGCCGACCTGCTCAAATCAATATTCATAGCCCTACCAAAGAAATATGGTGCGATTGAATGCGATGATCATCACACAATAAGCCTTATGAGTCACATGACTAAGATATTACTAAGAATTGTCATGCGAGGAGTGCTAAACAAAATCAGTCCAGAAATTAGTGATGAACAGTGTGGTTTTGTTGGAGGTAAAGGAACGAGCAATGCCATATATATATCATAAGTTCTTTAGTAGAAAGAGCCATAGAGGTGAAAACAGATCCATACTTATGTATGGTTTATACCAAAGCATTTGACAAAGTGAAGCACCAAGAAATAATCAAAATTTTAGAAAGCATAAAATAGACAGCAAAGATCTAAGAATAATAAAGAACATGTACTGGCAACAAACAGCGGCCATAAGAACTGGAAACCAATTGGGAATGTTCCAACAAATAAAACAGGGTGTTAGACAAGGTTGTGTGCTGTCACCAGATTTGTTTAATATTTATAGTGAGATTATTTTAAGATCCATAAGGGGCATGCCTGGAATAACAATTGGAGGTCATAGTATAAATAATCTAAGGTATGCTGATGATACAGTATTAATCGCTAAGAGTGAAAATGAGTTAAAAGAAATGTTGGACATTATAGTGAAAGAAAGCAAAAATAAAGGACTCAGCCTTAATAGCAAAAAGACAGAAGTAATGGTAGCAATAAAGAAAAAACATCACCGCAAAGCACAATAAAGACAAGTGGAACAATAATAAAACAGGTAAATGAATTTAATTATCTGGGAACAATGTTAACCTCATATGGTAGATGTATTAAAGAGGTGAGATGCAGAATGACTCAGGTAAAAGCAGCTTTCCAAAATAATTAGGTAGACATGTAGGTAGACTAGTATGACATGTTATGAAACCACTATCAAATGTCATGTAAGGAGGTGTAATTATCAAATGCATTAACGCATCAAGAATTTCAAGCTTACTGGTTCCTCAAAAACCATCATCATCATTGAGTGCAGTCTCCGCAACGAAGGTTGGCTACCATGGAGCGCCATTCTGCTCTATCTCTTGCTTTGATGGTGCAGGTTGTCATCGGTTGATTTGTCCATCTTTTGATGTTACTCGTCCATGTTAATCTTGGTCTGCCTCTGCCTCTTTTACCTTGTATTTTCCCCTCCAGGATTACTTTCAGTAGCCTGTTGTGTCTTTTAACATGGCCCAAGAATCGCATTTCTCTTGTTCTAATTGTGTTCAGAAGTTCTCTTTTCATTTTTAGTTGTTTCAAGACTTCATCGTTTGTTTTCTTTTCCTTCCATCCAATTCTACCTATTCTTCTATAAATCCACATTTCGAAGGCTTCAATTCTCTGTTCTGTTTTCTTGTCTAATGTCCATGTTTCAGCACCATATAGGAATATTGAGAAGATGTAACATTTTGCTATTCTTAGTTTTAGCTTTGGTGTTATTTGTTTTGATGTTAGTATGTCCTTCATAACATTAAAATTACTTTTTGCCATTCCTATTCTTTTGTTTATTTCAGTTGTACATTTTCCATCACTGGTTATAGTATGTCCAAGGTAGTTATAGTTCTGAACTGTCTCAAGGTCTATTCCTTCAATTTTGATATATCAAAAACCATATAATTTAATAAAGATCTCTTTTTTTTTCCTAATTTTGTTCTGATTGTTTCTCTTATGATCATTTCTTTAATAACAAATTTTACTCATCTAAATTTGGCCTCACATATTTTGAAATATGTTATTTTACTGAAACCCATTAAAGGGAAATGCACTTTAATGAGATACAAAAGTACCTTGAAGGAGCAGTTATCTCAGCAGGTTTTTCACATTGCACTGTTGGTGTGGGTGCAGCTGCTTCCACTGCAGAACTTGCAGGTGCTTCTGCTGCAGCAGGTGTCTCAGCTGGTTTAGGTGGTGCTGCTTTAGGCTATTTGAGAAAACAAACCATGGCAAATAAAATAAATGTCAATATAAAATATGGTGAACTAATACAAAGAAAAAGACAAATTGGTAGACCTAAACTACGATATAAAGATATTCGTAAATCATCTCTGAATGATTTCTCCTTCTGTGAAAATGACTGGGAACATCTGGCAAATGATCACATATCATGGCGAGCCTGTGTAAGGAATGACATAACATCATTTGAGACTGTGCTATGGCAAAACATATAAGAGAAAAGACTCATGAAAAAGGATGGAAAACCCTGTGGATCAATGGGCCTGACTTGTTCATTTTGTGGTCGAGTGCATTTGTCAAACATTGGTAGAATCAGCCACGAGAGAAGCTTTTGGACAAAAACCTCAAATAAAAATTCACAATAGCCTCCACTAAACCGTCTCACAAGATGAAAAAGGCCATTTTATATATATATAGGGAGCTGCGATAGCTCAGTGGTTAGTGAACTGGACTACAAAGAACAAGAGGTAGGGTTCGATCCCAACCGATGGCTTCCAGTTCACCCGACCTTTAATGGGTACCGGATTTTTTTCTGGGAAAGTAAAGCGGAATGAGCATAATACCGACCACATTACCCCAAAAGTCATGTGCCGAAGGTCTGTAAAATTTATGGTCACTAACACCATATTCCCTATACACCACTTGGCGTGACAGGGTACTTTACTTATATATATATATATATATATATATATAATAAAATAATGAGATCCCGGTCGTGGTTAATGCTGAGGTCAACAGCCTCATCTGCGATAACACCGATGAGAAAGATCCAGTCATCTATACAGACGGATCTGTAAGACAACACCAAAGAAGTGCATGGGCATTTACAGCACGCTCGGCAGGCAGAATAGTCTACGAAGACAGTGGTGCATACGTCGTGACCACGAGTAGCATGACAATGGAGGCGATAGCAGTGACCAAGACATTCAAATGGTTAGAGTCACAAGACTACACCCACGCATGTATACTGAGTGATTCGATGAGCATGATAAAAAAAAGTGGAGGCGGGCTCTGTACGCATGCAATGGGTAGAGTCGTTGCAGAAATCCAAAATACGTACGGTCACCTTTGTCTATGTCCCTGGACATGCGGGAGTACGGGGAAATGAAAGGGCGGACAGGTTGGCTAGCTGCGCTGTCGTTGAGGATGGGCAACCAATGGATCGGGCGGACATCATCAATGCCCTCCGAGATGTGGGAAGAGCACAGGACTTCGACAAACACAGATCCACGTCACTTCTTCGGATGATGGAAATGGGAGTTAAGTTGGGCACAGCCAGAAATGAGACACTTAGTGGCCGTGTAAGAAGACTTATCAACCAACATAGAACTGGAGTCGTCAGTCACTGGACACTGAGGGAATTGCTGAGGAGGGGATCTGAGCACCTATGGACATGTTCGGAGTGCAATGATGATGACCCGCAAATAACTCAATATATATATATATATAATTTTTAAATTGATTCACTTTCACTTCAGCATCAAGTACTCTGCTATGCTGGCATAGATGATCATATCTCGTCACAACTTTTTCTCTCAACAGGTGCTTATAATTCTATTGACTTCCTACCAAAACATTCTCTTAAATTGTCATGTATCTTTCCTCTCTATTGCCCTCTACATCTTCTTCTCTTAATTTTTCCAGTTATCACAATATATTCATTTTCGTTATGGCCAAAAAATGATGCTGGAAATTAGTGTCCTTTTTGCTTTGGCCTCTATTTAAATATCCTAAGTACTCTTTACAACTGCCAATGATCCTTGCCAGAATTCATATTCAAACATCAAGACTGGCTCCACACAACAATGAAGGACTCTTTTACTTATTTCTATTGACAAAAATGGACAGCATATCTTTGTCATTCACTGAAACTCCACCTTTGCCTGAGCTGATATTTTGCATCTCACTTTTGTTAGTGCATCTACCATCTCAAATTAACATCGTTCTCAGGTGTTTAAATTCCTTGATCTGTTTTATTACTTTAATTGTGCAATTCTTTGTATAGACACTTCATAAATAATTTCATTAAATTAGGATTTATTGACCAAAATGTTGTATTAGATTCAAGTAAATGCCCAACGTGCTCACAAAAGTGAATATAAAACGACCTACAGTTTATTGGAGCCTCAGTGGTTGAGTGGTTAGTGCGCTCGCTTCCTGACCAAAAGGGTCAAGGTTCAATCCCCAGCAGTGGCTGATTATTGTTGGACTGATAAGGCTCTTGGGTTCACCCAGACTCTAAACATGGGTACCAAAGATTTTTCTGGGAAGTAAAGGCAGCCTGGCGTAATACCGACCACAAAATCCAAAAATATGCCGTGATCATAGAAAAATATGGTCACTAACACCATATTCCCCATATGCCTAGCAAGGCTTGGAGAGAACCTTTACTTTACAGTTTATCTCTTTCATTGCTGAGAGAGGTAATAGTGACATTGTGACCTTCCAGGCATGTCGTAAGAGGCGATTAAGGAGGTTGATCGATGGCTTGACAAGCTGTCATTGTAAAAAGTATTGTTATGGAAACAGCGCCATAATTTTAGAGCAGTGATATGTGCCACTGCAATATGTGCCACTTTGGCACGCAAGGTTTCTGTTTTTGAGATTGTGGTTCTGCCCTATGTGCCGTCTTCGGCTTGAAAGGACAATAGATTGCTGAGAGTTGGCTTTTTTTTATGCTGTCAATTTTATTTGAATAAATTGATATGGCAAAATGAGAACAGAGAAGTAGACACAGAGGAATTTAAGTATAAATTATGTAGCGATATAGACATCTAATAAAAATAAAAAAAAACAATATGGAACTAGGGGTATAAAATGTATATAACAGTGAAGCATACCTTTGTTACCATTACAACGACAAATGCTTTTTCCTCAATTTTATATTCTTCAATCTTTTTTATGTCATCAAGAATTTTACCTGTTAAATTAAAAAAAAAATAAATAAATGACCACAGTTTGTTACACAGTGAAGAGCAAAACCTATATGATTTTTACTAGTGTATGTACTTTCATCATTATCATCAAGTGGCCATCAAGAGGAAGATGTCACTCTCTGGATTGTCAGTCTGAATATTTCTAAATATTTCTAATTACAAAAAAAAAAAAAAAAAAAAAAAAGCTAAGCTATAGTCTACATTAATTGAGACCGACCCAGAGAGACAATGAGAAGAACATTGATCAGAGAGGCAAGAGTAGCAGGAATCGGCTCCCTCATTAAGATAGAGTTGCATGCACAGAACAGAGACAAAGATTTGATAAAAGATATACAAGGATTAAAAAATACTGGAATACAAATTTAGATAAGAGAAAGAGTATCTGGGTCTACGCCTTACGGGCCAGCTACGCCCGTCGATAGATAGATAAGATAGATAGATTACATTAGTGAATGTAGTCTGTAAAGAGGCCTTGTTGTCCATACTTTTCAAAAAGGATATCCTCAATTATTGATTTTTCTAGGTGATCATTTATTTTGAATGTCAAAAAAATGCCAATTAGATACATACTTATTTAGAAAGATTGCAAATGAACTGAATATTCATGTTAACTGTGTTTTTACATAATTTATTAATGCAATCAACATTTATCAAGACATTTATTCTAAAATATAAGAAAGTTTCAGATAAGTAAATACTTTAATGTTTCTTGTCCCAAGCATGTACTAAAATATATCATAAGCAGAACCACGATGATGATCTCAAATGCACGGACTTGTTTGTGAGCTAAGCTGGTCTAAATGTCTAAATGCATAGCAACAGCTGAAGAAGAATTAGCAGAAAAATTAATTACGCCCGAGAGTTAAATATTGTTTGTGTAGTGGCAAAAATAGAACCACTCCAAATATTAATTTTAAGAATGAGGAGAATGTAGCAGACCAAGACATAAAGGGCTGTACAATTTTTTAGGATTATAACTAAAATGCTACTTTGGTTTTAAAATAAACAGCTGTGTTTGAAAGTTAAAAAAAAAATGTCCTGACATTCCCGCTTCAGTGATGTTAATGAATTTCATATTTTGATTGTAGTGTTGAAGTCAGCAGACACAGTGACAGTGTTTGGGAAATGAGGGCAGTAAGAAAGTGTTAGTTAAAATTGGTTCACTTTACAGTTGGTGATAGTTTTGTGAGCTTAGATCACATATGAACAATTAAAATGAGATTGGGAAGTGAAGTTTATAGTCATGTGAAATTAAAATGAGTCCATTTCCAGGCAGAGTTACTGCGAGGATAGTAATGAAGATCAGTCAAGAATGTTGGAATACAGGTTACAGTTATGATAATGATAGGCTACATGAAATACCAAGTGAACATCAAAAGAAAAGTAGTTGGAATTAGATTATTGTATAATAAGGTGTCCAGGCCACTACTAGCAGTGTCAAGTTTGTGAATATTCTACAAGCACTAGAGGAAGATTTGTCAGTATGTCTAGCTATATAAAATGTCTAAAAGTTAGAATATTCTTCTGCGCACACCTTAAGACATCGATATTAATAAGATCGGAAAAAGGATTCGTCAGCTCAAGGCTGGTGACATCTCTATACAGCTTGTCTCAGTATGGTACTGGTCACAAGAACCTTCTATTCAGTGTTGGTATATGGTCAATAGCTCTTGCCCTTTCTCTGTGTCTTGATTCCACAACATAGAGGAAGCTGACCACCAGTAGCACTGGATGGACCCTTTTGAGGTTGAGGGGCCAACCACTCTCGCTGATTGGTGGGACACAACATTGCTTTCTTCTAGATGGTGATATCTTCATAGAGAGAATTACGTTGCACTGTTTAGTTAGACATGTAGCCCAGTGCATCTGATTTCCACATGTCCAGCTTATGTAATTACTTGGTAGCATTGCTACCACTGGAACAGTTGTTCTGGATATGGGGACACAAGCTCCTCTACCACTTTATGTACAAATTTGTACAAGTGTTCTACTGGTACAGTTTTAGTGCATAAAACCTAATTTTATAGTAGAACATCTAAAGAGTTATAGAGTTGCATGGTGTTAGATCTGATCAGCCATGGCTGAGGCAGTCAGAACTGGCTAATACTAGACTAAAAGTAAGAATAATAATAGAAATCTTTGTCTCATAAGACACTGATTTAAGGTGTTACTTGAGATTGTCTGTTTACAGATAACGTGCCTGTTATGACTATGCAGACCGATTTTGGAAAAGCACACCCATTGGCAAATAATTGCATGGAAAAACTGTGTTCGGCCTCTCACATAACTATTTTTCTTCTACCCTTATGCCTTCTGTCAATACTGCTTGCCACCTGTCACAATAGTTTGCAGCCATAACCGATGACTCATCTTCCACATGACATTATCTCAAGTAGATAAAAATTGTTGAAGTGAAGTGGAGGCTGATGGCAGGATTTAATCATCTAATCCCTCTAGCATATATAATGTGTCTAGAAGTAGAGGATGACATTAACAACTTGGTGCCATACATAGTAACCAAATACACAAAGTATTTGATGCATAATTTTTAGCCCTGAATTAACTTGTAGAAGAGAGATTTAGAAGAATAAACGTTATCTGGATCTCGCCATAACATTTTATGTTAAGCTGTTGTAAGCTAATAGGCAACCACCATCCTCATCCTTGATAACTATAACATATTCCTTCCTTCCACCCATCCATCCACCTAGCTATTGTTCTTTCAGGCCGAAGACAGCTTTTAGTATTTCTCTAGATCAGCCTTGTTTTCTTTTACCTTCTGGTTCCCATTTGAGGGCCTGCTTTGAGATTCTTTTGTTTTTTCTTCTCATCATTTGGCCATCAAATGACCACCTTCTTCTTTTGATTATAGTTGATATTTTTGTCATTTTTCTTATTTCTGCACTAGTCTTCCATAGTATACAAATATTTCCTCATGCATTTGTTTTCAAATGCACCCAGCTTATTTTCTATTTCTTTAGTTGTTTTCCAGAACAATTAGGGTGGATAATACATTTGATTTGAAAATCCTGAGCTTTGTTTTGTGCTTAGTAATTTATGTTTCCATATGTTATCAAGGTTTATGAAAGTCATTGCTGACTTTGCTACTCTCATTCTAATATTTTGGTGTTTCCATATTAAGAAGTATTATATTAATTAATAATGTAACTGTAAAGGGAGCACATGAGATAAATATTTATAAGTCAGCACATGGAGATAAAGACATACACTGTACTTTTCCTTGTTGTTTTATTCCACCTTATGTGAATCAGGATCCCACATTTATAGCTAAAGTTCAGTAAATTGTTTATAGTTTATTTCATATAAAACTATCATGACTTTAAGGTCTTGTGATATTTTACACAAACGACACTATACCTGCATAAATTAGCTTCAAACCACCAGCAGGATAATCTTTCCCTTTCTCCAACTCAATTTTGTCTTTTAATTCTTTCACCTGATAAGAAACAGCAAAATAGTTGATACTTTGTTTAAAGTTGTTTCCTGTCATGAAGATAAAGGAATAAATCACTTGTCAGAAGCAGGAACTTATGATGAATAGCATGCCTCCTCTGTTTAGTCTGCCTTCTGTTGCACTACAGTGTATAGTCTTCTATCACAACAATTCATTTAAAAAATCCTAACATTTTAATAATTGATGTACGGATACAAATGATGTATTTTTAGATTCCTATTTATAAATTTACATTTTTAACAATTATTTTGAAACTCGTTTAGAAAATACTTAATTATGGCCATAAAATATATGTAACAGTTTTGATAACCACAACTTCATTTTTGAAATTCTTAATGCAAAAAAAAAAAAAACAGTAAAATTTATACAAGAAATGACATTGCTCGTGCGCATGCACACACATACATACATATAAACAATACTTTAAGCGAACGGAAGATAGAAATTCTTAATTTAGGTATTCCAAGCTTCCTGGCTACCGATTTAGTGTTGAAGGACACTGATGGTAGCTGACAGTCCATAATGAGGTCCCATTTTTAATTTTAAAAAGTCTTCATAAGATAGCAAATGGCTAAGCATCTATTTATACATCAAAAAGTAGATCAGGCAATCCCTAACATCATGGAATACCCCCTATAAAATGATACTAAGTGATTCACCAGTTACAGCCATTTATATGTGCTATAAGTAAATAAAGGTTCTCTCCATGCCTTGCTACGTGTATGGGGAATATGGTGTTAGTGACCATATTTGAGTCACATGACTAAGATATTACTAAGAATCATCACATGAAGAGTGCCAACAAAATCAGTCCAGAAATTAGTGATGAACAGTGTGGTTTTGTTGGAGGTAAAGTTATGAACAATGTCATATACATCATAAGATCTTTAGTAGAAAGAGCCAAAGAGGTGAAAACAGATCAATACCTATGGTTCATAAATTACACCAAGGCATTTGACAAAGTAAAGCACCAAGAAAAAATAAAAATTATAGAAGGCATATACGTAGACAGCAAAAAATAAAAGAATAATAAAGAACATGTACTGGCAACAAACAGTGGCCATAAGAACTGGAAACCAATTGGGAATGTTTCAACAAACAAAACAGGGTGTTAGGCAAGGATGTGTGCTGTCACCAGATTTATTTAATATGTATTCTATTCTATCTATTCTATTGTCCTTTCGAGCCGAAGACGGCACATAGGGCAGAACCACAATCTCAAAAACAGAAACCTTGCGTGCCAAAATGGCACGTATTGCAGAGATCACTGCTTCTAAAGTCTATGGCTCTGTTTACATAACAATACTTTTTACAATAACAGCTTGTCAAGCCATCGATCAACCTCCTTAGTCGCCTCTTACGACATGCCTAGAAGGTCACAGTGTCACTATTGTTTATTCCCTCATAATGAGGCCCTGGTAGCACACGGGAAAGTATAATATAAGTATAATATAATAAGTAATATGTATAGTGAGATTATTTTAAGATCCATAATGGGCATGCCTGGAATAGCAATTGGAGGTCATAATATGAATAATCTAAGGTATGCTGATAATACAGTCTTAAAGACAGAAGTAATGATAGCAACAAAGAAAAAGACATCACCACAATGCACAATAAAGACAAGTGGAACAATATTAAAATAGGTAAATGAATTTCAATATCTGGGACAATGTTAACATCAGATGGTAGATGTACAACAGAGGAGAGATGCAGAATGGCTCAGGAAAAAGCAGCTTTCTAAAAAGTGAGGAAGATACTGTGCAATCCATTTTTGAAAACAGAAAAAAGAAAAAGAGTTTTTAAATGTTATGTAGAACCAGTTTTAACATATGGATGTGAATCATCGACAATAGGACATCAGACAAGAAAATCACTGGAGGCTGTAGAAATGTGGTTTTACAGAAGAATGTTGAGAATACCATGGACAGCTAAGAAGTGTAATGAAAACACACTGAAAGAGACCAAAGCAAAAAGATTTCCAATATGAGGAAGAAACAATCATCATTTTTGGCTATGCAATGTGAAGGGAACAGCTGGAATATACTGTGATAACTGGGAAAATTAAAGGACAAAGAGATAGAGGGAAGCAAAGAGAAAAGATACCAGACAGCTTAAGAGAATGCCTTGGCTGAAGGTCAACAATAGAAATGATAAGTAATTGTCGAGATGGAAAGTTGTGGAGAGACATGATCACCTAAGCCAGAAGGCATGGTGCTTGATGATGATAACCACATTTTTATACAACCATCATACATTTTCGGGTGATGTGTTTGGTATCACGTCAAGCTGCCTTATTTCCAAGATAATCTCTGGTACCAGTTTTCAGAACCTGGGTGAACCTCAAAGCCTTTGTCAGTCCGAAAAAAAGTAACACTTCTGGAATTTTAACTCAGACCACTTCTGATCAGAAGCGAACACACTAACCACTCAGCCACAGAGTCTCCTACACATTATAAGTGAGTTAAATGACGAGAAACAGTCAAAATATTATAATGGTAATTTACAGCATCTGGACCATCATCAAATACAAAAATAAATATTGAAGACCAATTAAAGGAATTATTGTTGTTTTCATTTATTTGTATCAAAGCTGTTAAATTTCAAAGAGATCTGACCACCATTTGATGTGCTTTTGAAATGAATAAAGAGTCATCTTTCTTCCAATAAAATAACATCATACCATTATTTATCATATAATCATAATCTTTCAAGATCTTATGGAACATGGAGTAGGCATGACCTAGATTGTGCTCATTAGCGATGAACAGTGTGGTTTTGTTGGAGGTAAAGGAACAAGCAATGCCACATATATCATCAGATCTTTAGTAGAAAGAGCCATAGAGGTGAAAACAGATCTATACCTATGTTTCATAGATTATACCAAAGCATTTGACAAAGCAAAGCATCAAGAAATAATCAAAATTTTAGAAAGCATAAACATAGACAGCAAAGATCTAAGAATAATAAAGAACTTGTATTGGCAACAAACAGTGGCCAAAAGAACTGGAAACCAATTGGGAATGTTTCAACAAATAAAATAGGGTGTTAGACAAGGTTGTGAGCTGTCACCAGATTTGTTTAATATTTATAGTGAGATTATTTTAAGATCCATAAGTGGCATGCCTGGAATAACAATTGGAGGTCATAATATAAATAATCTAAGGTATGCTGATGATACAGTCTTAATCACTAAGAGTGAAAATGAGTTACAAGAAATGTTGGACATTATAGTGAAACAAAGCAAAAATAAAGGACTCAGCCTTAATAGCAAAAAGACATCACAAAAGGTAATGGTAACAACAAAGAAAAAGACATCACCTCAGTGCAAAATAAAGACAAGTGGAACTATATTAAAACAGGTAAATGAATTTAAATATTTGGGAACTTTGTTAACCTCAGACGGAAGATGCACAAAAGAGGTGAGATGCAGAATGGCTCAGGCAAAGACAGCTTTCCAAAAAATGAGGAAAATACTATGCAATCCATTTTTGACAATAGTGACAAGAAAAAGAATTCTTAAATGTTATGTAGAGCCAGTCTTAACATATGGATACGAATCATGGATAATAGGACAAAAGACAAGAAAATCACTGGAGTCTGTAGAAATGTGGTTTTACAGAACAATGTTGAGAGTACCATGGACAGCTAAGAAGAGTAATGAAAATGTTCTGAAAGAGGTCAAAGCAAACAAAGAGCTAATTACCAATATTATGAAGAAACAATCATCATTTTTTGGCCATGTATTGAGAAGAGAACAACTGGAATATATTGTAACAACAGGAAAAATTGAGGGACAAAGAGATAGAGGGAAGCAAAGAGAGAAAATACCAGACAGCTTAAGAGAATGGCTTGGCAGAAGGTCAACAACAGAAATGATAAAGAACTGTCGAGATCAAAAGTTGTGGAGAGACATGATCACCTACGCCAGCAGGCCCGGTACTTGATGATGATGAGATTGTGCTCTTGATAGTCTAGTATAAGGTCTATCTGATATACTGAAAACGCTCTTTGTTATAATAATTCACTTTAAAATGTAATTACTTTCTTTGTTAAATAATTGATGTAAAGAAAGAATAAGAATACACAAACAGTACAGACATGAATAAGGTAATTGTTGAAAATTTTCTACCTACAATCACAGTCAAGGGCTATAACTTTCTCATCTGTGACTATCTAGCAGTTATTATTATTACTATTTTAATCAGAGTTTATGCCATTGTAAAAATTACAAACTCAAACTACAAATTCTGGGAATTCAACAGTTTGCTGCGAGCAAACATACCCCCCCCCCCCCAACCTTCCTAATTATTGCTTCTGGTAACCTTGAAGGTTGGATTTTTATCTTACCAATAATCATGCATTTCGTAAAAAAGTACAAAGCTCCTGTAAAAATGGGGTTCTTTAATTTGATAAATTTGGCCAATTTTCAAGAAATTTTTTTTTTTATGATGGAGGAAATCTCATCAATCAAACCTTTGTAACATGAAATAGACAGCAAATGACGCTACAAGGAAGCCGAGCAAATGGCTGGAATGGCAGCCAATGTGTCAACAGACAATGTAACACCCCTGGAAGTCACAGCGCCATGTATTCGAATTTCAGACCATAATCAAACCTAAGTCAGGAAATGATTGTCGCATCCAATTCCTGTGTCTCTTCTTAGGTAAACACAGTTTTTTTTAACACAAGTTCAAAGAAAATACCACTTTCCAAACTCCAAATGTAATAATTAGTGTTCATCATATTGATGAATATATCACAAAAATATAACTCTTGGATAGGTGTCATAATCTACAGTTAATCATGTATGTTTCAGATTTAAAAAAAAAAGGTGAACTATATACATTTTTTTAAACAATTGTGTACAATAAACAATAAGACAGTACTGCTGAGTACTCACATTCATTACTACTGTAATGTAGTATAGATGTTTTGGGAATCGATAGATGCCGGTTTCTGGAAGTTGTGGTTACTATGCATCTGGCCACCATTGGTCATTGCAGTTGTCCAAAGGAGGTCCTAATCATACCTACATTGCTCCCAATGGCATTTCCAGAAATTTTTAAGGAAACCTTTGTTGTTTTCTAATAAAGAGAGTTTCCTCTGCCATTTTATAAAGCCAGATGTGGATATCGATCAGATTTATTTTACAGAGAGTTTTTCTGCTTCATACAACGATTTCAGCATCTTCTTTTTACATAAGTATGTGAAATAGTTGTCATGTTATCCAGGGTACAGTGGCACTTGCTGGTAGTTCCTATATTGAGTTTGGTGAACATGTGATTTCTCATTCTGTTGTGGCCAATGAGTAGGCGAATCCTGATGACTTGATCCCTACTTGATAGTTGGAGGTATCCGTCCTCGTTATACTTTCATTGTTGAATTTTAAGTCATTATGAAGGGAAAAAAATGCTACTTTGCATTAAAATAATATTGATAAAGTGATTCCGTGATCACTTACACATGTATGTGCAAAGTTTTAAAGATATATTTAAGAAATTATTGGCAATTAAGTCACCACACCATTATCGGATACTTTGCCATTGATGGCATGGTCGCAAATCATCATGTGCCGCTTACATGAGTCCACTGTTGAATCAGCAACTCCAAAATAGCAGTTAATTTTTTAGTAAACTAATATGGATATTTAGATTCAGCTTCCAATTTTACATAAAGTATGTATGATCTCAAAGTGATTTGTAGTGGAATTAATTTTAAAATTAAATTTCTGTGTCGTTACTAACTAAATTCTGACTAGTGATTGATGGTCTGGACTAAAACTAAACTGTTAATTTCTGTTTATTTTATTGTTTTATTAAAATTAAAAACTGTATTTTTTGGGTCATCTTTCTCATTCATTCATGATTCTTAATCATTTCTTTCACTCAATTTATTTTGATTTATAACTTTTAATGATTCAATTCTTATATATTATTAAATAAGATGAAGAATAATGAATAATCAAGATGTGAAATAATATTGAATTTTTTTTCCCTCTCGTGCACAACACTACATTTCATTCCTTCATATATTGTTCTTATCAGGTTAATAAACTTTATGGGGATTCCATAATGGCTCAGTAACTTCCAAAGCATTCCTCTGTCTAAACTGTCAAATGCCTTTTCATAATCTATGGATCCAATATAAAGTGGGGACTGTTATTCTAAACTTTGTTCAACTATTATACGTAAGGTAGTTTGATCACCACATGATATGTTTTTCCTAAAACCTGCTTGTTCATCTCTCATGTTTCTCTATGGCCTCTTTTAGTCTCTTCACAATGATTCTGCTTAATAATTTTCCTGGCACTGATAATAGCATAATTCCCTTTTAATTTGTGCACTCCTGGTAAACTTCCTTTATTTGGTAGTTTGATCATAAAACCTTCTTTCCAGTCTTTAGGTATTTCTTCCCCTTCCCATATTTTTTCAAGTAGATTATCTGGAGAGTTATTTTGGCCTGGTCTGTTCAGCGTTTCTTCAAAATGCTCCTTCTATCTCTTTATTTGTTCCCTTATATTACTAAGCAGATTTCCTTTCATATTTTTAATAAAGGCATTGATTTGTTTGTATGTTCCACTTAATTTATTTGTGCTGCTGTACAGTAACCTTCCTTTATTTGCAGCTTGATCTGTCTTTTTAGCTAGTTCATCTATATATATTACCAAATTGACAATTATGAAGATACAGACTTTCATTAATGGATCCTTACGCAAAATAAAAGGATAGAAATGGCAGGACAAAATCACTAACATAATATATTATGGAAATGTACCAGTCAAATACCAGTGGATAAAGAGATACAGCAAAGACGATGGCACAGGATAGGACACAAACTACGGAAGCTGACTGACAGTATTACACAACAGGCCCTTTTTTGGAATCCCCAGGGGAAAATACAAATAGGAAGACCAAAGAATTCTTGGAGAAGTCGGAAGCAGAGATGAAGATGATGGGGAAGACATGAAATGATGTTAAAAGAATGGCAAGAAACAGAACGACTTGGAAAGTGTTTGTTGAAGACCTCTATGCTCCACAGGGAGCTGAAAGGTAGATGAAGAATCTATATATATTTCTTGTTATCCCTTTTAAATGCATCTTCTCACTTCTTTGTTCACCTCTGTAAAAGTTTCCTGTGTCTTAGTCTTGGCTTTGACTCACTTTTAAGGCTATTTTATTTAGTGTCTCTAGCTATTGTGTTTTCACTATATAAATTATTCACTATTTCAATATTTCATAATTTATTAGGGAAAAAACAATACCAAAGTGGGCACAGTTACACTGTAACTAAGTTTAGTCCAAATAATAAATTATTAATTATACTACTAAATATTATTAGTAATAGACTAATTGAGTAATAGTAATACTATTTATTTATGGTATAGCAAGTCTAATTCTGAATTAACTGGTGTAGTTGATGACTCAACTCATCTGATCAGTGTCATGAAGCTGTCAATTCACAATTATAAAATAACACTCACAGTTGAATTAGTTGAGAAACAGTACAGTCTAACACGCCTGACCTGTCCAACAGTCTGTTGTTCACTGATATTCTGTGTGTCACACTGTTACAAGTCAACAAGTAAACTGTAAAGTAGTCAGTAGTGTAAAGTAAGTCAGTCACTGACTGAGTCAGTACTTAAAATAGTATAGCAGTTAAAAGTTAGTTTTAGTTTAGTCAATTTTAATTTTAGTGTGTAACTCTATCACTATCAAGTATCACTACTATACTATCAGTGATGAGTGACTATCAGTACTATCACCTGACCTATGTCAATATTAATTTTTTTTTAAATTTAATTTAATAGGACTCGTTAGGTAGCAATTGAAAAGACTTGAAAAGTAAAAGTTAGTTGAATTCGTCGTTCGTCAGTCGTCAGCCTGAGCTGGAGAGGAGTTTGCACCATCCACGGTACAGTCATCACTCAGCAGACTCTGAGAGTGTATATCAAAAATGCTAATCACACTGTCACACACAATATATTATATATAAATACCCTAGAGTTTAGTCTTAGTAGTTAGTCTAGTACTGCTACTTATACTACTAGTACTAGTGAAAAGTGAGTGACTCTGACTGCTCCGACACTGCTCGCCTCACTCGACTCATTCAATGATTCACTCGAGTTACAAAGAATAAGCACTTACTGTAATTTCAGGGTCAACTTCCAGCTTAAATGTTTGCTGCTGCAAAGTTTTAAGCGTGATCATCATTTTCAAAATGTTTTATTTTCCTTCGTGTACACCCAACAAGTTGATGTTAGCGAAAGAAGCGATGTCTCCCTTGTCATCGAGCCGCCATTAAAATGTAATCCAGCGCCAAATACGCTGACTTAATATTAATATTCCAATTAATATCATTGCAATTAGAGCTTAAATAAATATCTATAGAATCTATAAATCTATGTAAAAATATTTTGCAATTTGTATGCAGTAAAATTGCTATGTAGTATATATTTAAAACGAATGAGAGTTTGTTATGTTTCAACTGCGAAGGACCTTGCCATGTATTTCCGTTTCCCAATCCGTCTGCTGCTTAAATCCTGATAAAATTAGTCTGAGACTCATCGCTTGAAATTGTAAAAATGTCCATTTATAATTTTGTGATGACTCAAGCGTCTACCTATGAAACATAAACATATATAGGTAAAATCATAGTTTAGTCATATAATTTTGTAAGCGAAACGAGGGATCTCCCCTTAGTTGGTGTGGCAACAAAACACTACTGAGTAAGACTACATTCTTCTACATGAATATCTGATCATACCGTACGGCACGGGACGTCCATACGACACGTAGATTTGACTACTACACATGACATGAGTACAATTTGAATAAACAGTCAGTACAGTGAGAGTCGAGTTATGAGGCCTCATCAGTAATTTTCAGATTTGAAGTTGAATTACTAAAAAAAATATTTTGATTTTAGTCTTTTCAGAGTTTAGCGTTTTTATGTGTATTATACTTTTATTGTGTAGTCCGTTTTTTGTGTGTTTAGTAGTTTATGACTTTTTACCCCAACGCGTTTTTGTTTTTCTCTACAATTACAATTTATCGAGTGCTGACTCCACTCCGCATGAAAGATAGCAGTGCCATAGGCTGATAAGTGATATGTCAATCTTTTGATGATGTTACTCGTCCATTTTAATGTTATAGTTCGCTTCAGATTTTTTGCCTCACTTCAAAAAACCACAGCTCAGCAACCATTTGTGCTACAGTGCTGATATTTTGCATGTAACCTACTGAATCTCATAACGTAATAGAAAAAATAAATTCATTGCAAACAAACTGCTGGTTTTTCTTGTGCGCTTGCTTACCAGGAGGATAAAAGTATGATTAAACTTGGGCACATTTGAATCAAAATTTAAGAGTATTTACCCCTTCCATATCACTTCAAGAATGATTTAAACATCTTCATTTGGGAATTTCCTTTATATGTTGGTGGGTAAAGGCACCGGTTTACACTATTGAATTGCAAATGTCAGATTTTTGTCAATATTTGCACATATGTGTAGCAAATTTCTCTTATATTCGGTGCGCAATTCTGGTTTTGCACTTACTGGATTAAAATTGTCAACTTTTTGTATCACATCATTAGTATAATGTCACCAAAAATACAAAATCAAATTATTTACATAGGCCTGTTTTGTGAGTTGTGCCCTTAACAATGAGTTTAAAGTTGAAATTTGTTACTGAACAAAATATTACAAAGAAATTATATTTATATTTTTGTAGAGAGGCAAAACGAGGGAGTCTATATCACAGCATATCAAATCCTGAAAAGAGAACGATGCACGTGTTAGGTTTAAGTAAACGTAAACGGTCGTTTCATAGATCGGTGAAAAATGTTCAATGTGAATGTTCAAGGAAAGAAAGAAGTCGAGGAAGAAAACATTTGTTAGACAGTTTTGACAGAGAACTTGTCCGCAGAGAGATTTGTAAAATGTTTGACTTAGGGGAAGAAGTTACCATAAGGAAACTTAAGATTTGGCTTAAAAAGAACACCAGTATTGATGTATCAAAAACCACACTATGGAGAAGTGTGCGGAGTTTAGGCTTCACTTTTAGAAAATATTCTTGTGGAAGAAACATCATTTGCGAGAAACCTCATTTAGTAGCTGCAAGAAGCAAATATTTACGTGAAGTTAGACAAATGCGTAATGAAGATTATGACATTGTGTACTTGGACGAAACATGGATTAATGCCCACCACACAAATGAAAAAGAATGGCAGTCATTAGATGGGACTATTAAAAGGTATGTACCTAGCAGCAAAGGAAAGCGCCTTATAGTGGCACATGCTGGGAGCAAAAATAATGGCCTGGTGGAGAATGCTGAACTTGTTTTTATTGCAAAGTCAACTGATAACCAGGATTATCATTCAGAGATGAACAGTCATATGTTCAGAGATTGGATTAAAGACACTCTTTTGCCTTTATTAGATCGACCATCTTGTTTGATCATGGATAATGCATCTTACCATAACAAAGTGGCACAAGAAGATAAAGTTCCAACATCATCAAGCACTAAAGCTGAAATAAAGACATGGCTGACAAGGGAACAAATACCATTTAACGATATGTATCTCAAGCCTGAATTACTTTCACTTGTAAAACAGATACAACGGCCAAAGATATTTCAAATAGATAAATTAATTGAAGAACATGGTCATAGATGTTTGAGGCTGCCTCCATATCACTCACACCTAAATCCTATTGAATTAGTTTGGGCAAAGATCAAAGGGCAAGTAGCATCCGAAAATAAAACTTTCAAATTATCTGATGTTAAAGAGCTTACCAATGTTGCTATTTCAAACATAGACAAAGATTATTGGGCTAGTTGTGAAGACCATGTTATGGTTGAGGAAGATAAGTATTGGAGAAACGATGGTCTGTGGGTTATTCAACCAAAAATGGTAATACGTCTATTAGATTCGGCAGATTCTGAATAAAACTCATTTGTTTGAACTTACTGAAGTGACTTTGTTGGAGTTGGAAACTCTGGATACGGACCACTTCAGGAACTGTTTTTTTAGTGAGTTGACGATGTATTCTGTGTTCTTAAAATAAATAATTTCTATTCGGTGAATGTTCGGCCTATTTTGATTTGATTCAATATTAGTTGTATAATTAAAAGAGCCCAATCCAAATGGGTAGCATGTTGTGAAAAAGTGCAATTGTGGCGGTTTATTCCCCTATACACCTTCAGGCATGACAGGAACACTTACTTACTTACTCTCTTATTATAAAGTAATAATGTCCCTTATATAAAAATAAAAGTTACGCCTTTTCCTCTAAAAAGTGTAAAAGATCTTCATTTACCGTACATTCTGTTTTTTGTGTCAAAATAAATACAAATATGAAGGAGATCAAAGGAAGTTGCCGCTTTGAGTAAACGGTAACACATACGATAATTTAAATGATAAATTCGTTACGTCATTGAAAATCTAAGGTCGCATGCAAAAAATCATGGTATTCCATCAGACGGTTTTCGAGATATTACTGGAATTAGGGAGGCAAACAATCTGAAACAAACTATAGTATTAGTCTGCCTCTGCTACCCTGTATTTTCACTTCCAATATTACTTTATTCTTAGTGTAGGCTGTTGTGTCTTTTAGCATGCCCCAAAAATGTCATTTGTCTTGTTAGGTACTAATTCACAATTGTGTTTAGTAATTCTCATTTAATTTTTAGTTGTCTAAAACTTCATTTGTTCTCTTTTCTTTCCATTCAATTCTATCTATTCTTCTATGAATCCACACTTCAAAGGCTTCAATTTTCTGTTCTGTTATCTTGTCTAACTAATCTCTAAATAAGAGAAACAAAAGACTAATTCATCTCTACAACTAGGGGTCCAAATAAAGTGCAATGATGTTGCTCAAGGGGGCATTACTCTTTCGAAAATAATTTATATAACTAAACTAGGATTTTACCCATATATTATTTGTTTAGTAACTTTTTGATACTGCTGGTAAATGTCATTCAACGTTCAGTTTTTATTTTTATGGGAATTTCATCTTCATCATTGAGTTGCTTAAATCATGGAGCGCCGCATCCGCTCTGTCTCTTGCTTTGATGGTGCAGGTTGTCATAGGCTGACTAGTCCATCTTTTGATGTTACTTGCCCATGTTAGTCTTGGTCTGCCTCTGTCTCTTTTATCTTGGTTTTTCCCTTCCAAGATTACTTTTAGAAGGATTCTGTGTCCTACATGATGACATGTCCCAAAAATCTCATTTGTCTTGTTTAAATTGTATTTAGTAGTTCTCTTTTCATTTTTAGTTGTTCCAAGACTTTTTTAGACTTTATCATTTGTTTTTTTATCCAATTCCAATGGGAATTTAGACTAGAGCAAAAATCCAATCTGCAATGAAACAGGATGGTATTTCAAGTACTCGTCTTAACTTTTCTTAACTCTAATTATGATACCTATATGTGACTGGCGTGTTTGCGATACTATAGTAAAAATTACTACCACTTAAATGTAACATTCATCATCATGCCATATCCATATTGTAGGCAATCAGTCCTTCCACAATAATCTATTCACGGTACATTGTATCAATTTTGTTGTTGACTTTTCCATGCTATCTAGTATCTTCTCTCTGTCGTCAACAATCTCTTTTCCCTGTATTTTGCCACTTGTAACCAAGTATTCCAACTTTCCTCTTCCTGATGTGCCTGAAAAATGGTGATTTTTTTTCTGGTGGCTGCCCAGGGAATTTCAAACATTCTTCTGAGAAATCCAATCTCTTTTGCCTCTAATCATCTTTTCATTTGTTTACTGTCCATGATTCACTTCCATAGGTCAGAATTGACCCTATATAGCTCTGATGAACTCTCTTTCTCATTTCTATTGACATAGACTTTGTATAAGACGGCACAGGCGGTTGAGCAATTATGGATTTTAATTTGTTTGCAGTGATACCAGGGCCAACCATAACAGTTCCCCACCCTGGTCTTGTAGAACAAGCTTTCTGTCTGGTTGTTGTGTTACAGTGTGACTCAGTCATGGGCGATAATGGAAGAATAGAAGAATATGACGATAGACAGAAGAATAAAAGAATGATGCGATGACGATGTGAGGTAGGATAGTTTTAGGCGGCGTTGAGGTAGGATAGTTTTAGGCGGCGTAGAAAAGACAATCTTCAGAGGATTAGCAAGGAGACGTTAAGTCTACCCAACTCAGCCGCTGAGTCGTAATCAACTCTTAGATTACAGGTATAGGCGCACATATGTCCAGTCTGAAGCTTGTAAGTTATGTAACGCGACGAAGCAGTTGATAAGCTCCAGTCGCGCAGGTGTGGACACGGAGTAGAGTATCACTAAGACTAGACCGGAAACTCTTATATCGGCGGACGCCTTGAAGTCCAGAGAAGACCTGAGATGAAAGCGGACAATTAAACTGCCCCGCGTAAAACAAAGGGCCAAGGGAGGAGTTATGTTGTAGGTTTTTAGTTGTGGGAAAAGGTTTGAGAAGATTGACAGGTTGTCGATTAAAGTAATAAACTATGGACATGGTCAAGAAAGGCGGAGTTAAGAAGTAGTGACGGTCAACAGACGTAGGTTAGGCCGTATCAGTGGTCGGGGGGTGTGGTCACCGGGGACTTAACGCTGAGACCCTGGGAACTAGAGATGCCCAGAATGCTTTGGCGAGGGGCAGTAGCTAGAGGAAGACTAAGAAGCCAGGGCTTGACTGAAACGGACGGTCGGCCAGAGACTCAGAGAGACATTCAGCTACACTCAGTGAGACTCGGCTACACTCAGCCAGACTCGATACAATTCGGCCACACTCGGCCAGACTGAGCACATTCAGATACTAGTTCCTCAGCACTATCAGAAAGAGACAGGCAGATGTACTTAAGAATACTATACGGAGTAAACGGTCAACAAGATAGATAGATAACCACAGATAGAACTTTATGAATACGAAACTGCCACACACAAACGTTATTTGACAATTCATCATCGCCGATAGGCTATGTCAAGTAACACCAATAAAAACGTTGTTTATACTTGTTTAAAAAGGTTGATGAGTTATATATGTGTGTCTCCAAGGAAAGAACAAGTAGTAAGTCAGAAAGAAGCATGAAGAAGTCCTGCAACATCACATTACGTTCTGTTGCCGTGACGCAGGATTTTATTCTTTTAAAGAAGGACCTGGAAGAAAAAAAAGTAAGAATTTTCTCTTAACCAACTCTGACGTCCATCTACGCACTTCCAGCGTAAACCTACGCACTTCCAGCGTAAACCTACATACTTACAGCAACGAGTGCCACCGAGCAGCCAAGAAATTATAAGAAAAACACTATATTTACTATACAGAACACATTGTGAAAAAAAAACACTAGAGAAGCTGTCAGTTCGCGACTTTTTACTATTCCGGAGGTGAAAGATTACTTGTGTTTGAAATAAATGTGAAATGCATCGGACAGCAAAGAGAACCTTATGCCTTATGTGAAAACTGATGTCCACGTTGAGAACCTGAAAAAAAAGACTAAGTAGTTAATTATTGTTTTAAATGAGTATATTATTGTGTAGTTTTTAGGATGTTATAAGGTGTGTTAGGTATTCCATGGACTTCAGAAGCATGTAAGTTGGATTTTTCTTATATATTTTAGAGATGCATATATGTTGTAACAAGGTTGTGTGAAGTAAATAAGTTTTTTCTTGAGTGTTAGTGGAAGAAAGTAGAAAGGCTTTGACTTATCTAAACGTGTGTGTGTGCGTGTGTTTTGCTAGCGAACAAATTTATTAATTATTAAGAAGGCGCAGAGGTACCCAGTTTGTTTAGGAAGTACAATTTTTTTCTTTACCTTAATTCTTGTTGGTATATATATGTTATAACGATTTAAGTAGAAAGAATAAGTAAGACGAGAAGTTAAGTGGTCAACAAGAATCTCTAGTATTAACAACAATATGGAACCTAACGAGACGTTGGAGGCTACTAACGACATGATAAAACAGATAGGAGGGGTGTTAAATAAATTGAGCACCGCCATAACCAATCAAGGGGTATACGCGGGTATACAGAACTACAGCGGGGAACAGGCAAACTTCAAAAGATGGATAACTGAGATTGAGAAGTTTGCCTATATATCGCACATACCTCCAAATGAGATGCGAAATATAGCATTCCAGACTAGTTCTGACGGAGTCTCAGAATTTCTGAGGAGAAGGATAGAACAGGTGCCCGTCGAAGAATGGCCAATGGTCAAGAAGGAACTACAGAAGAGATTCTCAAACGACGGAGATGCACAGTACATGTTCATCAAGCTGAGGAAGGTCAAACAAGAAGCACAAGAATCAGTACAAGCTTACAGCGACAGGTTGCTAAGCCTAGCAGAAAAGGCGTACATGAATCAAAACATGAACGACCCAATTGTGCAAGGACAATTGACGGCCATGTTTATAGACGGGCTAGTAGAGACGGGGTTAAAAATGCACCTTTTTAGGAAGGGCCCCGACACGCTCGATCGAGCATTAGATCTAGCCAGAGCGGAAGAAAACTTAAGAGAAAGGCTACCGACTCAAGATGAATTTCGTGGTCAACCACATCAAGGATATAGAAGCCCCCGGAGAGAACAGATAAGAGAACTAAATCATAGGACCCGAAGAATAGAACAACCGAGAGAACTGGAACATGCCCCTATGGAGGTCGACCACGGTAGACGTCGCTGGAGTGGAGTGAGATGGGAACAGTCTAGAAGAGTCGACCTCATTGGAGAGCAACGAAGGTGTTACAATTGCAACAGGGTAGGTCACATTGCTAGGGACTGTAGAGCACGTAATAGTGTGACGTCTAAGAATTACCCAGGACGGGTAAGTAGTCAAGGGAATCGGGGAAACTAAAGCATCGCTCCAGAACCCAGACCGCCAGGAGGGATGTAATGAGATATAGGTCTGGAGAACAAGAAGAACTTACAGGAGATCCTAGTTCATGTACGGTAAAGGTAGATAAGTGTAGGTTTAGGGCTTTAATTGATACGGGAGCCGAGGTGAGTGTTATAAAGGACACCGTTTACAGAACGCTGAGGAAGCAGTTTAAATTAAAGAAGTCCGACGACCGGTTAATGTCAGCTAATGGAGGGACTCTACAAGTAGTGGGAACTACCGTCTTGGATCTACGGATAGGAAATACCATATGGAGACAACAATTTAGAGTAATACGAGGATTATCCAGATCAATGATACTGGGGAGAGACTTCCTCTTCAGGAGAGGGGTGAGAATCTATTTTGATCTTAGGAAAATTAAGGTGGGGAAAGAATGGGTTACCATGGAAAATGACCTACACATTGCCAGCCTGGTGAGATCTAGAAGAACAGTGGCATTAAAGCCCAACACGGTGAACATCGTACCAGCAAAAACCACCGGGAATAGCGATTCACAATCAGTAAGAATAGTCCGGACAAAGGGACTCGGCAACTCATATATATTAGAAGAACCCGGACTGAATGTTATTGAGGGAATAGTAACCATAGCCCGAGACAATAACTTCCCATAATGATACTCAACAGTACGGGGAAGACTGTAAAACTCAAGAAGGGATGTGTAATCGCAGCACTAGATACCGGGCACGACAGGCCAGGACAGTTAGCTATGGTAGACAGAGGTAGGTTAAGTAACGGGAACCGGAGGAACCACAATTATCGGGACAACCAGTACGAACGGAAAACTAACCGGATGGGCTCACTGCGACAGCCACACGTATCGGGGTGGTTTTACCGAGATGGCAAGGTGAATCGGCATGACGGAAGAAGAGAATGGAAAAGAGTGGAGCCCACACAGACGCGAGTGATGAAGGTCGATGATAAATTACTAACCGAAGAAAGGAAGAGGGATTTGGTGGCTCAATTAAACACAGGTGACGAACATAAAAATTGCATCGAACCATTGATACTAAAACACCATGATGTCTTTGCCTTAAATGACTTTGAACTGGGCCGAACCACGACCACAGAGCTGGAGATAGACACTGGAGATGCACTACCAATTAGCTCAAGACCATATAGGACTCCATTGAAGGATCGAGAAGTAGTGGAAAAGGCCATAGAGGACATGCTCGAAGCAGGCTTAATAAGAAGGAGCAAGTCTGCCTGGTCCTCACCGATAGTACTAGTCACAAAGAAGGATGGTACACAAAGATTTTGCTGTGACTATAGAGCCCTTAACAAAATCACGAAAACCATCTCACATCCAATGCCCTTAATAGATGACATCTTAGGCATGTTAAATGGGGTTAAGTATATGACTCGCCTTGATGCAAAATCCGGCTTTTGGAGCATAGGGGTCCACGAGAAGTCACGTGAACGCACAGCCTTTAGCACTCATATAGGCAGCTTTGAATGGAACGTCATGCCCTTTGGACTAAAGAACTCTCCGGCAACTTTTATGGGTCTTATGAACGAGGTGCTAGCAGGGATGCAAAAATTCGCTTTAGCTTACATAGACGACATTCTGGTCTACACCTCTGGGGATATTAAGGACCACCTGAAACACTTAGAACTAGTGTTTGAGAGACTGAGGAGACACTCAGTGAAACTAAAAATCAGTAAATGTGAGTTCGTAAAGACTGAAACCAACTATTTAGGATTCGTAATCAGCAGAGATGGCATAAAACCAGACGGAGACAAAGTCAAGGTGATTAAGGGTATGGCCAGTCCCACCAAGGTCAGGGAGATCAGGAGTTTTATAGGAATGTGTGGGTACTACAGAAGGTTCATCCCCAACTTTTCCGAAATTGCAGAACCGCTAATCGCGCTGACGAGAAAATTTGCTAGGTTCAAATGGACGAAGGAATGTCAACGAGCCTTCGACTCCTTAAAGGAAGCGCTATCCACGATCCCTCTTCTTTCACACCCCGATGTAGGGAAGGAAATGATACTGTATACGGACGCCTCCGACCAGGCAGTAGGCGCCTGTCTGGTGCAACTCAGCAGCGAAGGAAGTGAACTAATACCTGGAATCCGTAATGAGAAACCCATCTACTTCCTGTCTCACAAACTTAGCAAGTCACAGCGGAATTGGTCAACGGTAGAGAAGGAAGCCTTCGCCATTCACTACGCGTTGCAGAAATTGGATTTTTACCTACGCAACACTAGATTTATTATTAGAACTGACCATAAGCCACTGAGAGCCATGCTGGAAGCTCCAGTACAAAACAGGAAGATACAGACTTGGGCGTTGAATCTTCAGGGCTATGACGCACGAGTCGAGTACATACCCGGCACAGAAAACACCTGCGCCGATCTCCTGTCTAGGATCCCATATGCGAGGAATGGGGAAGATGATAAGGACGAAGGGGAACCAGAGATCGACGACAGAAATCTGCAGGTAAATGTGATAAACACGGACAGAATTGAGGAACAAGACAGCCCAGAACAGACAGAAGTAGAGTTGGCAGAAGCGGTTGGGGATACAGACATAGTATTAGAAGAACCCATAGTTAGAGCGAAACAAGAAGAAGACCCGGAGATGAAGAAGATAATAGATGATCTATTGATCAACAAGAATTTAGATAAGTGGAAGAGGTTTCGAATCGATGAAAAGGACGGAACCCTTTGTTTTATTTCCCAAAAGGACAACGGTCCTCGATGCAAAGTATATGTGCCCCTAGAGTATCGTACGCAAGTCCTGGAAAGCTACCATGAAGGGAACGGACATGTAGGAAGGGACAAAACTCTAGACGCCATCGCCTTAAAATATTACTGGCCACGTATGTTTCATGATGTGTACGAGCACGTTTATAAATGTAGGACGTGCAAACTCAGAAATATGCAAATGATAAAATGTCCGCTCCAGACAATGGACAAGCAGTTTTTTCCTATGCAGAAAGTTAGCATAGATCTGACTGGGCCGTATCCGAGGACGGCGTCAGGAAACAAGTATATTGTACACTTCACCGACTGCTATAGTCGCTGGCCGGAAAGCTTCCCAGTTGCAGATAAGAGTAGCAGTACCGTGACGGACATATTGCTCAACGAATTCCTTCCACGATACGGATGCCCGCAGATCATACTCACGGACAATGGGGGCGAGTTCACCAGCGTGCTATTTGAGCAAACGATGCGTAAGCTCAATATCCAACACATCACCACTTCTATCTACAATCCCCAAGCGAATGGCATCAACGAAAGGCAGCACAGGACATTAAACGATGTGCTGGCCAAATCAACCAGTGATGGACAAAAGGAGTGGGATGTAGTCTTAAACCATGCCCTCTCAGCGATTCGTATCAACAAAAACGAGAGCACGAAGTTATCGCCGTATTTTCTGCTGTTCGGAAGGGAGCCCATGCTACCTCTTGACAATTTGCTACGACCCAGACGGAAATACTACGGCGAGGACGTTCTAGAGACAACACTAGAGGAAATGCACCGTGCTCAAAGAATAGTGTGGGAAAACCTCAAGAAGGCGGAGGAAAGGAGAAACAAGCGAACAGGTACAGATGAGCCACCGCATTTTAAAGTGGGCGACAAAGTATTCTATCGAAAACAACACCTCAGTTCCAAATTGGAACCACGATGGGAAAGCGGGTACGTAGTAGTAGCGCAAAGAGGTCCAGTCACCTATCAAATTAAACATCAACTAAAGAACAAACTCCTCCGGACGCACGTACGATATTTACGGGCAGACGACCAGTTGTGGGCCGAATGTGAACGTGCAGAAAACACCTCTAGTCGACACCCGCGTGGGGTGAACTATGCGGTACCAAGAAGGGACTCTATGACCTCCTATTCGGAAAGCGAGAGTGAACCGGACATCGACAATGACCTCGTTGCGATCCGAGAGAAGGAAACTTTAGCACCAGAAAGAATGAGCCCTGCAGACTCTAGTGCGCCGGAATCTACACCCAATGGCGAGTCAGAACACGAGGCCCCATTCCAAAATACGCGCCAGGCTCGGAGGAGGAGGCTAGAAAGACAAGAGAAAAGAGCCAAGCGACGGTTGAAAAGGCTGAGATCACACTCCTCCGGAGATAGCGATATACCTATACCTGAACTAAGGCGACGGTTAGACGATAGGCAACACAGAATAGAACAGGAGGAAGGCAGAATCGACGACACACAATACGAAGAATTAAATTACTCAGCAGGTTATGAGACTGTGGAAGAAACACCGGACCGAACTGCAAAACGACAGTTTGAATTGTCTTCTGACGACGCACCAACAGAAAAGAAACGGGAGGTAATGAGCAGGTCCGAGGACTAAATTGGTAAGACAATATACATAGATTCATAGGTTCATCTGACTGATAATGTTACTTATTGATAGGAAGGGTGTACAAGTGGAGAGTATAGTTAACTATCCACATAATCATTATGTCCGGCAAGGGACTTAGAAACACTTGAATAATAGAGTGTTACTGCACAGGCATAATTTAATCAGGGAATTGTTTGTATGAACCTGGAGATCTATGACCATACGATATGAAGTTTGAGGGAAGTAAAGTAAGCCCGTCAGTAAAGAGAATGAGAAGAGATATAAATTAGTCATAGAATCAGCCCCAGAAGGTGACAAGATGTAATAATTGAGTTTTCTTGCTATTTCATATTTTGGATGTTGTAGCTAATAATGTTATATGAGTCTACTAACTTTTAGACAAATTCTATAGGTATAATGTCAGTGTGCACTGAATGATGAGTATGAGTCTGTAAAGGTACTGTTGCCTTAATGAGGAGACAGAACTATATGTATGAAGATGTTAGTGAGTCACCTGAAGTAAACAAACAAAATGGTAGCCATGTTTACATCGGTTTAAAAAGTTTGAGTCGAGTTATGAGAACTCAGAATTTACAGAAAATAGAGTATTCATGGAGAGAAAAACATAGGGAACTAAGAAGAGAGAGTCAGTGACCCGAGTTGGAGAGACTCTATATAGGGATTCCAAGTGTGGAACAGCACTGTGAGATGTACAGAAGTGTGTATGAAGTGTGTTGTGGATATTTTCTTATGTAAGTCTAGACAGACTAGATTCTGTATCAAGTTTAAGTCATAATTTTGATTGCTATGTGTTTGTGATTACTTCTATGCTTCAATGTTCGGTCTGTCCAAAATTGTTGTGTGTATGATTTGAGGAGAAACATGTGAGATGCACATTTTTTAAAAAGACAATTTTATGAAAATGTAATTATATGTAGACGGAGAGAATTGCCTAAAATAAATTTAGGAATATGTGGTGAGAGAGAACACATAAGAAGGCTTTCGACCCGACAAGAGTGGACCAGTAAATTAAGCCTGTGGCTAAGAGGTTCTGTAAGAAAGCGTATTGCTATGCAGACAACTTTATTAGCCGTGCCAGAAGAGCACGTGTTCAGGGAGAATAAGAGAACATAGTAGACGGGTCCTGTTTCTTTTTCAGAAGTGGCACAGATATGATGCCGAAGAAAGACTAAACACTCTATTAGGCAATTAAGAGAGTACAGTGCGAAAGCCGATCGAGCCTTAAATATTTCAGAATTGATGTTTCCACAAAATGTTTTGCATACATGAGACACATATTGTGTCGCAAAGATGTTTATTGAATGTCATGATATTGTTGTAGAATTATGAATGTTGTATATGTAAACACCAATTACAGAACCTACCAGTTTAAATTAATAGACGGAAAGAAATGTGGGTTAGACATAGACAAAACAGACGATGACCTCAATTTAGCTGGCCTACATTCAGGCTAGGTCCAGAGTGACGTCACGTTAGTCAGAGGCTTCAAAGCAAAACAAAGTGGCATGGCAGAGCGATGTTGTAAGATGATTGTATACATGATGGATTTTTCTTTTGAGATTCCAGTTTATAGATGTTGAATTTGTATTTCTAATTGTTGTAATAATTGATGTACAATGAGAAAAAGGAAATTAGTTAGCCCATTAAGGAAGTAGAAAGAGAGCAGTCACACTATGTTTTTATTTTGAGTTAAATTGATCTATGAATATATCAATTCAACTGAAATGTTGAGGGAGATAAATGTTACAGTGTGACTCAGTCATGGGCGATAATGGAAGAATAGAAGAATATGACGATAGACAGAAGAATAAAAGAATGATGCGATGACGATGTGAGGTAGGATAGTTTTAGGCGGCGTTGAGGTAGGATAGTTTTAGGCGGCGTAGAAAAGACAATCTTCAGAGGATTAGCAAGGAGACGTTAAGTCTACCCAACTCAGCCGCTGAGTCGTAATCAACTCTTAGATTACAGGTATAGGCGCACATATGTCCAGTCTGAAGCTTGTAAGTTATGTAACGCGACGAAGCAGTTGATAAGCTCCAGTCGCGCAGGTGTGGACACGGAGTAGAGTATCACTAAGACTAGACCGGAAACTCTTATATCGGCGGACGCCTTGAAGTCCAGAGAAGACCTGAGATGAAAGCGGACAATTAAACTGCCCCGCGTAAAACAAAGGGCCAAGGGAGGAGTTATGTTGTAGGTTTTTAGTTGTGGGAAAAGGTTTGAGAAGATTGACAGGTTGTCGATTAAAGTAATAAACTATGGACATGGTCAAGAAAGGCGGAGTTAAGAAGTAGTGACGGTCAACAGACGTAGGTTAGGCCGTATCAGTGGTCGGGGGGTGTGGTCACCGGGGACTTAACGCTGAGACCCTGGGAACTAGAGATGCCCAGAATGCTTTGGCGAGGGGCAGTAGCTAGAGGAAGACTAAGAAGCCAGGGCTTGACTGAAACGGACGGTCGGCCAGAGACTCAGAGAGACATTCAGCTACACTCAGTGAGACTCGGCTACACTCAGCCAGACTCGATACAATTCGGCCACACTCGGCCAGACTGAGCACATTCAGATACTAGTTCCTCAGCACTATCAGAAAGAGACAGGCAGATGTACTTAAGAATACTATACGGAGTAAACGGTCAACAAGATAGATAGATAACCACAGATAGAACTTTATGAATACGAAACTGCCACACACAAACGTTATTTGACAATTCATCATCGCCGATAGGCTATGTCAAGTAACACCAATAAAAACGTTGTTTATACTTGTTTAAAAAGGTTGATGAGTTATATATGTGTGTCTCCAAGGAAAGAACAAGTAGTAAGTCAGAAAGAAGCATGAAGAAGTCCTGCAACAGTTGGTTCATGAAGTCAGATGTGTTCCATGATGAAGCTGACTGTTCACTCTTGCTCATGATGGGTGGTCTATTGTTTCTGGCTTTGTTTCACTCTTTGGCTAAATTTGACACTGTTTCCTTGTGGGTTGGACATAGGTGGAAGATATGCTTTTAGTTCCAGGTGTTATTTGTTTTGATGTTACAACAGTGAAACCACTTACGATAGTATTCCTGTTTTAAGTCTCACTTCAGAACAAACTTTCTTGACAGTGCTGTCTGCTGCTGTGCACTGTTGATGTTGTGGTGTTTTAGATAAAGGTCTCTTTTATATTTGAACTCTAAACGTTAATCCTGACATAAGGTAAATCAACTAAAAGTGGTCTTTAATTTTCCTTCTAAATATTTATTTTGAATTACATTGTCTGAGTCATGTAGACTAACTGTATTTATTCAGGCATGTTTACATGTTTCTTAACATTAAAATTACAAAGCCAAATTCTTTTCATCTTTGTCTGTGAAGGTTATTCACCAAAATGATCAGTGGCATTCCTTTCCTTTCCTTTGTTTTTTTTTTCTTATTAAACTATAAATATTAGGCTACAAAAATGAACAATCAGAACTGAAAGAGAGAAAGTACTCAATCATGAGCTATGGTGTACTGGAAAATGGTGTTAATACTCATATTTCTTGACCATCAGCATATTTTTAGGTAATGTAGGTAATATGCCAGTGTCACCTTTCTTTTTCAGAAAAAGCTGGTGCCAACTTAAGCCTAGGTAAACCTAGAAGCAATCTGTCAGGGTAGAACTGGACTTGTTATCCTTGGTAATCTGGTTCACCAACCCCTGATGAGAAATAATTGACGACTGTTTTTAAAAAAAAAAAATTTCCAGGTGTAGATACAAAATATGAGTTTAATTGAGGCACTTGATGGCCAATGCCATTATTACTTGACCAGAAAGAGGCGCTACTGCAGATTTCAACCCAAGTTAGGACAGCAGTACTGTCCAGAGCATGCATGCATTGTGGGTGTAAGTAGTTGTCTTCTTATTTTTAAATACCTTATTTTGATGTATACTATCGTGGCTGGCTTATGAGATCTTGCTTTTCAAATCTTCCTGTTCCTTGTGTTATAAATTCTGCAGTTAGACTCAATCATTTTTTCTACCACAATCATTGTCTAGCCAATGCACTAACCTCTATGCTACAGAGATTCTTTATATACTACATAGCATTACAATTGAAAACAGTGAATACCACTGAAATACATGCTGATTCATGACTTCCATATTGTAAAGGATAGACACATTGAATGGAATTTTGTGGGTTTTTTTATATGCAGTAGTAATCATGCTGTGATCAATTTATATAGGAGGAAGATCATTTTTTGGTGAAATTTCACTTTTTTTTTCTTATTGAAATTAATCATGACATAAAATATTTCAAATATAAAAGGTATGCAGAGTTGCAAAAAAATGGCTCTTCTTATACATGAGCTAGCCAATAAAATTGTACCAGAGTACATTTGAACTGCCGATACATTAATCACACCACAGATAAGTGGTAGATCAACAACTTCTGTATGTGCTGAAAAGCCAAAACTAATTTTTTTTCTCCCTACATTGTTAGGAAATTACAGAGAACAGTCGTAGGATTCATATTTTAACAAATTTTACTGGAGATATCACATGTTAGAATTGTAAACCAACCATAAACGCTGTCTGGTCATCGTGTCTTCAAATGTCACTGAGTCATTTCATCAGGAAAATATTATTGTCGAGCATCTTCCCTACAATAAGATGCTGACAATGTGTCATCTTTTGAGAGTGGTATGGATTCTCAAATATAGAATATGCTCTAAATCTTTTTTCTTAGTGATCGTCAACTTGAAGTAATATTGTACAAACAGAAGTCTTCTCTGTGTCACTCAAAACTTTAATAACTGATGGCAACTATATCAAGTCTGGAAAGTTAAACACAATTCCAAGCTATCAACGCTAAAAGCTGTACTAACTCACAAATGTGTATTCTATAACAAGTGTATAATTCAATGGTGAATGTCAATATATGACAGAGTCATAATTTTGGAATAACAAGGAAAGTTTATTAACCTTCTTTAACAAACTAGGACATCGAACTCTTCTTTATAAGGTGGCCTGGTGGGACTGACCATACATGATGCCCACAACAATCCACTTCCCATCTTACGTTCATTCTGGAAACTAATTCTTCATGGCAGGGTCAGCCAATAAACATTAATTCTGGGTAACATGTGAAAACCATAGGACAGGTTAACTTCTTTCTATATGTATTCCCCTTTTGTCTTTTCAGTAGTCAGCTTGTCATTATGCTTATGTATTTATGGCTTGTTTTCTCTTTTCATTCTCAGTTCTAAATTATGCATTCTTTTCACATCTATTCTTGCACTTGTCACCGTCTGGCTTTGTCTGAGCCTGATGTGGGTATGGTGGGCACTTTTGTGTGTACTCCCTTGCCATTCTGTTACAATGAAACCGATGCAGAACTGGAGTTGTCAGTCTCTGGACACTGCGGGACTTGCTGAGGAGGGGATCTGAGCACCTATGGACATGTTCAGAGTGCAATGATGATGACCCGCAAATAACTCTGTTACAATGTGCGTGTATATTTATTTATAAATATATATATAAATATATATATATATATTATATATATATATATATATATATATATATATATATATATATATATATATATATATATATATATATATATATATATATATATATATATATATACACACACACACATCAGGTGAAAGTCAGGACACATTTTTATCATTCCAGTGGTAGTTTTCAAGATATTCACAAATGAAGCTCTAGCAGTGCATTTTTCAATATTTTTATAGATAATTTCCTAGTGCATATTTAAAAACAATGAATTTTTCAATTCAGCATCCACATAAACATAAGTGTGCAGCATTTGAAAATGTTCTGCCCATTAATTGCATCTAAATAAATTATTAAATGATAGGGACAATCATCTTTAAAAATCATTATGCCAACTTATATTGCTGACTCTCAATTTTTCGGGCACAAACATCGGTTGAAATTATCAACATAATATTTTCCTCTATGTTCCTATTAATCGCTTTAAGGCAAAATTAATTCAACTAAAAATGCATATCTTCTTTCTAATTGTCATATAGACATCTTTAAAGGTTTATTAGAATTTGTAATTTTAAGGGCAATCCTCCACCATATTTCATATTATAAGAAATTATTTATAATATATAAAAGTGTTTAATTATAACTGCAAAAAAGAGACCTACTGAACATGCCTCATCCACCTAAACAGTGAGTTTAAAACTTCAACTTAAAAACATAATATAACTGCAAAATTTGAAAGAAATCTGACAATGTTGTGTCCTTTTGGAATTCACAGAAACTATTAATATTATCATTATTACTATTATTATTGTTGTTTTTAGTTAATAAATGCTTAAAATTGATGTGTACGTTCCCCCCTTTTGCTGCCTTTTTTTGGTCTGGTGTACATATTCATTTCTAACTATATGAAAGAAAATAGTAATTAATTGATTCCTACATAATTTCATTACATTTAGTTTAATATTGATTTATTGTCATGTTTTTTTTTACCTTTAGGTTTTAATACATTCTTTATGTATTGGTATTATCTGTTTCATATAACAAGATATTTCAGCATTTTTCTATTTCTCTGATAAATTTAATTCCAGATTCATGGTGACCGTAAGAGGGTTCCTTGCCCATTAAATCCTTCTCAGTGAGTATCCAGGCATTTGGAAAGTTTTTGCCTCAGCTAGTGATTCTTTAATAATGTTCTTCATCACTGCCGATGTATTCAGTTTTCTATGTTCCGTGAATTATACAGTGAGAGAGGTTATCGCCATGAATAAACATTTATAATGTGAGTTATAACAGATTTATTTTGCAAGAATACACTAAATTTTAATAAATATACTTAAGGACACAAATGGAAATACATATTTACTCTAGGTGTTATAGTTACCCCCACTAATAATACTAGATATTTAAATTAAATGTTGTAATTATGTTTACAAGAAGACTAGATATTAAACCAAGTATTTATAGATGCATCAACTGGAAAACCCAGATTCAAGATAGATAATTATCAGAAATGAAAGAAAATATCATTCTCCCACATAGTGAAATAACAGATAAATTGTTTCAAAACGTATCGATGCAACCAGCCTTCAATAAACACTGCGAGAACACCAGACCAAGGGCTGACCATGAAAAATTATGGATTAATGGAATGTTAGAAACATAACAGCAGGAGAAGTCAACAAAAGAGCAAAGAACCGCAAACTATATCACAGGAAAAACAGTATTCTGTTGGACATCCCGTAGATGTTCACAAAATCTTTCCGCTAATCTTCTCCCAGACTCACCAATACAGGTCATTTGGCATATGATGGCATAAATGATATTGCGGGACACACATGAGAAGCCATGCTTGATCTCGAACCGTCCATTAGGGAATAAGACCGAATCAATAGGGAGCACATAGGCACAGGTGATACAGTTACGGCCACATGGGGCCGTACCAAAGTGTTGAGGGTGGAAGCGAGGGAATTGGCTTCTAACCAAAATACCTCTCAAATTCCTGTCACGCTTGAAAGCGATCACCAGGGGATCACTAAAAAGTAGATAGGTAATGGGATCAGAGAGGAGAATGGAACGGTGGCGGTTGAGTATCTTCACAGCAGCTAAGTTGTGAGGATGATATGTAAGGGTGAGTATAGTTCTCTCAGGGGGGGGGCGGTTGGAAGGAGTGAGTGCCTCGGGACGGGAGATAAGGAGGACCCGCTTGAGGGCAGACTGGAGGATCGAGTCTGGATAAAGATGGCGGCTAAAGAAACCTAACATGAGGTGAGGCTGTAGGAGGAAATCTTGGTCATCCTGGCAGATGCGACGGAGACGCAATAACTGGGAGAACGGAATAGAATCACGACAAGAAGGTGAATGGGATGAAGTGTAGAGAAGATAACAATGGGCGTCCATAGGTTTATAGAAAACCGAGGTGTGGAGGCCAGAAGTACCCAAAGAAATGATAAGATCTAGGAAGGTGACAGAGGAAGTGGATATACAAGATGTGAACTTGATAGCTATGTGATAGCCACCAATATAGTCGATAAACCTGTATAAACTATATCACACCTTGATGTTGAATTGCAAATGAGGAAGGAAAAATGATGTACTAGAATACTAGGTATTAAAATAACATTTTCTAGTTATTTTTACAAGATGAGTAAATATTTAACCAAGTTTGTATAATTATATCCACTTCTCTGTATCTCCCTCCTCTATTTTGCACACAAGTGGACTAGACTCAACTAATTTTTGTATGTTTTAGTAGAATAGATATTTAATTTACTCATGTTTTTTTTGTTATCAGCTAGTTTGTTTCTTATAAACGTTAAAAGCAGCAGTTTGAGGTCATTATAGTAAATGGAGTGTACATTTGTTACATAGTTTTGAATATAAAATACGATTATTTAAAAAAATATTCTTTACAAATTAGTCATAAATAACAAAGTGAATGTTTCTGTGTCTTTGGATTTGTCTTCAGCAATTGCTATGAGGATGAGCTTGACAAGCATGTCAAGAAATGCAATATTACTAAAGTTCTGAAAGTAGCTCAGAAGGCAGTAAGTGCAGGCGTGACTGGTCCATTCATAATATAAAAAAAAAGTAGAGTATATTGAAAAAGAAAAAAGTAACTTCTTTAAATTGTATAAATTATTATTTAAATGTTATGTAGAGCCAGTCTTAACATATGGATATGAATCATGGACAAAAGTACAACAGACAAGAAAATCACTGGAGTCTGTAGAAATATAGTTTTACAGAAGAATGTTGAGAATACCATGGACAGCTAAAATGAGTAATGAAAATGTTCTGAAAGAGGCCAAAGCAAAAAGAGAGCTAATTTCCAATATTAGGAAGAAACAATCATCATTTTTTGGCCTGGGAAAATTGAGGGACGAAGAGATAGAGAGAAGCAAAGAGAAATGATAACAGGCAGCTTAAGAGAATGGCTTGGCAGAAGTTCAACAGCAGAAATGATAAATAACAGTCGAAATCGAAAGTTGTGGAGAGACATGAACACTTACACCAGCAGTCTTGGTACTTGATGATGATGATATATATATATAGCCCATAGTGCATAGCCACTTTGTCTTTCAGTTCTGTGCAAGCAACTCAATCTCATTGAGGGAAGCAATTCCTGCTGCTCTTGCCTCTTTTATCAATGTTCTTTTCATTGTCTCTCTTGGTCAGCCTCTTTTCTTCTTACCTGTTGTTTCCCACATGAGTGTTTGCTTAGCTATTCAGTTATTATCTCTCCTCATCACATGTCTAACATGTGACCATCGTCTTTTCTTGATTACTGAAGATATTAGTGGTTGATTGGAGATTTCTCTAATTTTCTTGTTTGTTTTGAATTCGTTCCACGCTATACCAAGTATTTTCCTTAGACATTTATTTTCTAGTGCGTTCAACTTTGTTTCTGTGTCTCTTGTTGTTTTCCAGCTTTCACACGCATACGTAAGGTTTGATAGTATATTTGATTTGAATAGTCTAAATTTTGTGTTTGTGCTGATGAGTTTTGATTTCCACAACTTTTCAAGGCTTCTGAAAGACATTGCTGCTTTAGCTATTCTGTTTCTAATTTCTTTACTCGTATCCCTTTCCTGATCAATGTGACTTCCAAGATAGATAAAGTGATCGAGCTCTTCCACTGGTTTGTTTTCCATGTATATTCTGTCGTCTGTTGGAATTAAGCTTTTCATGGCTTTAGTCTTTTCATGATTGATCTCAAGCCAAATTTTGCTAGCTATTGATGATAGTTCATTTGTGTTTTCCTGCATCGTTTTTATCTGATTGCTGATGAGGACTATGTCATCAGCAAAATCGAGGTCTTCCAAATGATCTCCTTGTGTCTATTCGATCCCTTTGTAACCAGTGCAGCATTTCTTCATTATAAAGTCCATAACAACTCCACATAACAAGGGCGATAAAATACATCCTTGTTTAACCCCAGTTTCTATTGGAAAAAATTCGCTCAGTCCTTCCTCTGTACTAACTGTACATGTGTAGCCATCATATATGTCTTTGATAATATTTATGATTTTTTATGGTACGCCATATTGCTTCAGAATTTTCCATAAAGAATCTCTATGAAAGCTGTCGAATGCTTTTTTGAAGTCAATGAAGTTAAGTACAAAAGGTTTTTGCTTTTCAACGTGTTCCTCCAATATAAGCCGTAGAGTAAAAATGTGGTTAAGACAGCTTCTCCCTTTTCTAAACCCAGCCTGTTCTTCATGCATTACTGTATCTATTGAATCCTTTATTCTATTCATGATGATTTTGCAGAATAACTTTGAGGCAACTGACAAAAGTGAAGACGCCTCTCCAGTTCTTACAATTTCTGAGATTACCCTTTTTTGGAATCTTAACAATGATTTCCCTTTTCCACTTATGAGGCACCTTCTCTGCTTTCCAAATGATGTTAACATTTTAGGAGGTGTATTAACCTATGGCTATCAATTGCCTTGAGGAACTTGGCTGTTAACTTATCCTCATCCGCAGCCTTGTTGTTGTCCATACACTTTAAGGATGTCTCATTTTGATCAAGTCATCTAAATTGATATATAATTCTGCTGCTGGTGTTTCAGCTTCAAAATCTATTAAATTGTAGGGTAGTGGAATATTGGAACTTTTCTCTCTCTTTGCTTTGGCCTCTTTCAGAACGTTTTCATTACTCTTCTTAGATGTCCATGGTATTCTCAACATTCTTCTGTAAAACCACATTTTTACAGCCTCCAGTGATTTTCTTATCTGTTATCCTATTGTCCATGATTCACATCCATATGTTAAGACTGGCTCTACATAACATTTGAGAACTTTTTCTTGTTTCTATTGTCAAAAATGGATTGCATAGTATCCTAATTTTTTTGGAAAGCTGCTTTTACCTGAGCCATTCTGCATCTCACCTCTTTAATACATCTACCATATGAGGTTAACATTGTTCCCAGATAATTAAATTCATTTACCTGTTTTATTATTGTTCCACTTGTCTTTATTGTGCTTTGCGGTGATGTTTTTTCTTTATTGCTACCATTACTTCTGTCTTTTTGCTATTAAGGCTGAGTGCTTTATTATTGCTTTCCTTCACTATAATGTTTAACATTTCTTGTAACTCATTTTCATTATTAGCGATTAAAACTGTATCATCAGCATACCTTAGCTTCTTTATATTATGACCTCCAATTGTTATTTCAGGTATGCCCCTTACGGATCTTAAAATAATCTCACTATACATATTAAATAAATCTGGTGACAGCACACAATCTTGTCTAACACTCAGTTTTATTTTTTTAAACATTCCCAATTGGTTTCCAGCTCTTATGGCCGCTGTTTATTGTCAGTACATGTTCTTTATTATTCTTAAATCTTTGCCGTCTACGTTAAATATGCCTTCTAAAATTTTAATAATTTCTTGGTGCTTTACTTTGTCAAATGCTGTGGTATAATCTATGAAACATAGGTATAGAGATCTGTTTTCACCTCTATGGCTCTTTCTACTAAAAATGTTAAGACGTATATGGCATTATTCGTACCTTTACCTCCAACAAAACCATACTGTTCATCACTAATCTCTGAACTGATTTTGTTTCACACTCTTCGCATGATAATTCTTAGTAATATCTTAGTCTTGTGACTCATAAGGCTTATTATACGATGATCGTCACATTCACTCGTGCCTGTGCCTGATTTATAATCAGGTGTGAGTGAATGTGACGATCATCGCACAATAGGCCTTATTTGATTATGACTATGATATTATTTTATTATTATAAGATTATCTTATCTAAGTTTATGATATATAATCAGGCACAAGTGAATGTGACGATCATCGCACAATAAGCCTTATGAGTCACATGACTAAAATATTATTAAGAACTATCATGCGAAGAGTATGAAACAAAATCAGTCCAGAGGTTTTTAACTTTTTTTTGTCAAGTTGTTTACATTTATTAAGGGTTAACTTTCCATCTTTTTTATTACAAAATATTTCAGATTTATTATATCAGTGGCATTAACAAAGGGGCAGCTAGTAAACCAACAGCAAACAAGAAGGTAAAACAGAACATTTTTTATAATATTATTTATATTAGCACATTCTGTGTTTTCTATTCAGTAAATTTATTCATTATACAGATGTGTTGACAATAAATGGCATGCACTTAATGCAATATCACGAATGTAGGACATGTTTCAGATTACTTATATAGACTATGACTCTAGGTAATGACTGAGTAGCTGGAGTTTTTAATTGAATGAAATAAAATATTCATGAAAAAACTAATGTGTACATATTTCTTTTTACAACAGGTTTGTGTTAAAGATTTAACATCAACAGAACTTGCTGCAATGATTGCTAAAGTGAATAAACTCTATGAAGGTAAAATAATTTTTCTTAAAGAAAATAACGTATGTAAGAATGAGATGCTACACACACATCTTGATCATTTGATTCAATGACCATACCTGTAATGAGTCATGTGGTATACTTGCCCACAGCTGTTACCAAAGATTTTTATAATGAGCTGCAAAGGAACATATGATAACATCTTAGTCTTTATAACAAGACCTCTCATCACCATACTCGGACAATGCTAATTAATATTCCAACTATTTCCTGACAATAAAGCAACATCTAATACAGTGCACAGACTTTATAGCAGATGGAAAGATTGATTGTCCTTTTGGGCCAAATACAGCGCATGTAATGAGAAGAGAACAACTGGAATATATTGTAACAACTGGAAAAATTGAGGGACGAAGAGATAGAGGGAAGCAAAGAGAAAAAATAACAGACAGCTTAAGAGAATGGCTTGGCAGAAGGTCAACAACAGAAATGATAAATAGCTGCAGAGATGGAAAGTTGTGGAGAGACATGATCACCTACGCCACTAGGTCCGGTACTTGATGATGATGATACAGCGCATGGGACAGAAGCCCTAGTTGTCCATGTCTGACAGTCAGCCATGACATGTTTTAGTTCTTGCTTGTTTCTGAGATTCATAGCTGCTCTCTCTTTATAATGGTTCTATGCAGGGTTTCTTTCAGTCTTCCTCGTTTTCTTTTACCTTCTGGTCTTCTTATAAGGACCTGGTGAGGTAGCCTTCAAACATCCATTCTGAGAACGTGGCCAAGGTATTTCCAGCTTCACTTACTAACATAATTGGAAACTAAACTAAACATAGTCCTGTTTAGTTTCGTGTATTATGTCTGTAATTGGTTTGAAGTGTGACCAACGGATGTTTAGCAACCTTTAAAAGCATTTCTTCTAAAAAGACTCACTGGTGATTTCTGAAGAAGAAAAAACTAGTTAATTATTGTAAAAATGATTGCTTTTGTTTTTGTATTCCCATTTAATTATTTGCTTATTTATTATGCACTTTTATGGAATATTTAAATCTGAGATGTGTCCAAGTCTTCTGATGGTCTAATTCAACTAGAAATTCTCTTTTACTCACAATCCAAGTCTAAATGTTTTCACTATTAAAGTGCTAGCAAATTCTTTATGCTCTTTCTTCTTGTATAAACTGAAATATATTATTCACTCCAAGGTAAGAATTACTGTTTGGAAGATTGAAAATCGTGGCATTAATGGCTGATCAGTGGATGCTAGATACAGCTTAACAACTTTAAAAATTCAAGCTTGATATTATTACCCAAGCTCATTGGTAACACATTCATGATCTATATGGCTCACCATCTGACTGTATTTCCAAAATCTGAAAATTGTTTGTTCTTCAATCATTGGATTAACTTCAGCATAGATTTAAATATTTTGCTAGTTCTAATAAGAACCACCATAAACTTGATTATTTTGAGATAATCACACCTGGTATGGTAATATAACATAGTTCTTGGTGGTTTAATCAATTAAACCTCTGAAAAAAAATATGTCAACAATATAATAATAATATTAAACCATAATAAATGCTAAAGCTTATTTAAAAAAAAAAAAATTTAATGAAGATAATATAAGCCATGAGAAGAGGAAAGTTGGAGTACTTGGTTACAACTGGCAAAATAAAAGGAAAGAGAGATCGCGGACGACAAAGAGAGAAAATACTGGATAGCTTGGTGTCATGGCATGGAAAACAGTCAACAACAGAACTGATACGATGCACTGTGGATAGAAGATTGTGGAGGGACATGATCGCCTACGCCAACCGGCAGGGTACATGATGATGATGATGAATATAAGCCAGAAGAAAAGGTAAATTAATATTCTGATAATGTCATTGAACATTTTCTATATCATTCAATTCTTGTGAATGTGATGAGGTGGTGTTGCTGATTGATTGCTCGGCATAGTAAAGGTGTTATGGATTAATTCATGATCCAGTTCAACTTTCTTTTCCTCATTTCTTCAGAAGTCATCATATTAGTCCTCCTAACAGCAAACATTTCATTGCTCATAATAGTCTTATAAACCACCTTTAATCCTCCTCAATATATGAAGTGGTGTGCAATGCAGTTTTCATCTGATGTGACCTTTGACACCTTGATAAACAGTTGCTATAGTCCATTTCAAAATAGTTAGCCGCTATTTAATAATTAATATCTCTATAACTACTTTATCGAAATTGTTCAAATTTTGCACATGACAAAATTATCTCAATGTCCCCACGAATATATTTTTGTTCCTAATTAAAAACATATGGTTTTTAATTTTCTTTATTTAATGTATACAAATTTACTACCTCCTAGACAAACCATTATTTTATATGGTTTACCCCTTCATATTTCTGACCTATTTTATTTGCTAATCTTTCACACAATTCCCGTAATTTGTGTAAGAATTACTGGCTTCAGAAGAGGAAGACTAAAGAGGAGCAACTACACAGCAATCTCCAAAGAACTTACAACTAGCAATCCAGTACTGCCACAAATAATACCAAACCCATATGCCCGACCAGTGTGACTCCCCACAGGAAACATAACATCAGAACTTAAGGAAAATTAACAAGAATCATGAAAAGAGACATCCAAACAGACTTATAGAGAATGCATGTAACAGAAAAATACATAGATGACAATTACCCACAGGATTCCTGGTCCTACATATATATATATGGATGGCTCTGCTACAAGTGCCACCAGTAGAGGTGTGTTCCTGAGGCTGAATAACCTGGAAGAGATTACCTAATCAATAACTACAGGGAAATTCTCAAACAACTATACAGCTGAAACTGAGGCCCTCAAAGAAGCTGCAAAACCAGCTATCCAGCACAAAAATAACATGCACAAGAAACTGGTAATACTGTCAGTTACACTGTTAGTCCTAACAGCGCTTAAAACCCCCAGAAACAACAGGCTAGATCACCAGATAACAATGCTAGAGAAATTGTGCAACAACTTCCAGAGAGTAGTTATCCTGTGGCTGCCAACTATACTGTAATATACAATGAAATTAATGCGTAGACAAGCTAGCCAAGGAGGAATGGTTACCTCAAGAGAATCATCTGGTCAGTTGTGAAGAATCCATCATCAAAGGCCAGTATGATGGAAACACCAGGAGTATAATGAGAGGGATGAATACCTCCAATAATCAAGGAGAGATTAAGTCATCATACATCACCTACAATCTGGCCACAAGAGTATGAGAAACCACATGTTCACAAAATTCAAAATAGAAACTACCAGCCTGTGCCATTGTACTCTAGATGACATGACAAAAAAGCATATCTTACAGGATTTAATGCCATCATGCTCCCTAGTACATAGCCCTGAGGAGGTCAATGTGGTCTGTACCCACCTCCCTGGAAGAGACACTACGGTGCACCTGAATCACTGAAACAGGCAGCAGCAGTCTTCATAAGGGAGTCCAGAATCCTAGTCTGAATGAGCCATTATTGCAGATTTGCATCTTGATGTGTTAACCTGTATATACTATAATTCCTGAATATTTTTGGTTTGACATCTTTTTATTTAGATTATTTGACTTCTTTACTGTATTTCAAGTGTTATGACTAAAGATATGAAAGGGGTTTTAAAAAATTGATAACTGTGTCTGTTCTATTAATAGGTTTTTTTTAGTGTCAGTTCAGTAAAGTGCAATAATATTCTGTATCAGAATTTCAAAATGTGTCACTTTAATGTGTATCTCTGTGGGCACTCTGTATGTTGTCATTGTGTCTGTTTCTCTAGACTATGTTGAGGTAGTTGAGACAGCTGTGTTTGAACATCCTTGTGTAAGAGAGGAATACTGCAGGTTTGGGGAGGATCTTAGTCAAGCTTTGGGAGAGCAAGCAGCCTTGAGGAAGGAGTTACTTCAACAGGTAATGTGTATCATCTTAATGACATTGCTGGTACTAATCTACAGTAACTTTACTGTTATAACTAGATGCTCCAAATAATACAATATAATAATTAAGGTTATCCTTCATTAAATATACTGTATGAGCTTGATGACCAGTTATTTTTGCCGGGAGCTTTCCTCAGCACTACACCCAAAATATGTAAACATTACCTCAGTGTCTTAATGTTTATAGCACAATAATTATGAAATGCAGCACAATAAATTTTGTAATTCAACATTTTTTCAAAATTTGTTTTTTTAAACACTTTTGTTTCTAGTAAGATAACCTTATATCCTAATATACATGATTAATTTAGAACCACAATGTCACTCCAAATTATACATTTCTTTATATTAAAACTCAAGATAAAACGAATTTGAGGTTAAATGCATAGATAGTCAGGTATTCAATGACAGCTTTGACTAAGAATTTAAACTTAATCTCTTGCAGAAAGAAAATAATGTAGATTGGAGTGGGTGGTTTGGCCATCATTGATATATTTGCATCATCTATTGCAGGCATCCCTTGTTGGTCAGCTGGATGATATAGGTCTTCTCAGTGGTGGTCACTGCTTTGTTGAAATGGGAGCAGGGAAAGGTTTGTTGATATTGCAGATTAAGAATTCAAGGAAGTTGGTCATTTTAAACACACCAGACTATGTTATTGTTACATTTCAACCTTACTGACCCGTGTGGACATAATATATAATGTAATGCCAAGATTACAGTGGACTATATGGAATAAACTGACAAATATAATGGGCATACAAATTGTAAAGAATGTAGTAAGAAACATAGCGAGCCCTAGTTATCTACTGCATTCATTGCTTGTTATAACCAAGTTCACATTGTTACACTGGATCAAGTGCAGCATGGATGAGAACATGAGGTTGACATTGCACAACTCTCCTTTACTTAACCCTAGATTACAATACTATCTTATAAATTACAACATTTAAACACAAAGTCTTCATAATTTGGCATTTTGCAGTGGTCAAACATCTTTTCCTACCCCCTCACCCACCCACCTCCCAATGTACCTTCCAAATTAATACTTCTGGTGACCCCTGAGTGATGAATTTTTTCCTATTAATTATAGAGAATTTTATTTATTTATTTATTTTTATTTTTTTTTTTAGAAATTAAAAATTGTTTCCCCATTTTGTGAGATGTGATCATGTACATACAATGCAAAAGAGATATTGCTAATTTTAAAGAAATTGTTTTTTTTTTTTTTAATGACTGTGACCAAGGAAGTTTCCTTGGTCTTTGCTGACATCACATCAAAACAACCCTTTGTGACTTGGGAAACACAGCAAATTATGCTATGAGGTGGCCGAACATACAGACGGACATATAGCAATCTTACCGATATAGACATTGTAACACGTATGGTCTATGGGGTCAGGCGTAGGTCATGAATCAACCTGGGAGACTGGTTGGTCTTGAATCAAGATGTTGGTCTCGAGACAAAGAGTTTGTGAGCTCAAATCCTGGCTGCACCAGTTGGGATTTCCAATTTGTGATCTCTCTCTGCAGCAACCACCCCTGGTCTCAGAAGCAAGGCCTAGCTTGAAACATCAATTACTCATCAATTGAAAAAAATGAGTACCTCTGAAGACTGAGTTACATGCCTGTGTGGCGAGGGGCCCCTGTCCACATCTCTGCCAGGGAATAATGGATTAACACGTAAAATTCAGTTCTTAGTTTCTAGGGACTTATCCAGAGGTAAAAGCTGGCGAAAGCAAAAGAAAAAAAAAATCGACCTGAGCCAGGAATTCCGAGTACCTGTGTCTCAGTCTCACCTAGTGTGAACACACGGCTGTGTGTCACAAGTTCAGAGAGATTACTATTTTTAGAACATGTAATGTTACATTTAAGTGGTAGGACTTACGTTGCAAAGATGGTGGATCTAGGTCACGTTCTCTCGATCGCTGCAGAAAATGCAATCGGGATCTGATTAATTCCAGTTCTCCGTTGTACTTTTCTGCGTTTAAGTATAAATGATGATCTACTTATTACATATGTGCCACTAAAGTGAAGTTGTACGCTGGCAACAGTCCCTTTTTGACAAATCAAGTGTTGTGAATGCGACCTTCCAACATTTAGACTTGATCTGCGCTTTACGTCACATTGGTGATGTTCATGACCGTTGTTGGAATTCCTTGACACAAGTTATTTCCATGTTACTTATTAATGTAAAGTGCTTCGTCAGCCACAGTTTTATCTCTTTAGGAAATTTGCACCGTGTGTTGTTCGTCGTAAGCTGCTTTCACTAGAGTAATTAGGAATCTAAAGGGAGCGAAATTGTGTGTACGACATTTTTGTGTGCTACGTCATCATAATGGCTCATCATACATTCCTAGACCGGCCGTACGATAATCTTTTGGTCTGTTAATTGATGTGCGAGGGGAATAATCTAACGACTAACTGTGTGACTAAATGTTCGGAATTGGAATCAACAACGATGGCCTAACATTATCAAGCGCTATACATTAAAAAAAAAAAAATTTTTTAATACGCCGATCATCATTTTAAAGAGGACATGAACTTCCCGTATATTATGGATAGGCGGTGGGAACAATTGAAGGCTATGCATGAAAAGTGTTCCTTGTTGCAGTTTCCTCATATTCAAAGTTCGGCTTGTTGCAGGAGCTACTGAGTTAAGTGCTCAGTGTCTCATCCGTTTTGATCATGTCTCGATATTCCAATTGTTTACGATGAATGATGATATCATATGACAGGGAACAGTTGGCTGTGTTCATTTTCTGCGTGGTTTCGCCTTATGTCTTTTGGCATGTGCTGAGACTGCTACGATGGGGACTACAGTTACCTTTCTTTGTTTGGGAGATGACATATTAATCCGGATGATTACGCTGGCACGGGTGGTTGAGCAGTTATGGATTTTAATTCGTTTGCAGTGATACAGGGGCCTTCTATAACTAAATAATCAAATTTAAGTGGTAGTAATTTTTAATGCGGTATCGTAAACAGTCACACATAGAAATCTTAAGAGTTAAATCTCATATACACACTTTTTTGCTAAGGAACAAATTCATCTCTCAAAAAAATCTTGTTATTGATGGACATAAGTAAAAAAAAAAAATAAAAGTGAAGAGCCCCGTCATGCCAAGTGGCATATATAGATTATGGTGTTAGTGGCCATAATTTTTACAGACTTTTGGCACATGATTTTTAGGGTAATGTAGTTGGTATTATGCCTGCACCGCTTTACTTTCCCAGAAAATTCCGGTACTCATTTAAGGCTAGGTGAACCCGGAAGCCGTCGATGAGGATAGAACCTGACCTCTATTGATGGGCATACTGCATAACAAAAGGTCCGGATACAAAGGCAATGATAATGTTCAAACTTCATATAAGTGTCACAGACTGTAGGCCCATCTGTTATTAGTACAAAGCAGCATTTGGTTTTGTAGCACCTGAATGTCTGAACAGACCTTTTTAGGACAGCTCTGCTTGTCTCTATCTAAAGTATGTGGGAGGGTGGAATAAGGGTATAGAAAAAAAAATTGTGCCTGCTACCTATAAATCCTAGCTATTACACTGTGATTGGAGGGAAGGAATTTCACAAGTGTGGGTGAAGCACTAAATAAAAGATTACACGGAGGTAAAGGTGCTGGCACTATCCAGTATGACAGGTAAATATATAGTTTTGCTATTTAGATCACAGCTGAAATGGGCTTGACATTGATTTGTATGGTGGATCAGTGTGTGCTAAAGAAAACTATTTTATAGTGAACAGTATAAGTGCAGAAGATCAGAGGGTGGGCAGTACAACAGATTTGAGGGAACAGGATAAGTGCAGAAGATCAGAGGGTGGGCAGTACAGCAGATTTGAGGGAACAGTATAAGTGCAGAAGATCAGAGGGTGGGCAGTACAACAGATTTGAGGGAACAGTATAAGTGCAGAAGATCAGAGGGTGGGCAGTACAACAGATTTGAGGGAACAGTAAAAGTGCAGAAGATCAGAGGGTGGGCAGTAAAATAGATTTGAGGGAACAGTAAAAGTGCAGAAGATCAGAGGGTTGGTACTCCCAACCAACTATAGACAGAAAGTAATGATAACACAGTCTACATTGACACTGATGAGCAAATAGAATATTTTGACTTTAATATATAAAAAGTCTATGAAATAAAATAAAACTTATAATTTGTAATTGATTCTATCTATCTATCTATTGACCTTTCGAGCCGTAGCCGGCCCATAGGGCGTAGACCAAGATACTCCTTCTCTTATCTGAATTTTTGTTCTAGCAGTTTTTAATTCTTTTAAAGATATTTTATCAAATCTCGCCATTTGTCTCTGTTCTGTGCAAGCAGCTCTATCTCATTGAGGGAGCCGATTCCTGCTGCTCTTGCCTCTCTCATCAATGTTCTTCTCAGTGTCTCTTTGGGTCATCCTCTTTTTCTCTTACCTGTTGTTTCCCACTTGAGGGCTTGCCTTGCTATTTGATTATTATCTCTTCTCATCACATGTCCAACATATAACCATTGTCTTTTCTTTATTACTGAAGATATTAGTGGTTGATTGGCGATTTCTCTAATTTCCTCGTTTGTTTTGAATTCGTTCCACGCTATACCAAGTATTTTCCTTAGACATTTATTTTCGAATGCGTTCAACTTTGTTTCTATATCTCTTGTTGTTTTCCAGCTTTCACACGCATACGTAAGGGCTGATAGTACATTTGATTTGAATAGTCTAAGTTTTGTTTTGTGCTGATGAGTATTGATTTCCACAACTTTTCAAGGCTTCTGAAAGACATTGCTGCTTTAGTTATTCTGATTCTAATTTCTTTTCTTGTATCCCCTTCTCGATCAATGTGACTTCCAAGATAGATAAAGTGATCAACCTCTTCCACTGGTTTGTTCTCCATGTATATCTTGTCGTCTGTTGGAATTAAGCTTTTCATGACTAGTCTTTTCATGGTTGATCTCAAGCCCAATATTGGGAAACATTTGCTCAGTCCTTCCTCTGTTTGAACTGCACATGTGTAACCATCATACATGTCTTTAATAATATTTATGATTTTTTATGGTAAGCCATCAGAATTTTCCACAAAGAATCTCGATGAATACTGTAAAATGCTTTTTTGAAGTCGATGAAGTTAAGTACAAAAGGTTTTTGCTTCTCAATGTATTCCTCCAATATAGGTCGTAGAGTAAAAATGTGGTCAATGCAGCTTCTCCTTTTACTAAACCCAGCCTGTTCTTCACGCATTACTGTATCTATTGAATCCTTTATTCTATTTAGGATGATTTTGCAGAATAACTTTGAGGCAACTGACAAAAGTGTCACTCCTCTCCAGTTCTTATAATCTCTAAAATTGCCCTTTTTTGGAATCTTCACAATGATTCCTTTTTTCCATTTATGAGGCGTCTTCTCTGCTTTCCAAATGATGTTGAACATTTTCTGGAGATGTATTAAATTATGGCTATCAATTGCCTTGAGTATCTCAGCTGTTAACTTATCCTCTGCAGCAGCCTTGTTATTGGTTATTCTTAAAGCTTTAAGGTGGTTTCTATTTCACTCAAGGTGAAGTCATCTAAATTTACATCTAATTCTGCTGCTGGTGTTTCAGCTTCAAAATCTATTAAACTGTGGGGTAGTGGACGGTTAAGAATTTCTTTGAAGTGTTCCGCCCAACGGGCTTTTATGTCTGCGCTTGTTGTTAGCATTAATCCAGATTTGTCTAGAATTGGTGTTCCACTGGATGTATAGGTGTTTGTCAGCATCTTTTGTACAGTATAGAGAGTTCTGCTGTCTCCTGTAATTACAGCTGTCTCTGCTTTCTCTGCCAAATTGTCTATATAAGCTCTTGTATCTCTTCTTGCTGAACTTTTTACTTTGTTGTCTAATTCTTTGTATGTTGCTTTTGCCAGGGCCTTTCCAAGATCTGTCTTTACATTAGTCATGGCTCGCTTCTCTTCTTTCTTTGATGTATTTCCATGTAGTGTCTGAAATCCAAGCTCATTTTTCCATTTTCTTCAGTCCTGCACTTGATTCTGCTGCTGTCATTAGTATTTTGCTCTGTGAGTCCCACATTTCATTGATATCTAAGTCTATTTCACCGAGTGCTGCATAACAATTACTTAGCTCTATATTAAAATCTTTCTTGATGGCTTCATCTTTCAGTTTACGACTATCAATTTTATGTGTACTTGATCTCTTCTGTTGGCTTTTAAATTGTAATCTTATTTTCCCAATGCACAGGTTGGGGTCACTATTAACATCAGCACCTCTGTATGTTCTTACATCTATTAATGATGATCTGAATTGTTGTTTGTAATTGATTGGGGTATTAAAATCCCCAACAGGGGAGTTAAATTAATTTGATATAGATCTGAGAGAGAGCTTTAGATTCACAAAATAAATGTTGAGTTGGTCAGCAGTACTCTATCTACCATGTTCTTTAACTGTTAAAGTGGCCAGAGACCTCAGCTCACAGGCTACCATAACAACCGTTACAGTTTAATTTATCTACACTTGCAGGCAAGTTGTCCCACTGGATACAAAAAGCAAGCAAGGATTCTACCAGTAACTCATTCCTGCTTATTGAGAGAAGCAGTGTTAGATATAAGGTAGATCTGATAAATGTAGTGTGTAACTGTGTTCATATTTTATGTATGGTTTATAATATTGAGGGAACCGCGATAGCTCAGTGGTTAGTGAACTGGACTACAAAGGAAAGAGCTTCCAGGTTAACCCAGCCTTAAATGGGTACCGGATTTTTTTTCTGGGAAAGTAAAGTGGCACTGGTGTAATATCAACTACATTACACCAAAAATTATGGTCGCAAACACCATATTCCCTATGTGCCACTTGGTGTGATGCTCTTTGGGGGGAAGGAGAGGTGTATAATGTTGAGCAGGAAAACACTGATAGTCTACTCAGTTTTAGGTTGATCTTATTAAGTAATTCATCATCATGTGCCATACCGGTTGCCGTTGGTGATCATGTCCTTCCACAATCTTCTATCCACAGTATGAGTTCTGTTGTTGACTGTTTTCCATGCCATGACACCAAGCTATCCAGTATTTTCTCTCTTTGTCGTCCACGATCTCTCTTTCCTTTTATTTTGCCAGTTGTAACCAAGTATTCCAACTTTCCTCTTCTCATGATGTGCCCAAAAAATGTTGATTGCTTCTTTCTAATGTTTTTTAAGAGCTCCCTTTTTGTGTTGGCCTCTTTGAGAACTTTCTCATTGGTCTTTTTAGCTGTCCAGGGAACTTTCAACATTCTTCTGAGAAATCCCATCTCTGTGGCCTCTAATCGTCTTTTCATTTGTTTGTCTATTGTCCATGATTCGCTTCCATAGGTCAGAATTGGTTCTATATAGCATCGATGAACTCTCTTTCTCATTTTTATTGACATAGATTTGTTGCATAAGATATTTTTCATTTTATTAAGTAATAAATATGTAAAAAACATGTACTGGCAACAAACAGCTATACGAATTGGCAACCAAACAGGACAATTCCAATATATAAAATAAGGAGTCAGACAAGGCTATGTTCTGTCGCCGGTCACAACATAAATAATTTGCGATATGCAGATGACACAGTCTTAATATCAGAGACAGAGAATGAAATACAAGAAATGATAGACATAATAGTAAAAGAAAGCAACAAGAAAGGTCTCAGTCTGAATAGTAAGAAAACAGAAGTAATGGTCATATAGAAGAAACAATTTTCACCATCATGCAGCATAAAAATAAACTGGACACATTTGAAACAAGTGCAATGATTCAAATACTTGGGCACAATAATAACATCAGATGGGAGATGCACCACAGAAATTTAAAGCAGAATAGCTCAGGCCAAAATAGCATTTCAGAAAATGAAAAATATCTTATGCAACAAATCTATGTCAATAGAAGTGAGAAAGAGAGTTCATCAGTGCAATATAGAACCAATTCTGACCTATGGAAGCGAATCATGGACAGTAGACAAACAAATGAAAAGACGATTAGAGGCCACAGAGATGGGATTTCTCAGAAGAATGTTGAAAGTTCCGTGGACAGCTAAAAGGACCAATGAGGAAATTCTCAGAGGCCAACACTAAAAGGGAGCTACTAAAAATCATCAGAAAGAAACAATCAACATTTTGCGGGCACATCATGAGAAGAGAAAAGTTGAAATACTTGATTACAGCTGGAAAAATAAAAGGAGTGAGAGATCACGGATGACAAAGAGCTAAAATACTGGGTAGCTTGGTGTCATGGCATGGAAAAATATCAACAACAGAATTGATATGATGCACTGTAGATGCACTATAGAAGATTGTGGAAGGACATGATGATGATGATGATATAAGCATGTGGCAAAACTTTATCTACTGATTACACATATTTTGAGTGGTTTAATTTTTCATGGGCCAAGACCTGTTTGAACTTGGTAAATAAAGTTAGGCTGAATATGTTGCCTTCTCAGTTCCATCTTTCTATACAATTGTGAAGCATGGACACATTACAACAGAACTACAGAAAAAAAATACAAGCTATGTAAATGGGTAGCTATAGACAGATTTCATGCATTTATTTTTAGGACCGTAATACAAATACAGAAATTTCAAAACATAATTAGGCATCACATAGGTTACTATGAAGACCTCATGAACACTGAAAAGAAACACAAAAGCAAGGAAGACAGAAGAAATGATAAGAAGACAGCAGGCTCTAATAAAGCAGGCTTTGATAATCTCTCAATGGACAGTTATCGGTGTTGCCTCATTAAACCTAAAATTTGTAAGATAGGAGGGGGAGGAGTTGTAAACAAATTAGTTTGATAAATTACCTGTATTGTAACAAGTGAGATAGATAAGTATTGTTAACACAGCCTATGTTTTGTAACTTCTGGTTTCTTTTTTTATTTTTTCATACCTTGAGATTTGTAAAGTAATGTAATCAACTAATCTATTTATATTTTGCCTGGTCAAAATGAGGTACTCAACTCTGCAGGGAACTAATATATTTTGTGTAAATTGGCCAACTTTAGAAATAAGGCTTTTCTTTATGTCATTAGTGATGAAGGCAGAGTGATTAAAACATAACACAACGAGCCTTCAATAAATGTTGTGAGAACACCAGACCCAAGGGTTGACCACGAAAAAGATGGATCGACGGAATATTAGAAGCACTAGAAAATATACAGCAGCAGATGCCAACAGAAGGACAAAAGACCGCAAATTATATCTCCCCTCAACGCTGAAAGGGAAGTGAGGAATGAAAGAAGAAGAATAATAATGATGAAATGGTGCTAATTTACATTATAATTCATTTCAGAGTTATTGAGTTATTTGCGGGTCCTCATCATTACACTCAACTCCAGTTCTGTGTTGATAGATAAGTCTTTTTAGACGCCCACTAAGTTTCCCCTTTATGGCTGTGCCCATCTTAACTCCCATCTCTTTCATCCGAAGAAGTGACATGGATTTGTGGTTGTCGTAGTCCTGTGCTCTTCCCACATCTCGGAGGGCACTGATGATGTCCGCCCAATCCATTGGTTGACCATCCTCAACAACAACGCAGCTAGCCAACCTGTTCGCTCTTTCATTTGCCCGTACTCCCACATGTCCAGGGACATAGACAAAGGTGATCTTACATAATTTTGACTTCTTGCGTCAACGATTTTGCATGCGTACAGAGCCCGCCTCCACTTTTTTTATCATGCTCATCGGATCACTCAGTATACAGGCATGGGTGTAGTCTTGTGACTCTAACCAGTTGAATGCCCTGGTCAGTGCCATTACCTCCATCGTCATGCTACTCGTGGTCATAACGTATGCACCACTGTCTTTGACTATTCTGCCTGCTGAGCGTGCTGTAAACGCCCATGCACTTCTCTGGTATCGTATTTCAGAGTTTCTGCCCTAAATTTATTTTCATAGTAGATAAAAGATTATATTGAGTAGTGAGGAGAATATCATAAAGTGTAACCTGAAAATAAAGCAATATAAGCACCAAAATTGTCATTCTCTCCAAGTAAAATTGTCATGGGAACGATTTTGCTCTGAACTGTGCATCATTAATAAATTAACTCAATTAATGATTAATTGATGCAGCATTTTATACTTGCAAGCTTCTATTATTCACTGAGTGTTAAATAAACCCTTCCAGATGGACTCTTTCCACAAGCTGGGTGGTGCAGAGTCAGAGTTTAAACGTATAAAGATTGACATTGAAGATCTGTGTTTGGGTGAGTCTTCATTGTTTTGTAATTATTTGTTGACTATCTTTGTATAACATTAATTTAGATGATTAAAGCAAAATGTGTCATTCACCACTGTAGTGTTTTCAATATGGTACAATTTTACATGAAGTGAATTAACACATAAATTTTACAAAAATTGTCATTCCTACTTTTACAAATAAATCATGGTATAACGGCTAGTTCTAATGGCTTCTCTTATAACCTATTAAATCTGACCTGATGCTACAGTGTAACTTATTACATGTTCTACCCAAAGTGAAATTATCATGTCTTAAACTCTCACCAATAACATATCTGTACACGTTTCTGTTCGGTTAATTAACAGACATGTATTCATTGTGGTTGAGAAATAGCCAGAACACTACAGCACGGCATAGATGGAGGAAAATAGAACTGGTGTTTTTTGTTTTTTTTTCAAATTGAAACCTACTGTATTGTCACTTGTTCAGGGTATGACATCTCACTGCAATAAACCTATGGTCATATCTATCTATCTATTGTCCTTTCGAGCCGAAGACAGCACATAGGGCAGAACCACAATCTCAAAAACAGAAACCTTGCGTGCCAAAGTGGCACATATTGCAGAGATCACTGCTCTAAAATATATGGTGCTGTTTCCATAACAATATTTTTTACAATGACAGATTGTCAAGCCATTGATCAACCTCCTTAGTTGCCTCTTATGACATGCCTCGAAGGTCACAGTGTCACTATTCTTTACTTCCCTCATGAGGCCCCGGTAACACACAGGACATTCATGTGATGGCATTTTCTGACTCAAAATCTTTGCATACAACCTACTTTGTGTTTCTCCACATGTTCCTGTCATGGGCAAATAATCATCTCATGTATTGTCATTGTCAGTATGCGATGAATATATAATATTTAATGCATTCTACAATAAGTGCAAGCTAGCACATTATGTTGTCTCCTCATATCACCAAATGTCTTTGCAAATATTTTCTAGAATAGAAAAAATCTTCAATCTTAAGCTGTTTCTGTTGTTGAATGCATGAAAGCATTTTTTTAAGATGCACATTTATTGTTTAGTAATCTTAAACTGTATTTACCTTATTTTCTAATGCTTCTTTGCAGGATGTGTTGAACTAGTAGACTCTAGCCACCCAGTCGTTGTGGTTGGCAAACATCTCTGTGGTGGTGCTACTGACATGGGCATCAGATGTGCTGTTGAAACACTTGCAATTCAGAAGCCTTCTCAATATTGCCCTTCAGCTAAGTCAAACAACATTGATCAGACATTGCCAGTTTTGGACATTTCAGGACATGAGAAACATAACACACAGATCAACAACCTACTGTCTGAGAAAAAATCTGCTCAACATTTAGATACATCAGAAAATGTAGTTAGATCACCAGCAGCTTGTGAAGATATGAATGTTACATCTGCTGTTAGTACAGAGTTATCAGTGTATAATTCAAGTAGACAGTTCTCTTCCTCACCCTCCCATAATCATTCCACAGAATATCTCTTAGATCAGACGACAACAATAAATTGTGCCAACACATGCAATGACTCTTTGACTTTATGTAATCTTAACAATCAGCAAAACAAATTATTTGAAGATGAAGTCAAGACAACAAACACAAATAAAGATATACTGCAAGGTACAAAGGATACTAAAAGAAAAGACATTGATCATGCAAATTTGGTTTGTGAACAAGAACCACCCACCAAAGCACAGAAGTTGACAGACAATGAACACAGACAGAAGTAAGTTTTTATTGTCTATCTATTCCTTTATTGTCCTTTTACTCCATAGCTGGTTATCAAATGTTTTGAATGCATTCTAATGAAATTTCCAAATGTAGCAATTCATCAAAATGTGTATAACTTGTTCAATTTCTAAATGGCTTTTATGTCTGCATAGCCACAGTGTTCATTTTGTATCACAATTAGACTTATTCCCTGTGTCATGGCTTATAAGTGCCAATAGCTGAACAATCAAACTTGTATGATATCAGCTGATATTTAGACCATGTCATAAACTATAATTTTCATAAAATGATGGACACTCTTTAAATAAAAATTGGCAGCTGGAGGCAATTTGGCCATCAGGACCCATTGAGCTGTACCAGATTGTGGGATTTAGAGGGTTAAAGAGACAATTGGGAATCATTAGATTTAACAAGGAGAATTGATCAATATGCAATTAAGTCACTCAGCCAAGCTGAGTACTGTTTAATTCAAAGGTTATCCCGTGGATGGTATGATCATATGGTCACATGACCAAACTCATTGAGATAAGCAAGAGTCCTGAATTTAATCAGTTCTCATTGTTATGGTGAACAGGTGGGATAGTTTAGACCATGAATGTGTGCCAATGGAGACAGATATCATCTGGAGAGAAATGGTTGATCACCAGGTTTAGTGAGATATAGATAGCTAAAAATGAAATAGCCAAACAGTTAAAACATGAAATTAGTGAGATATAGATTGACGTAGAGGAATTGGTCCACCCTGGATAGTTTTAAAGGATGTAAAAGTTCTGGTAGAGGTAATAGTTTGATGCAACTGGATAGCAGTTGTAGATTATTATGTTCACTCTGATGTGTGTGAGTGTGTTATGAATTGTAATGGCAGGTGCTTGAAGTGTTAAAGTATTATTATGTTTTTCTCATACCATGAAACCTGTTATTGTGCTGGCTAGTCTTGTGCCAGGCTCTAGAAACAACATAATGGAGTTTCTTCATTCATTATCTCCCTACAGGAGTTGAACTCCCAGTATTGGAGCAAATGTTTCCGCCCTTTAGCTTGATGACACTCCAGATGGAGGTGGGCCCTAAAAAAATGTCAAAGAGAAGAAAAGGCTGCCAATGCTTGAAGTGGGAAGACAATATTAGAAAATTGACAGGTCTTAAACTTGATGGCTCTTGTACAAAGGCCATAGAGAAGTGGAAATTGCTGGTTGCAGATATCAATCCTGCAAATGACACCAAGTGAATCAGGAATATATGAAAGAGAGAGAGAGAAATGTTACACGTTATTAAGTGTACAAACTAAATGCATTGTTCTGTCACAGTAATTCATTTTATGTATGTTCATTTAAGCTGTCTTTTCTGGGGTCTTTAGCTATTATTATTTTTAGATCTGCTTTGGTGGAGTTCATAGACTTCAGTGAAATCAATTTCTGTGGTTCTGAATGATTGTGAACAAATAAGACTTGTGTGACCATTGCCTGTAACCATCCTGGAGAAACTGTATGGAGATGCCACTAAGCTATAACTGACAAATGCTTTCTACAACCTTATTAATATTGATATCTAGAGGTTTATGCACAAGAATGATGACGTGTAAATGTCACAGATTCTTTTTACTGTATTTAGGACTATCATCACCTTACTACTTTCATCATTTACTTGACTGCACTAGGAAGATGAACAACCATATCATTAGAACACAACAAAACAACTCCAGCATGTCCAGTCTTTGAACATCTGCATGAAACAGTAGAACATCACCTTTTTTACTGTCCAAAGCTTACTGACAACAGTACAACTACTTCCTCAAAGACCTGATATAAATGGAATACCTTGTATGGGAACACCATGTACAGGAGAGCTCAGAAATACCTGTAGTTATCATTACATGGCATTGAGCCGAAGGGCATCAGCTCACAGGCTTCTGGATCCATAACAACATTAGGAAGAAGAGAGATTTATGGTCTACAACTGATACATTGATATTAAGTCTTGATTTTAGTATTGCTTACATTGATATTAACTTTTGTCTTTTTTCATTAGGCTTCCTAAGGGTATAATGATAGCACTCTGTTGCCACCATTTTTGTACATGGGATGCATACTTAGGCCAAGATTTTATGCGATCTTGTGGAGTTACACCTCAGGAGTTTGACCTTTTGACCCGATTAAGTAGCTGGGCAACTTGTGCTAAGATAACAGGTGAGTTACTTGTTTTCATCATTATCATCTTCTTGGTCATTTTAAGGACTGTTAATTTCCGTTGAAGAAAAAAAAAATAAAAATAAAAGGGTGTCCAGTGGGATTATGGCATTAGTGCCAATATTGATCAGTCACCATAGGCACATTTATGGATCAGCATCACATAAACTTCCACTCTACTTTGTTAGAGACACAATATATAGTACACATTTTCAGAGCTGAGAGAACATTTTTATGTGTGTTGATTTAAAAAAACATAGAAAGTTTTATTGGGCATATTTGTGGCCATTTCCCTTTGCTTTGTACATCATAATCGCTGATGAATAAATAATAAGCTTATTTTGTAGTAACAGTGTTTTTTACTTTTATAGAGTACAGTTTCTTCTTGCGCCAACTGCTGAACTATTCTCTTATATACTTATTGGATTTTATATTCTCCAAAAACTCTCAGATGCATTTTGAATGTTATCTTCATTGAATAGGGGACTCTGGTGGTATTTCTAATACTTTCCAACACTTTCAAGATGCCTACTTGTTATAGTTAAGCAAGTCCTGGCAAAATATACATACATATGGTTATTGATACCATGCTGGGAAATATTATTCACCTTTATTATTTTATCCACATTTTAAAATTCTGTTTTTAAATTATTTTATAATGCATTTCGCTTTTTAAAAATGTTTTTAAGAACATGATACTCAGTATTTCTTCTTTTTCTGTTTCATATACGTTTTGATGTCATGGCATTTCATGACGTTATGGTCTTGGTAAGTTTTTTTTTTTTAAATATTGCTCAGCTCAATGCTAGTGACATCTCATACAGCTTGTTCAAGTATGGTACTGGTGATGTTGTTCATCACATCATTTTTCTTGTGCTGTAGTCATCACATTCATCAGAAATTCCTATCCTTAGGATTTTGTTGAAAAAATTTTGTACTCTCTTGTGGCCTTTTTGGAGTCTAGAAATCGTTACTTTTTAATCTTCTTTTGAGCTGGTAGTATACAAATGTTCTGTATTTAATTTTTTTTCATGTATTTGTTGCTGTCAAACCTCTTGAACTCCTATACTCAATTTTTAATAGTATGCATAATTACCAATATTTAATAGTCTCATGTTTAAAGTGTAATTTCATGTTTAAAGTATAATTGCATGATGATTTAATTTATTATTTAATATATTTAATGTCATAAGTTAGGTAAATCTACAAATATCTATTTAACAACCCAAGTCTGTATTTAGATCCATTTTTTTTTTTCGTTTCAAATGAGTTAAAATTCAGCAAAATTATAAATAAAATTTATGCCGCTCATGATGTAATGATGAGAACCTTACTGTGCTTTGACGCTGTTTACATTGTTTTCTGTAATATTAGAATTAAAGTTACAAATATACATGCTTCAATTAAAAAATAAAAAGAATGACATTTATCCTATTTCTAGAATCTGCCACGGGGTCTATAGGGCAGGAGAATAAGCTCATGTGCCCAGTGCAGTCAATACGAGATGTTCAGATCAAAGTTTTTATTTCACTCCCGATAGATAAAACATTTTGACCCTGCCATAAATTAAACCTGTATCTACCTTAAGTGGAGAACAGTAATGGTTTTGGGAGCATGGTAGTTCAAAAGTTAATGAACTGTGCTAAGGAAATGAGGTCTGGGACACCCTGATTGGCGGCTTCAACCAGGTTCATCATCATCATCATGTGCCATACCGGTTGGCGTAGGCGATCATGTCCTTTCCACAATCTTTTATCTACAGTGCATCATATCAGTTCTGTTATTGACTGTTTTCCATGCCATGACACTAAGCTAACCAGTATTTTCTCTCTTTGTCGTCCGCGATCTCTCTTTTGTTTTATTTTGCCAGTTGTAACCAAGCATTCCAACTTTCCTCTTCTCATAATGTGCCTGAAAAATTTTGATTGTTTCTTTCTGGTGTTTTTTAGGAGCTGCATTTTTGTGTTGGCCTCTTTGAGAACTTCAACCAGGTTCACCCAGCCATAAATGGGTATCAGATTTTTCTGGAAAAGAAACACATAATTGGCATATTACTGACCACATTCATTCTTTTATTCATTTATTAATTTTCCTTTCGTGCCAAAGATGGCACATAGGGTGGAAGCCATAGTTCTCCATGATTGACAATTTGCTGCTAGTTCTTAGCTGTTTCTTTGTCCGATGGTTGAGTCTAACCTAGTAATTGTTCTGCATTGCGATTCTCTTTGTCTGCCTTGTTTTCTTTTACTACATGGTTTACACATTGATGCCTGATGGGGAAGTCTTTCTTCATTCATCCTCAGCATGTGACAGATGTATTTCCAACACCTTCATCATTTAAAGTTCAATACATGTTTTTTTTTATTCATCTCTTATCTGTTCATTTGGAATGTATTCTTTCAAGCTTATAATCGTGGATTAGACTTTCTATTTTGGTAACAAGCTAATCACACTACCTAAAAAAGTCTATTTTAAAGATATGGGTGCTGACACCATACTCACTGTATGCCACCATGTGGTGTGATGAGGTCTCTGTCCTCTTCTTTTAATAACACATTTTATCAAATCAACCACCCACTTTCTGCGCTTCAAAATTAAAATGATTATTAATTTCTATTTTCTTAATTTATCAATAAGCAAAGTCAAGTAAAAGTAGAAACAGTTGTGAAAATGGTTCTGGACAAAAGAAAGTTGCTGAACCTGAATGTGCAGAGACAGTTATAGAAGGTCATGAGATTGCTGATATTGCTGCTGCTGTTAGAAAAACTGAGGGTCATGAAACTGCTGATCTCATCAACTTAGATGCAAGGTAAAATGGAGCTAGCAGATATTTTCAGATTGACATGTATTGTGTTACTATTCTGTTCTGTTCTGACTTCTTTGATTCTTGCTTAATATTTTTTGTGTTATATTTAAACACTTTCATTGTATATTTAAAAATAGTTTATTTGGTTGTTGCATTGTATTCATCAGGTATATTTTATTGGGCACTTTCATAATATTCGTGTTCTTAATATGTCTCTTGCATTATTGTTTTCTGATATTTTTTATTATATCTGTGTATAATTTATGTGTAATTAAAAATTATCATATATAGAAATTCATGAGATTTTTTGTATTTGATTCATGCATGCTTTTCTTGTTTTTTTAAATTTGAATTATGCACTTCATTCTGTATTATTTTGATTTGTTGCATAATTTTATTCTGCTAATGCATGAATTTCTTCTGTTTTTGCATGATTTTCTTTTGTTATTTCTTTATTCAATTGTTTCTAATCATTCAGATTAACTATCTATTCCTGCTATTTATGCTAGCAAATTGACAGTATTCTTTACTACCTAAAAGTTTGTAAGTAAATAAGAGAGTGCTACTAACACAGTGTCACATGCTGGCTTGATGATAGAATGAACATATTTAAGTCTCATCCTGAAACTCTCCAGTAGACCCAGCTGATAAAGTAATAGTAACCTGACTCATTGGATTGGGAAAGGTAGTAACAGCAAGAAGGAACACTGGCCCCCACCCCTTTCTAATGCTGTACCTGCTACAGTAAAATGTAATACTTCACTCTCCAGTGATGTTTTATATGTCATAGAATAATATCGTTTTAATAGATTTTTCTAGGAAGTAAAGATGGCTTGGCATGATACCGACCATATCACCCAAAAATGTACCATAGTAATGGTTTCCCCATATGCCTAGCAAGGCATGGAAGGAAGCTTTACTTTTACTTATATCAATTAACTCTTTCCATACATTTCAAAGCACTGTATGTTGTGCTGATTTCGGTTGTGTATGTTTAGACACTGAGAGCATTACTCAAATTGTTTAGTGTAAACCATCATTTTATTCCTTTTACATGTTTTATATTATCTTGGTAATGGTAAAATATAGCTCCTTGTTCAATTATCTACAAATTCATATATAATATGTTATGTGTTAGATAAATATAAACATATAGATTGATATTTAACTATCACACATTTTATCTCTGAAATCACTGTCATACCGATATAATGCTTCCGTACTGAAAAAGTCAAGTAAATAAATAAACAATTTATAGCAGTAATTCATTATAGCGATAACTATAAGTAATATTGAAATGCTATTTAAGGTTGTTTATTTTTCTCTACAGCAAACACCTTAGAGAGCAGCTCAGTGTGGTGGAAAGAGAAGCTATTGGAAGCAAATGTAAAAGACTGATAGATACTGGTCGTCTTCATTATCTCAGATCAAAGGGCATGAACTGCTTTTTACGTAAATACATTAGTGAAGACTTGACTCCAGAGAACATAGTCCTGATTGCACACTTGTGATGATGCATCTTTTTTATTTTTTTTTATAATTTGACAAAATTCAGGTCACTAGACCAGTAAGACCAGAACTTGAGAAAAATAACTCATGGAGTGTAATATTTTTGAATGTACTTCTCTTCATTGTTGCACTGGCTACTTATTTCAGATAAATAATGTTGTATTGTCAAGAAATATTTTTTTATATGGCCTTTGGTGTCTTCACAGGTGGTTGGTAGCAAGCAATCATAATAAGTCAGTAGTTTGGTAAAATATTAGTGTCTTATTCTGGATGCTGTTTTGCTTAGCAGCTTCTCTCATGGTTTAATCTGCCAATATTGAATAGACAGATGAACAAGATGTATTTGTGGTGCCTGGCCTCATCTCCTTTCCTCTGTGCCTTTTGCTTTTAAATTTGATGTCAACGTTTGCCTTGAATGTTGCTGTGCCACTTTTTATTTTTGTTCCCATTGTGCTACGATATGCAGCGTGATCCTCCCACTTTCTTTCACTGATAGAGAATTCACTCAAAGAAGCCCTGCAAACATCCTTTTAAAAAATGTATGTTCTTGAAATATTTTAACAAATAAAGTGAGAAGAGCACTATTGTTTGCTATTTTGTTTTTTTAATACTCACGCCTGTGGAGTTTTTTTTTTTCTTTTCAATTTTTAGCACTTACATCACTTGACAGTCTGTTATGTTTTAATAAAAATTAATGGCTGATGTAATTATGGCTAGAACATATTAGTCTTTCACAGACACAAAAGTATTTGTCATATGAATACAGTATAACATTAAGCAAACATTCAGATTGTTTAATTTTATTTTTAAAAATGTATATTGCATATATATATATGTGTGTGTGTGTGTGTATTATATATGTTGATGTATTGTTAGGTTAAATAGTCATAAATTGTAAATATAGATTTTAAACTAAATTGTTTATTCATATTCAGGTATATTATATCCATTACCATCAGTCACATGTGCTTTGCACTCACACAGCCCATCTGAAATAATCTTGGTCTGTAACCAGATCTCCCATTCTTCTGTCATATTTAAGGTCTCTTTGATGTCTTAACCACAATCTAGGTCTGCCATATTATATCCAAATGTTTTTTTTTAAACATACCACAGGAGTACTCTTCACATCATTCAAATATAAAATAATATATTGTCAATGCTAGTCTAGGCTGTATATTTTTGTTTGTCACAGAGAAAATGTCTGATTAATGGTCTCCATCTTCTAGGTCTGGATGAACTTTGAACTTTTGTCAGCTACAGGTTGAAAAAGAAAGGGAAAAAATTACCACAGATTAGATTTGAGCATCTGACCTGCTCCCTCCTGTCAGCAAATGAGTTCATTAGCCATCTCACTTTGCTACCACAAATTTTGGTTCATAGGTAACATATTCTTTGGTTTCACCAAGACAAGATGTGATCATATGGCATATACCATAACATTATAGTTTGTCTTGTCTTTCTATTAATTTAGCTGCTTCATACAATTTTATGTTTATTTTATATGATCTCTGTAGCTATACACGCAGTCCCACATAGTATTTAATATTTTGTCTATATGTGCTTACCTTTAGTGAAATGTTCATGGTGAGAAGGACAAATTTATAGTGAATGATTGCATAATTGTTATGATAAATATGAGAGCTTGTGAATTAAGGTGACTGGGTACAAGAAATGTACTTTATTTCACTCTTGGTAGATCCTGCCTCGTTCATCTGATAGAGAAATAAATGAATGCTGATATTCGAATATCTGTTATTTTAAACTTTTTTTTTTCAAATCACAGTGGACAAAACAGGGTGTTAAAATTTTACAGTTAAAATATGCGCAAAATTCAGTTTCTAGGAACTTCATCCGAGGTGAAAGCTGGGAACAAAAAAAAAATCCCTTTGCAGTTAAAACAAAAAAGAGCAGGCCTAATTATGGTCAATGCCTGGGCAAAATTGTCGGCATAAACCTATCCAGACAGTGTTATGGAGTTGATGCATGGTGGCATTCTCCTCTGATTTTCTTGTAATTCTCAAGGGGGATATCAGAGCACCTGTGGATTTGTCTGGTGTGCAGTGATGATGATCCTTACAACAAACAAGATAATGAAAATGTATCTGTAATGTTGTTAAGAATGTATGTGTGTGGTTACCATTATTGTGCCTTCAAGTTCAACAGTTGAGCCAACAACAAAGTGCCTACTTATGGTTCAGCCAGTTTTAATGTCATGAATATACGTAGAAATTTACAAATATGGTACTAAAAATACAGCGCATTGCATTTTTGTAATGAGTCTCCAATTATCATTTTCAAATCTGTCAGCTTTTGATGTAGTGGGGGTTAAAAGCACTTCTGACATCAGTGACATTATGTGCTTTACAGTGTGACTGAATAATATTGATAGGAGATTGACAAATACAATAACACAGGGTGAACCAAAAGTAGGTGACAGTAAATAAGGTTTATTTTATAGTGTTTGTGTTATATTATAATAAATTGTATAACTATATTTGTTTAAATTTAATCTTTTTTATTGTATAAAATAAAATCTAATTGTAATGTAAAATTTTTTTTATCAAAATTTAATTGTATTAGTCAATATAATATGTAATCTCAAAATAAATTGTATTATTTACTGTCCACCAACTTTTGGTTCACCCTGTATAAAGGCAAATCATTGGAAAGAGTAGACATATATAACATATACATATATATACCAAGATATATATCTTGGTAGTCATATAGATTAGGAATGTGAAACAATGAAAGAGATCAGAAGCAGGATAGCAAAAGCAGCAGAATTTTTTAAAAACCTGGACAAAATATGGAAATCAAAAATACTAAGCAAAAAAACTAAACTTAGAATATTCAACTTAAACATATTATCAACCTTTACTTATGTGTGTTAATGCTGGAAAAACAACAAAATCCTAAGAAACAAATGTCTAAAGAATACGCTGTATACAATAGAATGAAATCAAGACTAATATAGAGATAAGAGAAATGTTCATGCAACCAAGGATTTCATCTACAATTAGGAAGAGAAGATAGACATATGTTGGGCATGTGTTGAGTAGAAACAACAAAAGAACTCCACAATAGACTTTTCTGTGGGAAACATCAGGATACAGAAAAAGAGGAACACCTAAAGAGACACTAAATAGAACACTTACAAGTGATGCAAAGTTGACAGGCATAGACTCATTAGACTTCCGTTTCTAAGATGGCGGATCTAGTCCACGTTCTCTCCATCACTGCAGAAAGTGCATTCAATGTCTGATTATTTTTGGTTCTAAATTGCACTCCTATGCGTTAAAGTCAAGATGATGATCTACTTATTACATCTGCGCCGATAAAACAATGTCGTACACCAGCAATATTTCATTTTCGAAAAATCAAGTGTTGTGAATGCACCCTTCTATTGTCTAGGCTTGTTCTGCGCTTTACATCACATTGGTGCTGTTCATGACCATTGATGGATTTGCTTGACGCAAGTTATATGTTCTCATTAATGTGAACTGCTTCGTCAGCTGCACTTTTATCTCTTTAGGGAATTTGCAATGTGTTCTGTTCGTCGTAGGCTACGAACTTCTTCACTTCTTCTTCTTCTTCTATCCTTCCTCTGCTGCCGTTGGCGTCGAGGGGAGAAACAATCTGCGATTCTTTGCTCTTCTGTTGGCCTCTTCTGATGTTATCCTTCCTAGTGACTCTAGTATTCCCTTTATCCATCTCTTTCTCAGTCTTCCTCTTAATCTGGCATTTTCGTAGCCTTTATTTAAGGCTCTTTGAGTCATTGTTAGTTCTTTTTGTCTTGTTATGTGGCCGAACCAATTTATCTGTTGTTTCTTTATGTATTCGATGGCTGGTTCAATTTCGAGTTTCTTCCTCAGGTCAGTGTTTCTTACTCTGTCCCTTAAGCTGTTTCCTGTCATTCTTCTGACACATTTCATTTCGGTGGTCATTATCTTTCTTATTGTTCTAGAGTCCAGCGTCCAATTCTGGCACTGATAGCACAGAGTTGGTAGAAAAATTTATTTGTATATTGCCCTTTTTGCTTCCGTAGTTATTGCTTTGTTTTTCAATAGTGTTGATACTTGGCCTATAACTTGGCATGCTTTGTTACACCTTATATCTATCTCTGTCTCTTAGTTATTGTCTTGTGTTAACGTGCTACCCAGATTCTACATTCACTAGTGTAATAAAAAATCTAAAGGGCGCGTCATTACTGTGCTTGCGCCATTGTTGTGTGCTACGTCATCGTAATGGCTCATCGTAAATCCCTAGACCGGCCATACGATAATCTTATGGTCTGTTGTTTGATGTGCGACGGGGATAATCTGACGACTAACTGTGTGTTTATATGTTCGAAATTGGAGTCAACAATGATGGCCTAACATCATCAAGTGCTATACATTTTTAAAGAAATATGACAATCATCACTTTCAGGAGGATGTGAAATTCTGGTATAAGGATGTGAAATTCTGGTATATGGTGGATAGGCGGCAGGAACCATTGCAGGCTATGCATAAAAAGTGTTCCTTGTTGCAGTTTCCTCATATTCCAAGTACATGGGGGACTAGTTGGTCTCGAGGCAAGATGCCAGCCTTGGGACAGAGAGGTTGTGGGTTAAAATCTCGACTCCACCGGTTGGGATTTTTATTTATGATTTGTCTCTGCGACAACCATCCCTGGCCTTAGCAGCGAAGCCCGGCTTGAAACGTCAGTTACTCATCGATGGAAAAAACATGAGTACCTCCGAAGTCTGAGTTAACTGCCTGTGCGGCAAGGGATCCCTGTGCACACGGCTGCCAGGGAAAAATGGATTAACACGCAAAATTCAGTTCCTAGTCTCTAGGGACTTCATCAGAGTTGAAAGCTGGCAAACGTAACAACAACAACAACTCATTAGATAAGATCGAACATCTCACCAAGAATAGAGATACAATACAAACCCTATGCAACATCTAGTGGTGCGAGAAGAATCAAGATCATGTGGCAGACATACATTACTATGGTTGAATCCAGGGATTTTCCTAGCCTGGTGATTTCCAATCAGTGTGCCAAAGAATTTTAATAAATTTAATGTTGAACATGGTTTTATTTTAATTCTTGTCTTGTAACTTTGGCAGTTGTGCACTCTTGATGATATCTTCACAATTCTTCTAACCTTCATGAATAAAAGAGGATATCTGAGATGCCACGACAGTTATAACAGTCCATTATTTTGTTTGCTTGCATTCACCCAATGACTAAATGAATAGAACTTTTTGTCACCTGCCCTTAAGAGGATGCTAAGTGGGCATGGATGTGTTGTGTTTTGCAGTCTGTGACTTTTGTGCCTCTCAGCCCAAGACATCCAACTTCAGCACAGCTGAAGAGTTATTACAGGGTTGACTTCCCTCTTAATACCTACTCACTTGACCAGACTATATTAGTCTGTTTCTAGGGGCACTGCAAAGAGGTGGCGTAGTATCAGAATAGTTCTGGTTCCACCTATCCTGGCGCAACCCATCAGCTATGATTTTCTGACAGCTTTCAGTTCTGTTGCTGGATGGCGTCTTTACCCCCTGTCCATTCTCTGAAGTTGTCTTCCCACCGCTCCCTTTGTCAGCCTTGTTTTCTTTTGTTAGGTATTCTGCTCTGTATAATGGTCTTAGCAAAGCCTGATCTTGTAGCTTGTCTGCACCATTTTAGTTTTTGCTCTCTTACTGGTTTTTAATTGATCTTGTCAATCATTGGATATTGTTGTGCACTTCCTCTTTGGTATATGCTCTATAAAAGTATGCTCAAGATCTTTCTGTACTATCTCATTTCCAGAGCCTGGAGGACTGGTTGGTCTCGAGGCAAGATGCTGGTCTCGAGACAGACAGGTTGTAAGTTAAAGTCCTGGCAGCACCATTTGTAATTTTTATTTATGAGTTCTATCTGCGGCAACCACCCCTGGTCTCAGCATCGAGTCCCGGCTTGAAACATCAAATTACTAATTGATGGAAAGAATATGAATACCTCCGAAGTCAGAGTTATCTGTCTATGCGGCAAGGGACCCCTGTGCACACGGCTGCCAGGTAAAAAAAAATGGATAAAGATTCCGTTCCTAGACTTTATGGTTTTCGCCAGGGGTAATAGCAAGCGAACGAAAAAAAATAAAAAATTTCCACAACCTGCACTTTTCATTTCAGATGAACAGTGTTACCCACAAGTGTATAGAAATATATCAAGGTAGACCAAGAGAATCACTATGCAGAACAATTAAAAGGGAAGACTCAACCATGAGACTAAGAAGCAACCAGGAACTACCAGCAGATCATCAATTGTGAAGAACTATGACTTCCACCCTATGTGCCAGCCCAAGAGGAAATGAATGAATAGAAATATTGATGCGTAATATCTTACATTCTTTTCCCATGGCAGGGGTGTTATGTCATCATGAGAGTTTCACACATGACTCTACCTATCTCCTCCTCCAGTGATACATTTGATATATCATTTTAAATTGTAAAGAACGAAATTAAAATAGTTCTCATATGTTACCAGAACTATCGGCCAGGCTAACCATTATACATAGCAAAATAAGACAAATGATACTGTGGGAAGACAATATCAGAAAATGGACAGGATTTAACCTTATCTTAATAGAGCCATTTTCAAATAAATACCTACAGACAAATGTGGACTCATCTTCATATCACTTTTATCAACCATTGTTAACAAAAAAAAGTAACATATTTAAAAGTGGTGTCCCGTGATGTATTTATATGAAATAATATTTCACTGTACTAGGTCACATGATTTAGACATGATGTGGCTAGTGATATCCATCACCGTCCTTACTTATTCTCAACTTGGTTTGCCAGGTACCTCAGCTGGGTCACCTAGTGAGCACCAAGCTACATTTGAACCCTCACTCATTTAATCACCAATCAGTGCTTTGACATTATGCTACTGACCCTGTCAGCATACATTTAGCTTCACTAAAAGTAAGATATTAGAAAACATAGCAGCAGAGGCCAACAGAAGAGCAAATGATGGATTGATGGAATATTAGAAACACAAGGAAACAACAGCAGAAGAGGAAAAGATGGATTGATGGAATATTTGAAACACTAGGAAACAACAGCACAAGAGCAAAAGATGACTTGATGGAATATTAGAAACACTAGGAAACAACAGCAGAAGAGCAAAAGATGAATTTATGGAATATTAGAAACACTAGGAAACAACAGCAGAAGAGCAAAAGATGAATTTATGGAATATTAGAAACACAAGGAAACAACAGCAGAAGAGGAATTGATGGAATATTAGAAACACAAGGAAACAACAGCAGAAGAGGAATTGATGGAATATTAGAAACATAGCAGCAGAAGAGCAAAAGATAAATTGATGGAATATTAGAAACATAGCAGCAGAAGAGCAAAAGATAAATTGATGGAATATTAGAAACCCTAGGAAGCAACAGTAGAAGAGCAAAAGATAAATTGATGGAATATTAGAAACATAGCAGCAGAAGAGCAAAAGATAAATTGATGGAATATTAGAAACACTAGGAAGCAACAGTAGAAGAGCAAAAGATAAATTGATGGAATATTAGAAACACTAGGAAGCAACAGTAGAAGAGCAAAAGACCACACATTGTATTTCTCCTCGACGCTGAAAGGCAAATGAGGAAGGAAAGAAAAAATAAACGCAACACAGGGTATACATAGTTTCGATGTCTAAGCCAATTCACTGAACAATAATTAATGTAAATCATGTTATCTGTTGGCATTTATATGCAATGTCAGGTGTATTATATTACTTCTGAGATTTCTTGTGAGTCGTGCCTATTATGACAAGTAACATTGTTAGAAGTGCAACGACAGCTTCATAAACCTCCACATGTGTCAGAAAACCATTTCAAAGCTTCACTCACAAGAGGTGTTTAGATATACCGACACAATCTCACGCAGTTAAAAGAACAAATACTGAACTATCCAAAAGCAGTGTGTAACTGATTGTAACATTCTGTAGTGTCGAGGAGAGATAAAAATTGCCGTCTTTTGCTCTTTTGTTCACCTCTGCTGCTGTTATCTTTCCTAGTGCTTCTAATATTCCGTCAGTCCATCTTTTTCGTGGTCGACCCTTGAGTCTGGTGTTCTCGCAATGTTTATTGAGAGCTCGTGTTGTGTTTTGATCGCTCTGCCTTGTCATGTGCCACACCATTTTATCTGTTTCTTTAAATATTCTATCATTATGTGCTATACCGGTTGGCGTAGGCGATCATGTCATTCCACAATCTTCTATCTACAGTGCATCGTATCAGTTCTGTTGTTGACTGTTTTCCATGCCATGACACTAAGCTAACCAGTATTTTGCTCTCTTTGTCGTCCGCGATCTCTCTTTTGTTTTATTTTGCCAGTTGTAACTAAGTATTCCAACTTTCCTTTTCTCATGATGTGCACAAAAAATGTTGATTGTTTCGTTCTGATGTTTTTTAGGAGCCCCCTTTTTGTGTTGGCCTCTTTGAGAATGTCCTCATTGGCCGTTTTAGCTGTCCAGGGAACTTCCAATATTCTTCTGAGAAATCCCATCTCTGTGGCCTCTAATCGTTTTTTCATTTGTTTATCTACTGTCCATAATTCACTTCCATAGTCAGAATTGGTTATATATTGCACTGATGAACTCTCTTTCTCACTTCTATTGACATAAATTTGTTGCATAAGATATTTTTCATTTTCTGAAATGCAATTTTGACCTGAGTTATTCTGCTTTTTATTTCTGTGGTGCATCTTCCATCTGATGTTATTATTGTGCCCAAGTATTTTAATCATTGCACCTATTTCAGATTTGGCCTAGTTATTTGTATGTTTCATTTTGATGGTTGCTTCTTTGATATCACTATTACTTCTGTTTTCTTACTGTTTAGACTGAGATCGTTCTTGTTGCTTTCTTTTACTATTATGTCCATCATTTCTTGTAGTTCATTCTCTGTCTCTGCTATTAAGACTGACTGTGTCATCCGCATATCGCAAATTATTTATGTTGTTACCGTTGACTTCAATTCCTTTTTTGTCTACTATTGATATCATATTTTCGCTGTAAAGTGAAATATATATATATATATATATATATATATATATATATATATATATATATATATATATATATATATATATATATATATATTCTATAGCGGGAGTTATTTCTAGCTTTTTTCTGCCCATTTCTGATGTTATCTCTCAGGTAGTGTCATTCAGATGACAAAGGTGTCTCATAATGAATCAGTTTTCATATTTTTATCAGCGGTGTTGTATTCTATTTTTAAAAAAGGTTACAAAAAAAACCACCACAAACAAAAGGAAATAAATAAATTTATTGTATACCTAGAAGAAAGGTAAACTTCATGACAGATAGAGAACAAGAAAATATAAATACCGATGGGAAATGCCTGGAACTGTACAAGAAAAGTTACGGGGAGATCAAACTTTCAAATTAGCAACAACGTGAAAAGTCGAACAGTTGTCAGAGAAAGTGAGCATCAACGCCACAAGTCGCAACATAACGATGTTACTGATAGAAAGCGGAATTAGGGGATTCTTCCCATTCAAAACGCGCACAAAGCAATCTTTGAAACCACTTCAAAACTGAATAGAGGCCTTATTAGTCTTGCCTTTATTAGAGATCAACTGTTGCATGTGTCAAGAGTCTGAACACACGTTACACTTGTCATCACTTGTCACAGACCCTCAGCGGTGAACGAAATGTTTGTTGTCTACCCTTGTTATAGTCTCAAGAGTTATTCCATGTTGTCTGGTGCATGCCTGTAGTGACATTCCAGGCACAAGCTACAATTACATATAGTTTCTGTAAAAATTAGTTGCTGGAAGGGGGAATATAGTTTTAGTAGCATACATAATATATATATATATATATATATATATATATATATATATATATATATAATCATCATTTTTGGCCATGTAATGTGAAGAGAACAGCTGGAATATATTGTGACAACTGGAAAAATTGAGGGACGAAAGATAGAGGGAAGCAAAGAGAAAAAATAACAGACAGCTTAAGAGAATGGCTTGGCAGAAGGTCAACAACAGAAATGATAAAGAACTGTCGAGATTGAAAGTTATGGAGTGACATGATCACCTACGCCAGCAGGCCCGGCCCTTGATGATGATGATATACATATATATGTGGAGGAGAGGGGGTCCGCAATAGCTCAGTGGTTAGTGAACTGGACTACTAAAGACAAGAGGTCGTGTTCGATCCTGATCGACGGCTTCCATGTTCACCCAGCCTTCAATGGGTACCGGATTATTTATTTCTTGGAAAATAAAGCGGCGCGGGCGTAATTTCGACCACATTACCCTAAAAGTAATGTAGTGTTGTAAACATACATCTTCTCCTAAGATGATTCGAAGATCAGGAGGCAAAGGCGCGCGCCTGACAACAACAGGACGGGAGGTTGTCAGTGACCCACAGCTGATGGCTTGCATCGCTGAACCACAACCATCCAGACTCTGCTCCAAATCTCCGTGGTGCCTCGAGTAACAGAATAACCTGCCTAGTTTGGTCAAGTGAGTAAGTATCGAAGAGGGAAGACAACCTGGTACTTAAAAATGTGCTGAAGTCGGATGTGTTGGGCTGAAAGATGCAAATATCACAGTTATACTGCAAACCACAACACAACGCAGACAACCCACTTAACGTCCTTTTAAAGGCGGATGATAAAGTGTTGCATTCCTTTAGTCATCGGTCGAATGCAAGCAATCATTCGTTGATCAATCGCCTCGAAAGTTTCCCTCTAGAATAGTATTCATTTATTATTATCCACTAAAAATAATGTGCCAAATGTCTATTGACAAATATGGGCTCTAACACCACGTTCACTATACGAGACGGGGCCATTTACCTTATTACTTTTATTTCAAATATATCTATAGTGGGAATAATAAACCTGTGTTCATTATTTCCGCCGTTTTCAAAATAAGAAGATATTTTTCGATAAATAATCTAAGGTATGCTGATGATAGTCTTAATCGCTAAGAGTGAAAATGAGTTACAAGAAATGTTAGACATTATAGTGAAAGAAAGCAAAAATAAAGGACTCAGCCTTAATAGCAAAAAGATAGAAGTAATGGTAACAACAAAGAAAAAGATATCACATCAGTGCAAAATAAAGACAAGTAGAACAATATTAAAGAAGGTAAATGAATTTAAATATTTGGGAACTTTGTTAACCTCAGATGGAAGTTGTACAAAAGAGGTGAGATGTAGAATGGCTCAGGCAAAAGCAGCTTTACAAAAAATGAGGAAGATATTGTGCAATCCATCTTTGACCAAAAAAACAAGGAAAAGAGTCCTTAAATGTTATGTAGAGCCATTCTTACCAAATGGTAGTGAATCATGGACAACAGACAAAGAAATCAATGTAATCTTTAGAAATGTGGTTTTACAGAATAATGTTGAGAATACCGTGGACAGCTAAGAAGAGTAATGAAAACGTTTTGAAAAAGGCCAAAGCAAAAAGAGAGTTAATTTCCGATATTAGGAAGAAACAATAATTTTTTGGCCATGTAATGAGAAGAGAACAACTGGAATATATTGTATCACCTGGGAAAATTGAGGGACGAAGAGATGGAGGGAAACAAAGAGAAATGATACCAGACAGCTTAAGAGAATGGCTTGGCAGAAGATCAACAACAGAAATGATAAATAACTGTCGAGATTGAAAGTTGTGGAGAGACATGATCACCTACGCCAGCAGGCCCGGTACTTGATGATGATGATGATGATTTTTCGATACCCCTAGCTATTCGAGGAAGCCACAATAGAGTAGCTGTTTGTTAACTCGTCTGATAATTGTCTCAACGGTGGTGCCCCATGACTGTCGTCTGGCTGGGAGACTTATAGCTTCTGTTGTCTGGCTGGGAGACTTATAGCTTCTGTTGTCTGGCTGGGAGAATTATAGTTTCTGTGGTCTGGCTGGGAGAACTACAGCTTCCGTCGTCTGGCTAGGAGACTTATAGCTTCTGTTGTCCTGCAGGGAGACTTATAGCTTCTGTTGTCTGGCTGGGAGACTTATAGCTTCTGTTGTCTGGCTGGGAGACTTATAGTTTCTGTCGTCCGGCTGGGAGACTTATAGCTTCTGTTGTCTGGCTGGGAGAATTATAGTTTCTGTCGTCCGGCTGGGAGACTTATAGCTTCTGTTGTCTGGCTGGGAGACTTATAGCTTCTGTTGTCTGGCTGGGAGACTTATAGCTTCTGTTGTCTGACTGGGAGACTTATAGCTTCTGTGATCTGGCTGGGAGAATTATAGTTTCTGTGGTTTGGCTGGGAGACTTATATCTTCTGTTGTCTGGCTGGGAGACTTATAGCTTCTGTGGTCTGGTTGGGAGAATTATAGTTTCTGTGGTTTGGCTGTGAGACTTATATCTTCTGTTGTCTGGCTGGGAGACATATAGCTTCTGTCGTCTGGTTGGGAGAATTATAGTTTCTGTTGTCTGGCTGGGAGACTTATATCTTCTGTTGTCTGGCTGGGAGACTTATAGCTTCTGTGGTCTGGTTGGGAGAATTATAGTTTCTGTGGTCTGGCTGGGAGACTTATATGACCCAAGCGTAAAGGCTGTTTGTCATGTGCTGTTGCTGCGAGTTGTTCGGGTCTGAATTTTTATTTCACCCCCGACAGGAAAAAAAAAGACCTCTGACCCTACCGGGATTCGAACCCGCGTTCTTCTAGTTTGGAATCCGAGAAGTTACCGATTCGACCACCTGCTCTCTCTAACAAGAGACCGAATTCATTCCATCGAATTCAAGATTCATCTTCTCTTACATTAATACCAGCTATGTTTTGTCATAGAGAGAAAGGGCGGAATGGCGTACCCCGACCACGGCTCAAAACAATCACAGTCCAGTGGTAAAATAAAAAAAAAAACATATGTGAACTAACATGATTTTTCGCTTCGAAACATGATTGTGTGTTTTTTTTTCCTTATTTTATTGTCCACAAGATTGATATATGCTCTGCTAACTAATCAATCATTCAATCAATCATCGATATTACTCACGGATTGTCATTTCAATGAGAGCATGACAATTAACGAACCCTACAATTCTGAGAATGAAAGAATGTGGAATAATGCGTGGCACGAATCAATTCTTTTCATGCCCTTTGGCACATTAGGCTTCCTTCATGATTCCAGTTCCCTGACCCGATTCTTCTCTATTATTGTTTTCTGTATTGGTTTTTTTTTAATTGGATAAAGCTGCAGGCCTTTTACCCAGCTCTCTCTCTCTTGCCACCCCACCTCGGCTTGAGATATGTTGCTTTCTTTCTAGTTGCAGATGAAATGAAACAAATAGAAAATAATGCGTGAGAAGACGTGCAAGGTGTGTTGTAAACCAACGGACTACTTAAGTCGATAGCTTATACATATGTTAATATGAGATGAGTGTTTTCTATTGTTTTCGGCAACAACAACAACAAAAAATAATCCATTTAACAAGCATAAAATAAACCAACTTACACCGGTCAGTTATCTACCTACTTTATAACTAACGTAGCCTACTATAGATTACTCGCCACTAAATTTACAAGTTAATTAGCTGGATAACTTATTAGCTACTAACAAACTTATAAGGTAACTAGCTACTAAAGTATTAACTAACTAGCTACTAACAAATAGACTAACTACTAACCTGCTAACCACTAACTTTCTACGTTGGCTTGACTACTAAAATGTTCATCGTTCAACCTTAACAGGGCGTTAATTGGGCGCAATGCATCGTGTCGTGGTTTACAGCAACTGCTATACATGTATCCTTCAGCCCCATACATCATGTGGCAGTTACAATGCCAAATACAATGATAATGGAAGGGCATGGCACCAAACTAATAGGATCTGTTACAAAATTGTGTGAGGATGTCACAGTTAATGTTAAATATGATCTGCAGTGCAGCGGAGGATATTCATGGGAGACAACGGAGGTCACGACTCCTGTAATATTTTATCAGAATACATAACACAATCACGTTCCAGCTCAATGAGTTAAACAGTGTACAAACAGCCACCGTACTCCCTAGTATAGCCGCGATATAGTTCAAATAATTCAAACCGTTACTAATAAATAGGCTTCGATGTCTATGGAGGTCAAACCTACTACAATCGTACAACAGCATCTATGAACCTTACACTTGAGTACAAGAACTAGGTAAGCCATTACAATCTATCTATCTTTCGTTCGCCTGAAGTATTGTCTATATCTGCAATGTCGTTTCCTGTATAAATTTTACTGTCTTTTGTAATTCTTGCAGTGGCCCATATAGTTTTGTCTGTAGTGTTGTATCTATGGGCCAATGGATTTTCCTCAGTCTACTATATTCAGTGCAGCCTTGAAGTATGTGTTCAGCAGTCTGGGGTGCCTGTCCACATGTACAAGTAGTTGATGTGCCGGTCTTGAATTTTGTATACATGTGACTATGGAGTCGATTGTGTCCTGTTCTTAGGCGTATAATGATAACTTGTTCATATCTATTCATATTATGAAAGGCATCCTGATTTGGGGCTTGTGGTCCTCTGATTGATTTGATTATCTGTTTCTTATGATAGCCATTACAATCAAACAGCTCCTTTTTGCCGTGAAAACACTATCATTTCCCTAATCTCCTCCTGTCCTCTTACATCACCTTCGATTCTTGAAATTCTCTGAGTTTAATCTATTTCTCTCAATCTCCTCTCTGACCACCAGACCTGAACATGTTTTGCACGAAGTTTTCTCCAGTCTCAACATTTCTAACTTTCATTAAGACAATACTCTATACTCAGTATACTCATGTTCAATTATTGGACTTTTCGTCCGAGGCATATTTGTTTGTTGGTCTCCCCTCCCTGGCTATTTCTTCGTCAGTCTATCTTTTACTTTCCTACTTTTCCGACTTCAGCGTGCCATTGTTGCATCCGGGTTTTGTTGCATGTTGATCTTTTCTCGGGTGACCCGACTAGTTTGTTCGTTGTCAGTCGATTCTCGGGGTTTGGTACGGTCTTTCTCCGCTCTGATTTACTTATCATGACGAGAGCAGTCAGCTATGAGTCGCTGATTGTTTCCAGCTCAGGAGCTTTTGAGCATCCTGTGCCCGCTGATTGTGTGTGACATCGTGTAGCCTTTACAGAGGGTGAAACCGGCAAATAATTGTAGTGCTGCGGTAAAGCTGGTAGTGTGAAAAAGTAGTGGAGTGTAACGTACACTTCTACAAGGTATGGTGTCAGCTTTACAAAAAAGAAACATAACACAATACTGACGTTTCGGCCTACATGCGGCCTTCTTAAGTAAACGAAAACAACACAAACGAACAACGAAGTATTGATAAACTCTACTATATCTAGAAGGAACGGGCCAGATAAATCAAAGAGAAATAAAAAGAAGGATAAGAGATGAAATGATAAAACGAACAAGAGATGTGCTATATATTGGAGGATAAAAATAGATAATTTGTGGAAAATTATTATGCTAAAATATATATAAAATTAAAACGAGACTTAACTGAGGCAAGATCCAAAGTTCCCAGCGAGTAGATGGCGGTGAGTCAAATGGGATGCAAGGGGGGGGGGACGTTACTCAGGGAAACATTGCGATAAATACGACGTAATAGTGGGATATTGTAGGTCATACAGATATGTAATATAGACACTGAATGTCGCCTTGGGAGATCACATCATGGTGTAAGGGGCCGAAACAATCAGGGGATGGAAGAAAAGAGGGGGGGGGGGAGAAACAGAAACGAGATGGAAGTGAAAGAAGGAAATGGTGGAGGTGGGGGATCGAGAGAGGTGTAATAGACTACCCGTGAAAATGGGGTACATTGATGTCCCGTGGGGTGAGGCAACCCATACAGGCCATCAGACGATTCTCTAAATTGAATCGGCTGCGGCTGTCAGAAGAACATGACAACAGGTCAGTAACATGGAAATCCGCTAATGAATTTAATACCTCTAGAACCTGCCCATTTTTTCTGTTCAAATACCAGTATTAATTTATTTCTATTGAAACTTATCTGAGGTGGCTGGTGTTTCTCTTGTGCTCGTCTAATGTTAACTGTATTCATTTGAGCTCATCTTTTAAACTAAATAAGTTAACAGAACCTAACTAATCCATTCTAAGGTAAGCAAATTCAAACCTAATTCGCATTTAAATTGCAATGTAAATTAATATATTCATTATTAACTAGCCAATTACACCTTAGAACGGAATGGCGTCACTGCAGGCGAGGCATTGCCATATCTGCTTCGCCCCTGTTGCAGCAACCAATAAAGTGTTCATCCTGATCGTTCATACTGTTCTATTGAGCGTGTTGCGCACTGTATAAATGGCGTGCAGTTCATAATACACACTTCCGGGTCGCTGTTATGGCCGTCGCGGGCAACACGATCTCCATGCACCTCACGAAAAAACCGTTCAAACTTCATGATCAATGGGAGCGTACCCCAAGATTAGTCAGCTAAATAACGTATCAAAACGGCGGACTAGTTTAACGTTTCATAATAGGAGCAGCAGTAAAAATACGCATCGTAAAAATTCCTTTAATGATAATGAATAGTCAAATATTGGAACATACAGAGGTAATTAGGGGAAGAAAGAAGCGATCGAGAGAAGAGAGGAAAGAAGTGTATAAAGAATGGTTTGGTAAGAAGGAAACAGCAGAATATAAGCAATTGGGGACAAAAGCGCCCGAAAGCAAAAGATTTGAACGCTGCCAGCGACGCATTGCTGATGGCTTGCGCTAAGATCGGTGAGCCAGAATTATTCAGACTCTACTCCACCTCTTCGCTGTACCCCTAGTAACAGACTAACAGTTGTCTAGTCAAGTTAGTCGGGATCGAGAGAGAAGACAATCCGGTACTCAAAAACGGCATGCCGAAGTCGGAAGTGTTGAATCGATGTGCAAATATCGCAGTTTTACTGTAGATGGCAACACAACACATTTACGTTCATTTAAGCGCGGACGACAAGGAAGTCTAACTATTCCTTTAGTCTAACTCTTTCTTTAGTTAGTAAACGCAAAGAAGAGGCGGGACAAGCAACTGAAGAGAAGCAAGTTTGTGGAGAGACATGTTCATTTACGTTAGAAGTTGTTGTACGTGACATGATGATAATGGTGATGATAATAATGATGATTATTAAAACGCTGAAAATGCTGATGGTAATGATAATGACGATGTTGTTATACAAATCTGCACAATGTTGTAGAAACGTGCATTCCGCTCTAGCTGATTGCTTGGTCCTATGCCAAAATCGTGTTTCCCGCTCCAAACAATTGTTGCTACTCAGTAATCCTAAATTTTTGCAACTAGTCCACGAATCATTTACCCAGTGTTGTCTTCATTTTGTTGTAGCGATCCGCTGCATTAGCGTCACTTGTCACGTGTCCCACGGATGATCGAATCATCATTGGCTCCTGTAATTTTATTACAAGCTGGCCAGGATTCTGACAACTCGTGTGAACAAAAAAAAATATGCCAAATCGACTACTTCGTTCTCAGTGATAAATTGGCATTTGCTGGTAGCAATAGTTAGCACTGGAAAGGGGTTCGGGAGGGGGGGATATAAGAAATTAAAAATGTTTTAGTTTAGTTAAATGTTATCATCAGTTCGGAATGATTAAAGCCGCTAAAAGGGGGAGAACCAGAATTGTGTATCTCCTTCCACAAATGAATGGGTTAAGAAAGAAGTTATATTTGTGAAATGTTAGTGCAATAATTTTCAAGTTTAACGCCGTTTCATAGCTCTCCTCAATGTTATTCCAAAGCTTTCCTCATTGTTATTTCATAGCTCTCCTCAGTTTTATTTAATATCTTTCCTCAATGTTATTTCATAGCTTTCCTCAATGTTATTTCATAGCTGTCCTCAATGTTATTTCATAGCTTTCCTCAATGTTATTTCATAGCTTTCCTCAATGTTATTTCATAGCTTTCCTCAATTTTATTTCATAGCTTTCCTCAATGTTATTTCATATCTTTCTTCAATGTTATTTCATATCTTTCTTCAATGTTATTTCATATCTTTCCTCAATGTTATTTCAAAGCTTTCCTCGATGTTATTTCATAGCTTTCCTCAATGTTATTTCATAGCTTTCCTCAATGTTATTTCATAGCTTTCCTCAATGTTATTTCATAGCTTTCCTCAATTTTATTTCATATCTTTCCTCAATGTTATTTCATATCTTTCTTCAATGTTATTTCATATCTTTCGTCAATGTTATTTCATATCTCTCCTCAATGTTATTTTATATCTTTCATCAATGTTATTTCATAGCTTTCCTCAATGTTATTTCATATCTTTCCTCAATGTTATTTCATATCTTTCTTCAATGTTATTTCATATCTTTCTTCAATGTTATTTCATATCTCTCCTCAATGTTATTTTATATCTTTCCTCAATGTTATTTCATAGCTTTCTTCAATGTTATTTCATAGCTTTCCTCAATGTTATTTCATATCTTTCATCAATGTTATTTCATATCTTTCCTCAATGTTATTTCATATCTTTCCTTTCTTTCCTGTCAATAACTTGTCAAGCTCCCGTACCAGGAAAATGCGGGTTCGAATCCCCAAAGTTGTTTCTCTATCGGGAGCGAGCGAAATAAAGACTCAGACAGGAACACCTCGCGGCGACAGCACTGAACAAGCAGTCTTTTATTCTCCGGCCCCATAAGCACCCCCCCCCCCCCCCCCCCATCCTTTGCGGTCACTAGTAATGGGAAAATAAAGTCAAAATAGTTGTTTTTTTATCATCTGGGCAGTTGGGATGTAAATATGAAAAGCTATACACATTTCCATCTCATTTACATATAAAGCTGAGTACAACCCCATCTCACACACACGAAGGGATGGATATGCAACACATTCTGATATATATATATATATATATATATATATATATATATATATATATATATATATTTATACATATTACCCCATCTTATAGGGAGCCGGGATAGCTCAGTGGTTAGTGAACTGGACTACAAAGGACAAGGGGTAGGGTTCGATCCCAACCGACGGCTTCCGGGTTCACCCAGCCTTTAATGGGTACCGGATTTTTTTCTGGGAAAGTGAAGCGGCACGGACGTAATACCGACCACATTACCCCAAAAATCATGTGCCGAAGGTCTGTAAAATTTATGGTCACTAACACTATATTCCCTATACGCCACTTGGTGTGACAGGGGTACTTTACTTTTTTTTTTTTTTTTACCCCATCTTATATACATACAGATCTATATACAATTCCATCGTAAATACACACACACACACACACACAACATAGATAGTCTGATATATATATATATATATATATATATATATATACATATTATTCCATCTCATACAAACCAAGGACAACATATAACTATCCTTATAGCTTTCATCAACATATAGTCTTATTTCTCAATTTGCAAGTTCTAATTACTCTTCTTGTTACCCACGATCAGACACGTCAATGGCAGACATTTGCACATCTTCATAAAAGCATATTCACTTTGTTGGGGATATTGTCATCCTTACCACCTCAAATTTGACCCACAATTGATTTGTCTGGTTTCCCACCAGGTTCTCCCGTTTGCTATGCCCCCCCCCCCCCCTTTCGACTCTCAAGCACCGCATTACAAATTGTGTTATTCCAAGCAAAACCAGAAAATACCTACTGACACCGAGCTATGTCCAGGCTTTCTGAAAGTTTAAAAAATACTGGCCAGGCGTTTCTAATTACAGAAGAGGAATTCGCAGGATGTTCTCTGTCTCGTGAACTGGAAATTGTTGCTGAGAACATCATTCTGCCACTTTTCATCTAACTCGTCTGCTGGGAGACTAAACAATGAAATTAACCAGTGCTATCTTCATTCAGCGAACAAACCCTGTCTGACAGGAAGCTCGCAGGTTGTTAAACTTTGTCAGTCAGTACTTGTTCAGGGAAAGTACTCAGTTCTCTTCTCAATCCACACATATTTTGTTCGTGCCGAGAGATAAGGAATTTTCGCAATAATGGTGGACAGTTTGGCCAAACATATTTAGCTTGACAAGACACATTCTCTTACCTAGTGCAGAATTGAGCCTTGTGGATTTGGAAATCATTTATCTAAGTGAATTATCATTTTATAGAAAGTAATAGTCCTTTTAAACAAGTTAAAATATCTATTCTTTTTTTCATTTCTCATTTGCCTTGCAGCGTCTAGGTGAGATATAATTAGAGATCGTCTTCTCTTCTGTTGCACTGTGCTGCTGATATTTGTCCTAGTGTTTCTAATATTCCATCAATCCATGATATTCGTGGTCGGCCCTTGGGTATGATGTTTTAGTAGCGTTTATCAAAGGCTCATTTGTTGTGTTTTGGTAATTCTGTCTTATCACGTGGTCAAGCCATTTTGTCTGTTGTTTCCTTTGGTATTCAATGGCGGATATTACGCCTAGCTTTTTCACAGTTCTTCATTTCTGATCTTATATCTCAGAATATTTCCTGTCATATGTCTAGCATATTTTTTTTTTGGTTCATTAAAACCTATTTACAATTTATGTTTTTATATGTGTGCTTAATATTTTTTTAAATTCTTTTTTTTTTCAAATGTGATTTTGCAGAACAAATATGAGAATAACACGGAGAGCTAAAGGTAAAGGTAAAGTACGAGACTTGAACCGGCGTCTTAGCACGCGAGTTTCCACCCATATGTGCTCGGCCGCCTATCCAGAAATGTTCGGAGATTTCTGGATAGTGTCGCGTCAAGCATGGAAACTCACGATGCGAGGTTACATTCCTCATCTTCTCAAGGTAATACCATGTATCCATTTCTGCCAACATCTGGGTCGACCGTGGGGGTATTTTTTTTTTCAACCACGAGTACAACTCACACTGCTTCCAGCGAGAATCGAACACAGGTTGTCCGAACGTCGGTAGTCTAGTCAGGTGGTTTTCCCATCTAGGCTATCGAGGCCCTCCATGGAGAGCTAAAGAAGTGTAACGAAGATGTTGATGAGGTCAAGATAGAAGGAAAACCTATTACAATCATCAGGACGAAAAAAAAAATCATTTCTTTAGAATAAGAAGGGAACTGCTAGAATATATTCATCATCATCATTATGTACCATACCGGTTGGCGTAGGCGATCATGTCCTTCTTCAATTTTCTATCTACAGCAGTGACGTATACTGGTTTTGGGGTGTGGGCTACCGCTGACATAATAAATAAAAACATACACTATATTCAGTAGGCTAACATAAAGTAATATTTTCGAATGACGTCACTACATTTTAAATTACTTACTTATTTATGTTAATTATATCCGTCTTGTCTGGGACGAAAATATTTTGATGACTTTGCCATTACTGTTGGGTTGGTTTCTAAGTTTCTGTGGGAATGATTTCTCAATGGACATTAATGTCAAACCAGATAAGCGTTCTTGTGTCTGAGTTGAGAGACAATAAGATTTGATTCTCTTGAGAGCAGAAAAAGTTCTTTCTACAGATGCTGATGCGCATAACGTAGTTATAAATGGCTAAGGAAGTTCCCGTATTCAGACATAGTTTCACTTTCACTTTTAACGCTTTTAATTGGCTAGAGCTAAAAATAACCCATGAAACCGCATTTCTTTAGTGGTATACCCGCTATATCATTATGACTCCCAGTTTTCAATATCAAGGTCGTTAATACTTGGTCCGGATAGAGGAAAAATTTACTGCTGGCTACTAGAGGTAAAGGTAGTTTCGGTTTCATTCACAAACGTTATAGTGACCAAAACCTTGCTTTAATGAATGTAAATCAAAGCAAATAAATCATATTGGCCTATGAAATGTGTAATAGAATATTCGAAAATTTGTAATATAATTATTTTAAATATATGATAAATTATCATTTCCTTTTGTATTTCGTTAATATGTTCAGGCTACCGGTGGTAGCTGCGGTATCATAGAGAATACGCCACTGATCTATAGTGCTTCATATCAGTTCTGTTGTTGGCTGTTTTCCGTGCCACGACACAAAGCTACCCAGTATTTTCTCTCTTTGTCGTCCGCGATCTCTCTTTCTTTCTATTTTGCTAGTTGTAACCAAAAATTCCAACTTTCCTTCTCTTATGATGTGCCCGAAAAATATTGATTGTTTCTTTCTGATGTTTTTTAGGAGCTGCATTTTGTATTGGCCTCTTATATAATATATATAAGAATATACTACAACTGAATAAATCGTGTGAAGAAGAGACAGAAGGAAGCAGAGAGCAATGGCGCATTCTCTATGATACCGCAGCTACCGCCGGTAGCATGAACATATTAACGAAATACAAAAGGAAATAATTTATTATATTTTTTTATAACTATATTACACATTTTCGAATATTTATTACACATTTCGTAAGCCAATATGATTTATTTGCTTTGATTTGCATTTATTAAAGCAAGGCTTTCCTCTGGCCACTATAACGTTTGTGAATGTTATAACTATTCTACACTGAAACCTCTAGGAGCCAGCGGTAAATTTTCCTATATCCGGACCAAGTATTAACGACCTTGACATTCAAAAATAGGAATAAAAAATTATTTAGGAGGAGTTGCCGCTAGATGAATGCGGTTTCATGGGTTATTTTTAGCTCTAGCCAATTAGAAAGGCCACAAAGTGAAAGTGGAACTATGTCTGATTACCGGAACTTCCTTAGCTATTTATAACTACGTTATGCGCATCAACATCTGTAGAAAGAACTTTTTCTGCTCTCAAGAGAATCTAATCTTATTATCGCTCAACTCAACACAAGAACGCTTATCTGGTTTGACATTAATGTCCATTGAGAAATCATTCCTTCAGAAACTTAGAAACCAACCGAACAGTATCTTCAATGACAAAGTCATCAAGACATTTTCGTCCCAAACAAGACGGATATAATTAACATAAATAAGTAAGTAATTTAAAATGTAGTGAGGTCATTAGAAAATATTACTTTATGTTAGCCTACTAAATATAATGTATGTTTTTATTTATTGTGTCAGCGATAGCCCATATCCCAAAACCAGTATACGCCACTGGCAGAGAGACAATTGTATACTTGGTAGGCAATAATAAGTCGATAAGTAAAGTAAAGGTTCCCTCCACACCTTGATAGGTAAAAGTAATTAAATAACCCCGCAACGCCAAGTGGCGTAATCGGGAAGGGTCTTAGTGGTCATAATTTGTATAGACCTTCGGCCCATGATTTTTGAGGTAATTTGGTCGGTATTAGGCCCGTGCCGCTTTATTTTCTCAGAAAAAAAATCCGATACCCATTTAAGGCTTTGTGAACCCGGAAACTGTCGATCCGGATCGAACCCTACCTCTTGTTCCTTGTAGTCCAGTTCACTAACCACCGAGCTATTGCGGCTCACCTTGATAGATGTATGGGGGATATTGTGCTAGGGACCATATTTGTGGTGTGACCACCGCACACTTTTTTGAGTAATGTGGTCGGTATCACGTCAGGCCGCCGTTACTTTCCAGAAAAATCTCTGGTATCCATTTTTATAGGCTGGGTGAATCACGGAGCCGTGTCGGTCCGCATAAAAACCTGCCATTTCTGGGAATTGAACCCGATCCCTTGAGTTATTTGCGCGTCATCATCACTGCACTCCGAAGAATGTCCTTATGTGCTTAAATCCCCTCACCAGCAAGCTCAGCAGTGTCCAGCGACTGACGACTCCAGTTCTGTTCGAATCTGAGCCCTTCTGATCAGGAAACGAAGACACTAACCACTCAGCCACTGAGGCTTCTGTGATAAAGAAATAGAACAATAAAAAAAAAAGTGTAGAGTCATGACAACCTATTTGAGCAAGCTCCATCATTATTTATCCTCAGCCACAGAGGCGTCTGTGATAAAGAAATAGGACAATTTTTTAAAAGTGTGGAGAGTAATGACAATCTTTTTGAGCAAGCTCCATCGTTATTTATCCTCTTTTCAGCCTCAGCGGTCCAGAACGCGTTCCGATAAACTGCTTGTTTTTTTTTTTACTTTCCTTGTGATAAATATAAAATAATACAAAAAATATAATTAGATACATATAATGTCAATTCGCTGTGTAAGTGCACCATAGTTTCAGACACCAAAAGATATATTGTTCTTTGGGAGATATTTGTATGAATCTATAGTTCACAGAGTCAAGTACTTTAGCTAGAAATGCTTAAGCGTGCCTTTAGAAATATTTTTCTCATTGACAAGTGAGTCAAACGGAACGGGAATTCAGTGAAATTACTGCTTCAGCTTATTTGACGAGTGTCAGAACCGCCAATGCGTGGATGAAGGAAGATTTGACTGCATGTGTCATGGCTTAGCCGAGTCATGCATTGATTTTCTGTCATCCACCCCCCACCCCCCTCCTTTCCATGTTTTTAAAATTTATATGTTCTTGATATGTGACGATGTAATTGCTTGTATCGGATACATTTATTCTTTAATTGGGTTGTGGTTTATTAGAATAAGAGTGTAACAAATATGGTAATGTAGAGTATAACTGCTGCTAAATTTAGTTGTTTATGAGTTAAAGTAGAAGTCACATTGAGAAGTAAGGGGTTTCATGTGAAGTACATGTATTTCAATATTCGCAGGGGAGTTAAGCATTAAACTTCATTGTACTAGGCCAGCAGTGTTTGACGGGGAGGGAGCCGGTATTCTCCCTTACTGTTATTTACCTTCCACTAATCATTGTTGAAAGTCATCAAAAGAGTTCATACCATCAGTGAGGACAAATTTAAGAAAGAAATGGATGACAGATGACATTTTGCTGCTAATGGATACAAGAAGAAGAAATAAAAAAAATAAAGATGAGTATAAGAGATTAAATAAAGAAATTGTAATAAAATGCAATGAAGCAAAAGAAGCATGGCTAAAAGAGAGATACAAAGAGATTGAAATGCAACAAAAGGAGATGCTAAAGCTATATACAAACATATTGAAGAATTAATAGGAAGAAAAACGAAATCAAAAACTGGATGTTCAAGATCAAAGGAAGGAGAACTTTTGATTGAACAAGAGAGCATAAGGGAACGATGGTCAGAATACATTAAAGATCTTTATAATGATGAACGAACGGAAGTAAATATTAAGTATAATGGAGAAGGACCAGAAATACTCAGAGAAGAAGTGGAAGACGCCTTGCGCAATATGAAAGCAGGCAAAGCTCGTGGACCAGATAATGTAACTAAAGAAGAGAATGAAGTTATAGGTGATTTTGGAATAGAATTAATAACAAAAATATTGAATGATATCTGCAACAGCGGATATACCAGACGACATGCTCAAATCAATATTCATAGCCCTACTACCAAAAAAATCTGGTGCGATTGAATGCGATGATCATCGCACAATAAGCCTTATGAGACACATGACTAAGATATTACTAAAAATCATCATGCGAAGAAGAGTGCGTAACAAAATCAGTCCAGAAATTAATGATGAAGAGTGTGGTTTTGTTAGAGATAAAGGAACAAGCAATTCCATTTATATCATAAGATCTTTAGTAGAAAGAGCCATAGAGGTGAAAACAGATCTATACCTATGTTTCATAGATTACACCAAAGTATTTGACAAAGTAAAGCACCAAGAAATAATCACAATTTTAGAAAGCATAAACGAAGACAGCAAAGATCTAAGAATAATAAAGAACATGTACTGGCAACAAACAGCGGCCATAAGAACTGGAAACCAATTGGGAATTTTTCAGCAAAAAAAAACAGGGTGTTAGACAAGGTTGTGTGCTGTCACCAGATTTGTTTAATATTTATAGTGAGATTATTTTAAGATCCATAAGGGGCATGCCTGGAATAACAATTGGAGGTCATAATATAAATAATCTAAGGTATGCTGATGATACAGTATTAATCGCTAGAGTGAAAATGAGTTACATGAAATGTTAGACATTATGGCGAAAGAAAGCAAAAATAAAGGACTCAGCCTTTATAATAAAAAGACAGAAGTAATGGTAACAACAAAGAAAAAGACATCATCTAAGTGCAAAATAAAGACAAGTGGAATAATATTAAAACAGGTAAATGAATTTAAATATGTGGGAACTTTGTTAACCTCAGACTGAAGATGTACAAAAGAGGTGAGATACAGAATGGCTTAGGCAAAAGCAGCTTTCCAGAAAATGAGAAAGATACTATGCAATCCATATTTGACAATAGAAACAAGAAAAAGAGTTCTTAAATGTTATGTAGAGCCAGTCTTAACATATGGACGTGAATCATGGACAATAGGACAACAGACAAGAAAATCACTGGAGTCTGTAGAAATGTGGTTTTACAGAAGAATGTTGAGAATACCATGAACAGCTAAGAAGAGTAATGAAAATGTTCTGAAAGAGGCCAAAGCAAAAAGAGATCTAATTTCCTATATTAGGAAGAAACAATCATCATTTTTTGGCCATGTAATGAGAAGAGAACAATTGGAATATATTGTAACAACTGGAGAAATTGAGGGACGAAGATATAGAGGGAAGCAAAGAGAGAAAATACTAGACAGCTTAAGAGAATGGCTTGGCAGAAGGTCAACAACAGAAATGATAAATAACTGTCGAGATCGAAAGTTGTGGAGAGACATGATCACCTACGCCAGTGGGTTCGGTACTTGATTATGATGAATCATTGTTGCCCTTTTTATTTTTTCTTTAGCTGAGTCACTCTGAGAGCATGGAACCCAGCTTCACTTTATGGTCAAGCCAGTTCACGTTAATGACACTCTCACTGTTTAATATTTCAACATAAAAGTTCATAAATATTTAGATTTATCACCATAATGTATTTGGAAACTATGAATGATGAAGGATACTAAATGTCGTATTTAGAAACTATGAATGATGGAGGCTACTAAATGTCGTATTTGGAAACTATGAGTGATGGAGGCTACTAAATGTCGTAATTGGAAACTATGAGTGATGGAGGTTACTAAATGTCGTATTTGGAAACTATGAGTGATGGAGGCTACTAAATGTCGTATTTGTAAACTATGAGTGATGAAGGCTACTAAATGTCGTATTTGGAAACTATGAGTGATGGAGGCTACTAAATGTCGTATTTGTAAACTATGAGTGATGAAGGCTACTAAATGTCGTATTTGGAAACTATGAGTGATAGAGGCTACTAAATGTCGTATTTGTAAACTATGAGTGATGAAGGCTACTAAATGTCGTATTTGGAAACTATGAGTGATGGAGGCTACTAAATGTCGTATCTGGAAACTATGAGTGATGGAGGCTACTAAATGTCGTATTTGGAAACTAAGAGTGATGGAGGCTACTAAATGTCATATTTGTAAACTATGAATAACGGAGCTACTAAATGTCGTATTTGGAAACTATGAATAACAGAGGTACTAAATCTCATATTTGGTAACTATGAATAACTGAGCTACTAAATGTCATATTTGGAAACTATGAATAAAGGAGCTACTAAATGTCATATTTGGAAACTATGAATGACGGAGCTACTAAATGTCATATTTGGAAACTATGAATAACGGAGCTACTAAATGTGATTTTTGGAAACTATGAATAACGGAGCTACTAAATGTCATATTTGGAAACTATGAGTGATGTAGGCTACTAAATGTCGTAATTGGAAACTATGAGTGATGGAAACTACTAAATGTCGTATTTGGAAACTAAGAGTGATGAAGGCTACTAAATGTTATATTTGGAAACTATGAACATCGGAGGTTACTAAATGTCATATTTGTAAACTATGAATAACGGAGCTACTAAATGTCATATTTGGAAACTATGAATAACGGAGCTACTAAATGTCATATTTGGAAACTATGAATAACGGAGCTACTAAATGTCATATTTGGAAACTGTGGATAACGGAGCTACTAAATGTCATATTTGGAAACTATGAATAACGGAGCTACTAAATGTCATATTTGGAAATTATGAGTGATGGAGGCTATTACATGCCGTAGTGGTATTATCTCTACACAAAAAGGTTGGCTATCCCGAACAACCATTTTGCTCTGTTTCTGATCCTCTTAATTTACTGTGGGATTAGCTCCCCAGTCAAGCCCTTGGTATTATCGTCCACTCTTTGTCTTTCCCAAACTGTGCCTTTTTCTCTTAAGATGTCTATGATATGTTACAATGTCACTTTTTAATGTTCCACATCTTTTATTTGTTTTGCTTGAATTGTGTTTCATAATTCTTTTTGTTTTTTTATTGTTCATTTTGTGTATGTTTCTACATACCACAACACGTTCAGCTCTAACATAAATTCTCTCTCTCTCTCTCTCTCTCTCTCTCTCTCTCTGCGTTCAGGACTCAATCAGAGTAAAGATTCCAGACTCTCATATGAAGTCAGCTGTCAGGCTAAGTGTGTTGATCGCCCCCACAGACAGAACATCACAATTAGAGTCTGTCAGATCCACTCTGACTGAACACCCGTTAATACGTTGCACTGTGTTCTGCGCCAGTGGCCCAGTGCATCCGATTTCAGCCAGCATTTTATTCGGGTTTGCTTTCCCTAGCCTTTGATTGTCCCCAATCTTCCTGCAAGGCAGCAGATTGTCTTTTCTGTACATAAATTCGAAAGTATAGTATTTAGTTTCTTGTATGTTAGTTTCCTTTGTGCTGTATGACTTGTTGTCTATATTCCTGCTACATAAAGAAAAGAAGTTTCACTTAGTGTACCCTCTAGAATTTTAATATAAAATAAAGAAAAAAGGGATACAAGATATAAAAAGAGGTTTTAAACTAAAAATTTGGAAGCAATACAATTAAATTCGTGCGAAAAAAACGAAATTCACTGGAACGCGAGGTAGATAACACCGTGCATCGCATTTTGATAAGTGAAAAAGAAAAGAAGAAAAACGATTAAATTATTTGTAGTTAACTTCAAGTTGTCTGAAAGAAATAAACTATTAATATGCAAAAAAAGTTAGTTACGGATAGTCTGCATGTCTAAGCTTTTTCACGCAAGTCTCGGGTACAAAGAATCGAAAGATTACATTTCTATGAGACATGACTCCTATCACAAACATCTACTGCCGTGCAGGCATGTCAAGAAATTAACTAAAAGCAAGGACGAAATCTCGAAAAAAATGTACACTGAGGGCGGATGTACTGGGATGCAAAACAAAGTAAGCTTATTAATAAGGCGAACGAACAATAAATAATGTTACCTTTGCTGTTGCTTAACGATTAAATCAATGTTCTCTTCGTTCTCTTCACTGCCTGCCCATAAAAGGACGTTAAGTTGGGTGTGTATGCATTATGTTGTTTAATGTCTGCCAAGTCAGTCTTCAGCAAGGTATTTTTCAATATCTTTGCAGCCTTTCTTCTTGATTCCTTCTCATTTGGCCAAGCTAAACAAGCTAATGGTAGGAGTTATATGAACGAGATTTGAACCGGAGTTTTAGCAGGCGAGTTTTTACCCTTTTTCGGCTCAGCCGTCTATTCAGAAGTGATCGAAGGCTCATGTCTAATGTCACATCAAGCATCGTAACTCACGAGCGAGGTACCATTCCTTGCCATCTTAGAGTATAAACCCCGGTACCCATTTCTGACAGCGGATGGGTCGACCCCAGGGGTATCTTTTTTCTCGAACCACGAGTACAATTCACAAACTGCTTCCTGTAGGAATCGAACACAAGTTGTCGGCGGTAGCGGGGTGGTTTTGCCAACTAAGCTACTAGTCTGTTTCTAGTGGTACTGCGAATAGTCGGAATGTTTTCTAGATGGTTCTTCTTCGCAGATCTTGGTGAAGCAGTCAACTATGGGTCGCTAACCACTTTCAACCCTGTTGCTGATCATCATCATCATCATTGAGTGCCGTCTCTGCAACGAAGGTTGGCTACCATGGAGCGCCATTTTGCTCTTATGTTGCTGATAGACACTTTTATTTTCCAAATAAGAAAAAAACGAAGGGCATAGTGTATTTGCAACATTTCATATAGACTATCGCAACAAGCTTTCATAAGCAGGTGCAACAATATGAGAGGATGAAGACGACGTCTTTAAAACAAAGATGGTCGAAACTCTCCCCGTCTTTTAGATAGGACTATCATCACTAAACTCTGAAAAAAGGTGTTCCACATCCGGTTTCCTGCTGCAAAGACAGTCTTCTACTGGGAGCCACACGCATCTGACCAGAGTCTCAGGCCACGTTCCCAACGCCACATATTCCATTAACATCATGGCCTTCTAAGTCGTCAGTCAAGTACCCATGCTTCATCCAAGTGCTGGCCACCCAAGGAGGTAGACCGTGTGGTTCTCGTGTTAAATTATCGAAATATCAATTTCCACAAGAAATAACCGCCACAGCTCTGTCGAGTACAATTCATTTCCCCCTCACACGCCCTTCTTTCCTCGCCGCTGCCTCGCATGCGATGACTGAGAGTTGGAAAGAGCAAGCGAAATTAAAGCATACAAATGTTGCCATCTAAAGACACAACGAATGAGATGTTTGGAACAAAAGTGCTTCAATGAGCACATATTTTAAAACGCACAGCCGCAAATAGATCAGAATAATTCAAATGTTATGTGCACGCACAAGAGTGTAGAGTATTCTAGTTTGATCACAAAATGAGAAGTGAATGAGTTGTACGAGAAATAATTGCAGAATAAAAGAACATCGCAAAAAAAAAAACAGAAAGAAAGGAATGTAATTGTGAAATATAATAACTCAAGCGTGAAATCATTTCTTTTGAGGGCTTTATCAAAACTTGAAATGAGTTGTCTGGGACAGGTGGGAGTGCACAGGTAGAATGGTTTGCATGCATGGGGATAAGAACAGATATCATATATAAAAAAAAATACTCTACGGGGCAGCGAATAGACTATCATCATCATCATCATCATCATCATGGGCCATACCGGCTGGCGTAGGCGATCATGTCCTTCTACAATATTCTATCCACAGTGCATCGTGAGTAGACTTTAGCTGCATAAAAAATATAAAAAGTTATGTTGTTGACTGTTTTTCATGCCATGACGCCAAGCCATCCAGTATTTTTTTCTCTTTGCTGTCCACGATCTCTCTTTCCTTTTATTTTGCCAGTTGTAACCAAGTATTCCAACTTTCCTCTTCTCATGATGTGCCCGTGAGTAGGCTACAACTGCATACAATTTTTAAATGAACGTGCATGACAGGAAAACAGCCTAAGAGATAAGATCTGAAGTGAAGTATTAAGTAGAAAACTAGGAATAATCCCCCCTTTGTATAGATAAAGAAAGATCAGATAGAATGGTTTGACCATGTAATAAGACGAACAAATTCATAATAAAACGCCATTTTTTTACAAACGCATTGAGAGGACCAGGTCACGAAAAAGGTAAGATTAAGCAAATATATAAAATACTCATCGCCTTCATCAAGTACCATACCTGTTGGTGTAGATGATCATGTCTCTCCACAACTTTCGATCTCGACAGTTATTTATCATTTCTGTTGTTGACCTTCTGCCAATGAGCTGCTTTTGTCTGAGCCATTCTGCATCTCATCTCTGTTGTACATCTAACATCTGAGGTCATCCAAAGATTTATTTCTTGAATTTGTCCTCACTGGTGGTATGAACTCTTTTTATGTTTGTTGCATTGATTCTTTTAGTATTTCCCACTGTTCATCAATACATTGTATCTTCTCTATTGTATTGTACCGGTTCTGAATTGTGATTTTATATTTGTCTTGCAACTTCTTGTCTGTTTTGAGTAGATCTAAATTTAACTTGATGTTAACTAAGGCTTGTTTTGTTGCTTTTAATTTTACTGTAAGCTTTCCCACAACTGGTACATGATCGCTTTGCAATCTGCCCCTGGTCTAGTTTTCACACACACTAGACTGTTTCTAAATCTATTGCTTATCAATATATAATCAATTTGATTACCTGCGTTGTCCCCTGGGCATTTCCATGTCCACAGACGTCTTGGATGTTGCTTAAACCAGGTGTTTCCTATCATCATGTTATGTGTTCTTGCCCAGTCAATAAGTTTCTCACCTCTTTCATTCCTCTCGCCTAAGCCATAATGACCAACTACTTCCTCAACTCTTTTCTTTCCACTTTTGCGTTAAAATCCCCTAGAACTATGGTGTTTTCATGTGGTTTGCATTTATGAAGTACCTCATTTATCTCGTCGTAAAAATTTTCAATTTTTTCCTCTAGACTATCTGCTGTTGGTGCATAAACTTGTATGAAATTTATATCTATTGGCTTTCCATTCAATTTCACTTAAAGGACTATGTCAAATATTGGGTAAAAGCCTTTCACTGTTCTTGCTCTTTCTGCATCCTAGATGATACCTACTACTATTTGGTGTTCAGTGCCTCCAGAATAGATTATTTTATGTTTATCAGAATATATCTCCCCTGACCCAGTGTATCTCATTTGGCAAAGTCCCAGTAAATGTAAACCCATTCTTTTCATTTCCTGTTTGATGTTTTCCAGTTTACCCTTCTGCATGAGTGTTCTCACATTTCAAGTACCTATCTTTAGAGTCTGTTTTATCTTTATTTTGCTTACTGTAGCTTGATGACGATTGGGTATCACATGTAGCACACGATGTCCCTTACCGAACGAGGGTTTTCCATTGGAAATCCCCCTTAACGTTATTGTCGTAATTTCTATTATTGTGGTGATTCATGATCTAAAATACCAGGAAATATAAAAGCCGGAGAGACCAACAAATGTGTCAAAAACTGCAAACAATACATTCCCTCGACGTAGAAATGCACATAAAGTGAGAGAGAAGGAAATAAATAAATAATGAAAGAAAGAAAGAAAGAAAGAAAGAAAGAAAGAATGAAAGAAAGAAAGAAAGAAAGAAAGAAAGAAAGAAAGAAAGAAAGAAAGGACACCGTTACGCCGCATGCCGTATAGAGAATGTAGTATTAGGGCCCATATTTTAATGGACGAGTTATGTTTTTGAAAAATGAGATTGGTGTTACGGCAGTGCCAATTTTTTTGTGTCCAATAAAATTCCTGTTTACATTTCTGACTGTGTGAACATGGAAGCGATCATTCAGGATCGAACTCGACCTCTTGTCCTTAGTAGTCCAGTTCGCTGATCATTGAGCCACAGCGGCTCCCAAAATGGTCAAACAGACACAATTTGTGTGTGATTGTAGCGTTACACCCGTCTTATCATCATTTAGCTTTCTTTCTCTTATAAGAAATTTTTGACAATGGTCGTCTGTTTTGCTTCTGTCTGTCCCTCATTAAAGACAGTTTAAGAGTCGACAACGTTGGTTGGTTTAGTTGTAACGTTTTCACAAAACCGACCCATTTTCTTGTGAATATAATACAAGTTTATGGATTGTCTACATGGAAAATGTACTACCAATCTCTCCTACTGTTCATTACATTCATGGGCTACATATGCAAGTTAGCCAACAGAGACTGAGGAGATCAAAGAGCCTCTATTTGCAGATGATCAGGCACCGTTTCATGGAAAAATAGAAGACCTACAAGAACATTTAAATAGGCTCAACAGCACAGGCACAAAATATAACATGAGAATCAACACCAACAAAACAGATGTAATGAATATCGCAAACGAGATACAGAACATCAACTTAATTATAGACGGCAGACAGCTAAAACAAGTAGAAGAATTTAAATACCTAGGAAGTCTAGTGACAAACGACAATTCACAGACAGCAGAAATAGACGCAAGATACAACAAAGCTTGTCAAACAATTGGATAGCTATCACCACTATTGTCCAACAAGGGAATAATTCTACAGACAAAACAGCCACTCTACAATACAATCTTCATTATTACATTCTGTTACCAATGCCAGTCCTGGACCCTAGATGCAAGAACAGTAAGAAATATAGTCACTACCAAGATGAAATCTGTTAGACGAATGACAGGAAACAGCCTGAGAGATAAGATCAGAAATGAAGAACTGAGGAAAAAGCTAGGAATAACTCCCGCTTTACAATATATATATAAAGAGAGCTAATTTCCAAAATTAGGAAGAAACAATCATCATTTTTTGGCCATGTAATGAGAAGAGAATAACTGGATATATTGTAACAACTGGAAATATTGAGGGACGAAGAGATAGAGGGAAGCAAAGAGAAAAAAATGACAGACAGCTTAAGAGAATGGCTTGGCAGAAGGTCAACAACAGAAATGATAAATAGCTGTCGAGATCGAAAGTTGTGGAGAGACATGATCACCTACGTCAGCAGGCCCGGTACTTCATGATGATGACACAATGTATACAGAAACAACAGATACAATAGTTTGGACACGTGATAACGCAGAAAGATCAAAACAGCACAACGAACCCTCTATAAACTTTGCGAGAACACAACCCAGGGACCGACCACGAAAAAGATGGATTCATGGAATATTAGAAACACTAGAAAACATAACAGCAGCAGAGGCAAACAGAAGAGCAAAAGACAGCAAATTAAATCTCCCTTAAACGCTGAAAGACAAATGAGGAAGGAAGGAAGAAGACGCCCTGTCACCAGTACCACATGCTAGATAAGGCACCGAAGGTTTAAACTCAAATCAAGAAACTCCGTAGCACCACCGAAGACCTGATTAGCTCTACTTCTGTATTATTGAACTTTACTGCCACATAACAGCTAAATACAACATTCCTCTTCTTCTCCTTCCTCATGTGCCTTTCAGCATCGAGGGGAGATATAATTTCCGAACTTTTGCTCTTCTGTCGCCTCTGCTGCTGTTATGTTTCCTAGTGCTTCTAATATTCCATCGATCCATCTTATTTGTGGTCGACCATTGGGTCTGGTATTCTCACGTTTGCTGAAGGCTCGCTGGGTTGTGTTTTGATCTTTCTGCCTTGTCACGTGGCCAAATCAGTTGTTTCTTTATATATTCTATGGCGCGGGCTATTCCTAGCTTTTTTCTCAGTTCTTCATTTCTGACCGTATCTCATAATTAAATTATCAATAACAAAATAATTCCCTTTTTAAATTCATTTTTGTTTAAATTTAATGTTTTTATTTATTTTAATTCAGTCTATTAATACAACTTAATGAAGTATATATTCAGCAACTTTGTTCTCTATTTACAAATTCCATAACCTCTACTGAACAGCTTCACAGAAATCTTAAAAATAATTTTAAAATAAAGAAATGATTCTCGAAATCTATTTACCAGCGAGAACCGTAGTTACATTTTATGGAAGTCTGTTCTATCATTTTTGCCTTTTTAATTACTCGGGAAGAAGCAACCGTAGAAAGAATGCAATTTTCGCTTCAAAATTGGCCAGGAATTAAAGATCGTCTGCCAAATTGGAAGACACAAAAAGCATTCATTGTTAATTAGTAAAAAAGCTGGAAAACGCACAAAACTCTGCTAGCAAGGTGACAATAACCTGTTCAGCTTGTTGTTTTGGGAAAAATGAAGCCAATGGAGTTAGAATATTCTTTATCAAATGGAGTTTAATTAAGCCGAACATAGTTTTGTCGAGATATGACAAAACGTCCAATAAGGAAACATGTATGTTTTTTTTTTTCTTTTCTTCAGGACAAAACGCTGAACTCAGTCAGGAGGGAAAGAAAGTATAGAAGTCAGGATTTATTAACACTAATTGTTGCGTGATTGTCGCATATACAAGCATTTTAAGATCTTTTACTGTCACTTTTATCATTTGAAATCTAACAAACTGGCACGATGTCCGTGCCCAGGAAACATGTTCTTGTTTAAGCAAATCTCGATGAAGAAAAAAAATAATCACGCAAAATTCCACGTAGAAGATGATGCAGACTTGTATCATGGTGGACTATCTATTTAAGAGAAAGAAATGTGAAAACAATTTCAGGTAGGGAAGGCTCTTTTGTTTTGTCAGGATTACTTTCCCAGGAGAAATTACTCTGACTACAAACTATTGCTGCCTTGTAGAAAAGTTCAGTAATACCACATACTGGGAAAGTAATCACGAAATAATGTGTTATGCTAAGGGGTGCCTTGAAGCGCGAGTTGTGCAGCACAATGTATTGTAATTGGCTTTGAAAGATGCAAAAAATAAAAGACATCCTTTCATCGGGTATCTTCGTGGTATAACCATTGCCACCTATATTGAAAGCCGAAGTGTTGAGAGGTTATGTTTATGGTTATGGTTATAGAAGGCCCCGGTATAAACTGCACATTAATTAAAATCCACAATTGCTCAACCGCCCGTGCCAGTGAAATCATCCGAATTACTAACTCACCTCCTAAACAAAGAAAGGTAGCTGTAGTCCCCATCATAGCAGTCTCAGCACACGCCAAAAGACATAAGGCGAAACCGCACAGAAAGTGAACACAGCCAACTGTTCCCTGTCATATGATATAATCGTTCATCGTAAACAATTGGAATATCGAAACACAATCAAAGCAGATGAAACACACAGCTCACAGTTTGCATAGAGCACTTAACTCAGTAGCTCCTGCAACAAGTCGGACTTGGAATATGAGGAAACTGCAACAAGGAACACTTTTCATACATACCCTTCAATGGTTCCTGCCGTCATTCCACCATATTGACCGGAAGTTTACGTGCTCCTGAAAATGATGACAGTCATATTTAACAAAAAAAAATTTATAGCGCTTGATGATGTTAGGACATCGTTTCTGACTGCAATTCCGAACACATGAAACACAGTTAGTCGTCTGATTATCCCCGTCGCACATCAAACAACAGACCGTAAGATCTTCCCTCAATGTGAATTTGTGAAATTATAAACCACATATTAAAGTTATAAAATCACAGGTCTAACCGGAGGCGAAGGCACCAGAGATGACACCTTACAGCACCAGAGCTGAAAGTTGTCAGCGACCCACTGCTGATGGCTTGCGCCAGGATCGGTGAAACAGTACCATCCAGACCCTGCTCCACCTCTCCGTGGTGACAGACTAATCTGTCTAGCCTGGCCAATCGAGTAGGGATCGAAGAGGGAAGACAACCTGGTTCTAAAAAATGTCGTGCTGAAGTCGGATGTATTGGGCCTAAAGGCGCAAATATCACAATTATATTGCAAGCCCCAACACAACGTAGACACGCCCACTTAACGTCCTTTTAAGGGCAGATGATGAAGAGGTGTGCTCTTTTAGTCATCGAACGCAGCAAGCAGCAAGCATGTCTGCCCTAGATCTCACAGCAGCCCTCTTGAATTTAGACAATATCCTTCCTGATTAACATGAAACTCCGAGATTCACCCCGGTGCTGTAAAGTCATGAACAAAGATCAAAGTTCCGTCATTTTGCCATTCAACATTAGCGTATTGCCGGTCTATGGATAAACGATGAGCCATTATAATGACGTAGAACACATAACAATGGCTGCGCCCATAGATTCCCTAATACTCTAGTGAATGCAGCCTATAACGAACAAAACACGGTGCAAATTCACTAAAGTGAAAACTTCGGTTGACTTGACGGAGGAGTCCACATTAATTAGTTGTAACATGTAAATAACTTGCGTCAAACAATTCCAACGATGGCCATTGAACAGCACTCAATGTGTTGACGTAAACCGCAGATCAACTCTAGACGGTGAAAGGTCGCATCATTCACAACACTTGACTTGTCAAAAAGGAATATTGCCGTGTGTACGACTTCGCTTCGGCGAAGAATTATTAAGTAGAACATCATTTTGATTTTAACGCAGAAAATTGCATTGGCGAGCCGAAATTAATCAGTCCTCATATGCAATTTCTGCAGCGATCGAGAGAATATGAACTCCGTTCCACCATCTTGGAAACGGAAGTCCTCAGGGTTCTTCAGGTTTGAGAGAATGTTCACAGAAGCACTTAAAGCACCAATACATTGAACATTGCACTAATAATCCGACTTAGGTAAGGCGCCTAACAGCAACAGATTTGGAAGCAGCCAACTACTCACAGCTGATGACTTACGCTAGGATCGGTGAATCAGAACTTTCTAGACTCTACTCCACCTCTTCGTGGTGCCTCTAGTAACAGACTAACCAGTCTAGTCTGATCATGCGAGTAGGGATCGAAGGGGGAAACAACCCGGTACTCAAAAAGAAGTTTAATTTGTTTGGTAGAAAGTCGCAAATAAAAAACATCACGTATCGTCGAACAAAATTACATTTACAGTGAAATTAAGAACACTAATCAAAAAGTTTAATTCTCAACTTAGAGCATGCGCTTAAAAAACAACAAAAGAATTATTTACGTCTCATCATTGAGAGCCGTCTCCGCATCGAAGGTTGCCTACCATGGAGCGCCATTCCATTCTGTCTCTTGCTTTCATGGTGCAGATTGTCATAGGTTGACTTGTCCATCTTTTGATGTTACTGCAATTTAAATACTAGATGGCTTGGTGTCATGATATGGAAAGCAGTCAACAACAGAACTGATACGATGCACTGTAGATACAGGATTGTGGAAGGACATGATCGCCTACGCCAACCGGTATGGAACATGATGATGAAAGGTAATTTGTTTTAGACACATTGGTTGTTTTGTTCTTTTCATTTATATTAGCAAAGCCATCTGAGATGTAAAATGAAGAATAAAAGAAGTGTAATAAAGGCAGCATTTGGATGATAATATCAAGCGATGGATGGATCTGCTATGTTGTACCATTAGTTAGAGCAAATAAACACACGCACGTCCGCGTGGCTACCGGGGTCATGACCACGGTCAGAGGAGAATAAAGTATAGAGCGATGTCACCTGACAGACGGTAAGAGGATGAGGACGTAAGAGGTCGAGGTCGTTGCTGTATCTGTGAGAGTTTGTGTATTTAAATTGTTGTTGTTGTTGTTATGGATACAGAAGCCTGTGAGCTGATGCCCTACGAGTTACCTTGCAGTTCCGTACAAGGTGTTCCATTTATCGGGTCTTTGAGGAAGTAGAGTTCCTCTGAGGTCAGTTAGCGTAGGACAGTCAAAAAAGTGATGTTCTACTATTTGAATCTGATTTATAACCATCAGCCGTCAGTGCTTTCTCTAGTGTGTGGTGTGCGGGCTCCATATTGGGGAACATGCTAAAGATCGGATCTGAGAACTGTGAAATTGTCCTTTGTGCAATAAAGATGATTTGTGATCTAAAAACAACTGTGGGAGATACTAACAACATACGGAGTAAGCCAACAACTAACCAACTTAATTAAAAGTCTCCAAATCAACAGCAGCTGCACGGTCAGAACAGCATCAGGCTACACAGACCACGTCGAGGTTAGATCAAGTGTAAGACAGGGGTGAGTACTATCCCCCTTCTGTTTACTACATACTTGGACCATATATGCAAGTTAGTCAACCCATCAGAGACAGAGGAGATCAACGAGCGTCAATTTGCAGACGATCAGGCACTAATAAAAGGAAAAATAGAAGGCTTACAAAAACACTTAAATAGACTCAACAGCAAAGGCACAAAATACATAAAAATAAACATCAACAAAATATAAATCATGAATATAGCAAAAGAAAGAGAAACACCATCAGTATAGCTATAGATGGCAGACAACTAAAACAATTAGATAAATTTCAATACCTAGGAAGTCTAGTGACAAACGACAAATCACAGACAACAGAAATAAACACAAGATGCAACAAAGCTTGTCAAATCTATCTATCTTTCGTTCGCCCGAAGTATAGTCTATATCTGCAATGTCGTTTCCTGTATAAATTTTACTGTCTTTTGTAATTCTTGCAGTGGCCCATATAGTTTTGTATGTATTGTTGTATCTATGGACCAATGGATTTTCCTCAGTCTACTATATTCAGTGCAGTCTTGAAGTATGTGTTCAGCAGTCTGGGGCGCCTGTCCACTTCTACAAGTAGTTGAGGTGCCGATCTTGAATTTCGTATACATGTGACTATGGAGTCGATTGTGTCCTGTTCTTAGGCGTATAATGATAACTTGTTCATATCTATTCATATTATGAAAGGCATCCTGATTTGGGGCTTGTGGTCCTCTGATTGATTTGATTATCTGTTTCTTATGATGGTATGTAACCGGTGTATCTAGTTGTGTGCCTGTTGAACCTTCCTTTGCCAACTGATCTGCTTTCTCATTTCCTGGTATTCCACAGTGAGATGGGATCCATTGCAGGGCAACCCTGTGGTGCTTACAGAGTTCAGTCAATAAGGTCTGCAGATGTGGTAATTTTCTGGATTGTAGTGCCTGGAGTACTGATCTTGCATCTGTCAAAAACACTATAGGCTGTGGGCTAAGATTACTGTTCTAGTAAGTAGTAACTAATAGTTTTTCTATTGCCAACTTTATTGCTTGTATTTCTGCATCATAAATGTGACAATATTTCCCTGTTGCTATTTTATTCATATCCCTAGTGTTATTTTGGTACTCAATATATTTACCTGCTCCCCCATTCTTTACTGCATTCTGTGCTGATCCATCTGTGTACATACGAATCCATAGGTCTTGTGGGTATTCTTCATCCAGGAAACTGAGAGTTATTGTTTTTCGCTGTAGACTATTCTGTTAGCTTGTCAAATCATTGAACAGCTATCACCACTATTGTCCAACAAAGAAATAACTCTAGAAGGAAAATACTAGACACTCTACAATACAATCTTCATCCCAGCGTTCTGCTACCAATGCTAGACCTGAACCTTAGATGTAAGCACAATTATAAAAAACAACATATACTGAGATGAGATGTGTTAGACGAAGGAAATGTATGAAACAACCTGAGAGATAAGAGTAGAAATGAAGAACTCAGAAAAAAGTTAGGAATAACCCCCCGCCATAGAATGTATAAAGAAACAACAGATACAATGGTTTGGCTACGTGGAAAGGCAGAAAGACCGGAACAAAACGCAACGAGCCTTCAATAAACGTTGCGAGAACACCAGACCCAAATGTCGTCAACGAAAAAATATGGATTAACGGAATATTAGAAACACTAGGAAACATAACAAAGAGGCAAAGCTCCAGGTCCTGACAATATAACAATTTAAAGAGATAAATGCATTAGAAGAGCTGGGAGTACAAGTCATAATAAAATTACTCAATGACATATATAACACTGGACACATACCCGAAGATCTACTAAAATCTATCTTTGTAGACATACCGAAGAAGTCAGGCGCCACTGATTGTGAAGACCATCGCACTATTAGTCTCATGAGTCATATGACTAAAATATTACTAAGAATAATCATGAGACGTGTAAGGAACAAAATAAAACCAGAAATAAGTGAGAAACAATGTGGATTTGTGGAAGGAAAGGGCACCAATAATGCAATATACATCTTAAGAACATTGATAGAAAGATCTATAGATGTAAAGAAAGATCTATATATGTGCTTTATAGACTACACGAAAGCATTTGACAACGTAAAGCATGTGGAAATAATAAATATGCTGGAGAAATTAAACATTGATGGCAAGGATCTGCGAATAAAAAAAAAACATGTACTGGTAACAAACAGCAGCTATACGAATTAACAACCAATCAGGACAATTCCAATATATAAAACAAGGAGTCAGACAAGGCTGTGTTCTGTCACCGGATTTGTTTTCACTTTACAGCGAATATATTATGAGATAAATAGTAGACAAAAAAGGAATTGAAGTCAACGGTCACAGCATACATAATTTGCGATATGCGGATGCCACAGTCTTAATAGCAGAGACAGAGAACGAACTACAAGAAATGATAGACATAATAGTAAAAGAAAGCAACAAGAAAGGTCTCAGTCTGAATAGTAAGAAAACAGAAGTAATGGTTATATCGAAGAAACAATCATCACCATCATGCGGCATAAAAATAAACGAGACAAGTCTGAAACAAGTGCAACGTTTCAAATACTTGGGCACAATAATAACATCAGATGGGAGATGCACCACATGAATAAAAAGCAGAGTAGCTCTGGCCAAAATAGCATTTCATAAAATGAAAAATATCTTATGCAACAAATCTGTCAATAAAAATGAGAAAGAGAGTTCATCGGTGCTATATAGAACCAATTCTGACCTATGGAATTTAATCATGGACAATAGACAAACAAATTAAAAGACGATTAGAGGCCACCAGAGATGGGATTTCTCAGAAGAATGTTGAGAGTTCCCAGGTCAGCTAAAAAGACCAATGAGGAAGTTCTCAAAGAGGCCAACACAAAAAGGGAACTCTTAAAAAAACATCAGAAAGAAGCAATAAACATTTTTCGGGTACATCATGAGAAGAGGAACTTGGTTACAACTGGCAAAATAAAAGCAAAGAGAGATCGCGGACGACAAAGAGAGAAAATACTGGATAGCTTGGTATCATGGCATGGACAACTGTCGACAACAGAACTGATATGATGCACTGTAGATAGAAGATTGTGGAGGGACATGATCGCCTACGCCAACCGGTGTGGCACATGATGATGAGGAAACGTAACAGCAGCAGATGCGAACACAAGAGCAAAGGACCGCAATTTATATCTCCCCTCGATGCTGAAAGGCAAATGAGGAAGGAAAGAAAAATAAAAATATACATCATTGCGCATTTCAAAGCTGGTTGTTTTAATCTCAAAATGAAGTTTATCCTATACATTTTTCAGCAACTACTGGCGATGCGTCCCTGAGTTGCATACATTTTGTATACATTCAAAACCATGAGTGTTTGTGACATCTCATACAAAATGTGAACTTTCAAGATTAATTATTGTGTGTAGTGATATTGTAGTAAATCCATGCGATGAAATATATTTTGAAGAGTAACACTTTCTAGTATGCCATTTTAATCACATATCTTATTTGTTAAGATATAAGTTATACTAATCAATCTATCTGCGCCATATAATGATAATAGGGTGGAAAAAAACAAAATAAGAAAAGAAAAGACTCGGTCATGTTACATGGGGTATAAGGAATAAAGATGGCATTTATGTCCATATTAAAAAAATGGACCTGCGCCACATACATTGTTTGTGTGATAAGGTGGTCAGTATTACACCCGTGCATCTTTCCTTTCTTAGAAAATGTTCTAGAAAAGGGAATTATTATTTTATAAAACAGTACATTAGCTTTGTGGTTCATGAAAGTATACACAAATTTGTAAAAAGGTAATTTTGATGTTCGCCAGAGTTAGAGAGTTAATGTACTGCATTTTTGACTGTCATTTGTTCAGGAAAGATCTTTTAAATTAAAAAAAGGACATTGTTTGAATGACATGAAGATGGTGTGCATACCCAAAAAAAATGCAAAAAAAAAAAAAAAAGGAACAGAAAAGAAAAATGAGGAGAATTTTGCTAATTAAGAAATGCCACCACACAAACGATGCTCTATCTCTATTTATATAGCTAAAATGCCGCTTCAGTCTGAAAGATACGACTTTGTCAGTACCGCCCACAGCTGTTTATTTATGAAGTGAGGGGGAACTGAGAATGAGCGCAGGAAATAAGGTCAATGCTGAGTAAACATGTTCCGACACTGATACTTGAGCTTTAGACAACCATCTTGATTTTAGCAGATACCCTTCTTACGTGTCATAGATTGTCCGCTCACAAAGGGCACATCAGACTTTTGTATCGGTGCACGCACGTCAAACCTTGAACATGCACGCTACGACGTCGAGTGGCGTGGACCCCGTGAAAGGTCAGGTTAAAGTGCGCTTCTCTGTTTTATGCCACACAAGAATTTGTGAAGAGAGCTCTCGATTGCTAGCTCGTTCTTTGGTTGTGAGCACGAGAAGTTAATGAACCGCGGATATGCGCAGTTATTCAGTTGTAATTAAATCTCTTATGGCACAGTGCATTGGAATAAAAGAGCGGAATGCTCATTAATGGCACGTTTATGTGTGTAATGATAGCTAACCCTCAGATCAGTAACATTTTGAACAGCAGTATACGTCACTCATTATTGCCTATAATAATGTTAGTACTCATATTTGTTGTTGTTGTTGTTGCGTTCGCCAGCTTTCATCTCTGACGAAGTCCCTAGAGACTAGGAACTGAATTTTGCGTCTTAATCCATTTTTTCCCGGCAGCCGTGTGCACAGGGGTCCCTCGCGGCAGAGGCAGACAACTCCGACTTCGGAGGTACTCATGTTTTTTCCGTCGATGAGTAACTGACGTTTCAAGCCGGGTCTCGCTGCTGAGACCAGGGGTTGTTGCCGCAGAGATAAATCATAAATAAAAATCCCAACCGGTGGAGCCGAGATTTGAACCTACAACCTCTCCATCTCGAGGTCGGCGTCTTGCCTCGAGACCAACAAGTCCCCCGTGGACTGGGAATATGAGGAAACTGCAACAAGGAACACTTTTCATGCACAGCCTTCAATGGTTCCTGCCGCCTATCCACCATATACCCCGAAGTTCACGTCCTCCTGAAATGTTGATCGTCATATTTTTATTTTTAAATGTATATCTCTTGTTGATGTTAGACCATCGTTGTTGACTCCAATTTCTAACATATAAACACACAGTCGTTAGATTATACCCGTCACACATCAAACAACAGACCGTAAGATTAGCGTAAGGTCGGTCTACTAATTTACGATGAGCCATTACGATGACGTAGCACACATAACAATGTCTCGCTCACAGCAATGACGCGCCATTTAGATTCTTGATTACTCTAGTGAATGCAGCCTACGACGAACAAAACACAGTGCAAATTCCTTAAAGAGATACAACTGCGGCTGACGAAGTATTTCACATTAATGAGTAACATGTAAATAATTTGCGTCAAGGAATTCCAACAACGATCATGAACAGCATCAATGTGACGTAAAGCGCAGATCAAGTCTAGACGGTGGAAGACGTACCCATATTTTTTCAGCCGCGATAGCTCAGTGGTTAGTGAACTGGACTACAAAGGACAAGAGATAGCTTTCGATCCCAACCGACAGCTTTCGGTTCACCAAGCCTGTAATGTGTACCGGATTTTTTTTCTAGAAAAGTAAAGCGGCACGGGCGTAATACCGACCACATTACCCTAAAAATCATGTGCCGAAGGTCGGTAAAATTTATGGTCACTAACACAATATTCCCTTTACAGCACTTGGCGTGACGGAGGTACTTTACTTTTTACCCACATTTTTTCAAAACTATCTGCATATTGCTGTGGTTAGCATCACGCCAAGCCGACTTATTTTTCTCAACAAAACCTCATTACCCCCCTCTCCCCACCCCTCCATTCAAGATGCATACACCCATAGAACGAAGAGGCTTATTTCGTATGCCAAAAAACCATTCTAAGACACAGAACAATATAGATAATACACATGTGTATATGTTGTTAAATGTTGTTGTTGGTAGTTCTCTAATGATGCGGTCTTTTAGAGTAAGGAATGTTGTTGGTAGTAGCTATCCTATGATGCGGTATTTTAGGGTAAGGAATGTTGTTGGTGGTAGCTATCCTATGATGCTGTATTTTAGGGTAAGGAATGTTATTTCGTCGACTGATAACTTGTCCACTGATAACTTGTCCACTGATATTTCGTCCACTGATACCTTGTCCACTGATATTTCGTCCACTGATACCTTGTCCACTGATAACTTGTCCACTGATATTTCGTCCACTGATACCTTGTCCACTGATAACTTGTCCACTGATAATTCGTCCACTGATACCTTGTACACAGATACCTTGTCCACTGATACTTCGTCCACTGATATCTTGTCCACGGATACTTCGTACACTGATACTTCGTACACTGATACTTCGTCCACTGATACTTCGTCCACTGATTCTTCGTCCACTGATACTTCGTCCACTGATATCTTGTCCACGGATACTTCGTCCACTGATACTTCGTCCACTGATATCTTGTCCACTGGTACTTCGTCCACTGCTACTTCGTCCACTGATATCTTGTCCTCTGAGGCTTCGTCCACTGATACTTCATCCACTGATAATTGGTCCACTGATATCTTGTCCACTGATACTTCGTCTACTGATACTTCGTCCACTGATATTTCGTCCACTGATGCTTCATCCACTGATATCTTGTCCACTGATGCTTCGTCCACTGATACTTCGTCCACTGATATCTTGTCCACTGATGCTTCGTCCACTGATACTTCGTCCACTGATATCTTGTCCACTGATGCTTCGTCCACTGATACTTCGTCCACTGATATCTTGTCCACTGATACTTCGTCCACTGATATCTTGTCCACTGATGCTTCGTCCACTGATACTTCGTCCACTGATATCTTGTCCACTGATGCTTCGTCCACTGATACTTCGTCCACTGATACTTCGTCCACTGATATCTTGTCCACTGATGCTTCGTCCACTGATGCTTCGTCCACTGACACCTTGTCCACTGATACCGTGTCCACTGATACTTTGTCATCTGATGCTTCGTCCACTGATAACTTGTCCACTGATACCTTGTGCACTGATAATTTGTCCACTGATACCTTGTCCACTGATACTTCGTCCACTGATACCTTGTCCACTGATACCTTGTCCACTGATACTTCGTCCACTGATACCTTGTCCACTGATACCTTGTCCACTGATACTTCGTCCACTGATACCTTGTCTACTGATACATTGTCCACTGATAACTTGTCCACTGATACTTCGTCACTGATGCTTCGTCCACTGATACCTTGTCCACTGATACTTCGTCCACTGATACCTAGTCCACTAATGCTTCTTCACTGATACTTCCACTGGTACCTTGTCCACTGATACTTCGTCCTCTGATACTTCGCAAACTGATACTCCGTCCAATGATACTTCGTCTACTGATACTTCGTCCACTGATACTTCGTTTACTGATACTTCGTCCACTGGTACTTCGTCCACTGATACTTCGTTTATTGATAATTCGTCCACTGAAACTTCGTTTACTGATACTTCGTCCACTGATACTTCGTCCACTGATACTTCGTCCACAGATGTATCGTCCACTGATACTTCGTCCACTGATAACTTGTCCACCGATACCTTATCCACTGATAATTAGTCCACAGATGTATCGTCCAAGAATACTTCGTCCACTGATAACTTGTCCACCGATACTTTATTCACTGATAATTCGTCCACAGATGTATCGTCCAAGAATACTTCGTCCACTGATAACTTGTCCACTGATATCTTGTCCACTGATACTTCGTCCACGGATACTTCGTCCACTGATGCTTTGTCCACGGATACCTTGTCCACTGATACCTTGTCCACTGATACCTTGTCCACTGATACTTCGTCCAATGATACTTCGTCCACTGATACCTTGTCCACTGATACTTCGTCCACTGATACCTTGTCCACTGATATCTTGTCCACTGATACCTTGTCCACTGATACTTCGTCCACTGATGCTTCGTCCACTGATACCTTGTCCACTTATACTTCGTCCACTGATACTTCGTCCACTGGTACTTCGTCCACTGATACTTCGTTTATTGATAATTCGTCCACTGAAACTTCGTTTACTGATACTTCGTCCACAGATACTTCGTCCACTGATACTTCGTCCACAGATGTATCGTCCACTGATACTTCATCCACTGATAACTTGTCCACCGATACCTTATCCACTGATAATTCGTCCACAGATGTATCGTCCAAGAATACTTCGTCCACTGATAACTTGTCCACCGATGCCTTATCCACTGATAATTCGTCCACAGATGTATCGTCCAAGAATACTTCGTCCACTGATATCTTGTCCACTGATACTTCGTCCACGGATACTTCGTCCACTGATGCTTTGTCCACGGATACCTTGTCCACTGATACCTTGTCCACTGATACCTTGTCCACTGATACTTCGTCCAATGATACTTCGTCCACTGATACCTTGTCCACTGATACTTCGTCCACTGATACCTTGTCCACTGATATCTTGTCCACTGATACCTTGTCCACTGATACTTCGTCCACTGATGCTTCGTCCACTGATACCTTGTCCACTTATACTTCGTCTACTGATACCTTGTCCACTGATACCTTGTCCACTGATACTTCGTCCACTCATGGTCGTTCACTGATACCTTGTCCACTGATGCTTCGTCCACTGATACTTCGTCCACTGATGCTTCGTCCATTGCTACTTCAACCACTGATACCTGGTCCACTGATACTTCGTCCACTGATACTTCGTCCACTGATACCTTGTCCACTAATGCTTCGTAAACTGATACTTCGTCCACTGATACCTTGTCCACTGATGCTTCGTCCACTGATACTTCGTCCACTTATACTTCGTCCACTGATTCTTCGTCCACTGATATTTCGTATACTGATACTTCGTCCACTAATACTTCGTCTACTGATTCTTCGTCCACAGATACTTCGTCCACTGATGCTTCGTCCAATGACACCTTGTCCACTGATACTTTGTCCTCTGATGATTCTTCCACAGATAACTTTTCAACTGACACTTCGTCCACTGATACCTTGTCAACTGATACCTTGTCCACTGATACTTCGTCCACTGATACCTTGTCCACTGATAACTTGTCCACTGATACTTCGTCCATCAATGCTTCGTCCACGGATACTCTGTCGACTGATGCTTCGTCCACTGATACCTTGTCCACTGATGCTTCGTCCACTGATACTTCCACTGATACCTTGTCCACTGATACTTCGTCCTCTGATACTTCGTCCACTGATACTTCGTCCACTGATACTTCCACTGATACCTTGTCCACTGATACTTCGTCCTCTGATACTTCGTTCACTGATACTTCGTCCACTGATGCTTCGTCCACTGATACTTCGTCTACTGATACCTTGTCCACTGATACATTGCCCACTGATAACTTGTCCACTGATACTTCGTCACTGATGCTTCGTCCACTGATACCTTGTCCACTGATACTTCGTCCACTGATACCTAGTCCACTGATGGTTCGTCCACTGATACTTCCACTGATACCTTGTGGACTGATACTTCGTCCTCTGATACTTCGTCCACTGATGCTTCGTTCACTGATACTTCGTCCACTGATACTTCGTCTACTGATACTCCGTCCACTGATACTTTGTCTACTGATACTTCGTCCACTGATACTTCGTTTACTGATACTTCGTCCACTGATACTTCGTCCACTAATACTTCGTTTACTGATAAGTCGTCCACTGATACTTCGTCCACTGATACTTCGTTTACTGATACTTCGTCCACTGATACTTTGTTTACTGATACTTCGTCCACTGATACTTCGTCCACTAATACTTCGTTTACTGATAAGTCGTCCACTGATACTTCGTCCACTGATACTTCGTTTACTGATACTTCGTCCACTGATACTTTGTTTACTGATACTTCGTCCACTGATACTTCGTCCACTGATACTTCGTCCACTGATATATCGTCCACTGATACATCGTCCACTTATGCTTCGTCCACTGATAACTTGTCCACCGATACCTTATCCACTGATGCTTTGTCCACAGATACCTTGCCCACTGATACCTTGTCCATTGATACTTTGTCCACTGATACTTCGTCCACTGATACCTTTTCCACTGATACCTTGTCCACAGATACTTCGTCCACTGATACCTTGTCCACTGATACCTTGTCCACTGATACCTTGTCCACTTATACTTCGTCTACTGATACCTTGTCCACTGATACCTTGTCCATTTATACCTTGTCCACTGATGCCTTGTCCACTGATACCTTGTCCACTGATACCTTGTCCACTGATACTTCGTCCACTCATGGTTCGTCCACTGATACCTTGTCCACTTATACTTCGCCCACTGAAACCTTGTCCACTGATATTTTGTCCACTGATACCTTGTCCACTGATGCTTTGTCCACTGATACTTCGTCCACTGATGCTTCGTCCACTGATACTTCGACCACTGATACCTTGTCCACTGATACTTCGTCCACTGATACCTTGTCCACTAATGCATCGTAAACTGATACTTCGTCCACTGATACCTTGTCCACTGATGCTTCGTCCACTGATACTTCGTCCACTGATACCTTGTCCACTGATGCTTCGTCCACTGATACTTCGTCCGCTTATACTTCGTCCACTAAGTCTTCGTCCACTGATACTTCGTCTACTGATTCTTCGTCCACAGATACTTCGTCCACTGATGCTTCGTCCACTAACACCTTGTCCACTGATACCTTGTCCACTGATACTTTGTCCACTGATGCTTCGTCCACAGATAACTTGTCCACTGATACCTTGTCCACTGATACTTCGTCCACTGATACTTCGTCCACTGATACTTCGTCCACTGATACTTCGTCTACTGATACTCCGTCTACTGATACTTCGTCCACTGATACTTCGTCTACTAATACTCCGTCTACTGATACTCCGTCTACTGATACTTCGTCTACTGATACTTCGTCTACTGATACTCCGTCTACTGATACTTCGTCCACTGATACTTCGTTTACTGATACTTCGTCCACTGATACTTCGTCTACTGATACCTTGTCCACTGATGCTTCGTCCACTGATACTTCCACTGAGACCTTGTCCACTGATAACTTTTCCACTGATACTTCGCTTCGTCCACTGATGCTTCGTCCACTGATACCTTGTCCACTGATACTTCGCCCACTTATACTTCGTCCACTGATACCTTGTCCACTGATACCTTGTCCACTGATACTTCGCCCACTTATACTTCGTCCTCTGATACTTCGTCCACTGATACTTCATCCACTGATGCTTCGTCCACTGATACTTCGTCTACTTATACTTCGTTTACTGATACTCCGTCCACTGATACTTCGTCTACTGATACTTCGTTTACTGATATTTCGTCCACTGATACTTCGTCTACTGATACTCCGTCCACTGATACTTCGTCCACTGATACTTCGTCCACTGATACTTCGTTTACTTATACTTCGTCCACTGATACTTCGTCCACTGATACTTCGTTTACTGATACTGCGTCCACTGATACTTCGTTTACTGATACTTCGTCCACTGATACTACGTCCACTGATACTTCGTCCACATATACTTCGTCCACTGATACTTCGTCCACTGATGCCTTGTCCACCGATACCTTGTTCACTGATACTTCGTCCACTGATATTTTGTCCACTAATACTTCGTCCACTGATACTTCGTCGACTGATACCTTTTCCACTGATACCTTGTACACTGATACCTTGTCCACTGAAACTTCGTCCACAGATGCTTTGTCCACTGATACCTTGTCCACTTATACTTCGTCTACCGATACCTTGTTAAATGATACCTTGTACACTAATACCTTGTCCACTGATGCCTTGTCCACTGATACCTTGTCCACTGATACCTTGTCCACTGATACTTCGTCCACTGATGCTTCGTCCACTGATACCTTGTCCACTTATACATCGTCCACTGATACCTTGTCCACTGATACTTCGTCCACTGATACCTTGTCCACTGATGCTATTGACCACTGATACCTTGTCCACTGATACCTTGTCCACTGATTTCTTGTCCACTGATACTTCGTCCACTGATACCTTGTCCACTTATACTTCGTCCACTGATACCTTGTCCACTGATACTTCGTCCACTGATACTTCGTCCACTGATACCTTGTCCACTGATGCTATTGACCACTGATACCTTGTCCACTGATACCTTGTCCACTGATTTCTTGTCCACTGATACTTCGTCCACTGATACCTTGTCCACTGATACTTCGTCCACTGATATTTCGTCCACAGATACCTTGTCCACTGATGCTTCGTCCACTGATACTTCGTCCACTGTTACCTTGTCCACTGATGCTTCGTCCACTGATACTTCGTCCACTGATTCTTCGTCCACTGATAATTCGTGTACTGATACTTCGTCCACTGATACTTCGTTTACTGATACTTCGTCCCACTGATACTTCGTCTACAGATACTTCGCATACTGATGCTTCGTCCACTGATAATTGTTGTTACCTATATCTATACTTCCTGACTGTCTTTACCTATCTCTATACCTTTTTCCTCACACCTGTGTTTTCATCTCAAAGTGATGTTTTAGTTTGTTTTAGATGTTTTTTTTTTCTGCAGAAATTATTGATGAAGATGGCATAAAGCTAGTACATTCCACTTATTCTTAAAACTTACATTTAATGGAATGGTTTCAATTTGTGGCATGAACTAAAAGGGAATATATTTTTTTAAAAACTGGAGTCAATATAATGTTAGACATTATAGTGAAGAAAAAAAAAAGGATATACCAAAAAAATTTGGTATATACTGTGCAATCCATTTTTGACAATAGAGACAAGAAAAAGAGTTCTTAAATGTTATGTAGAGTCAGTCTTGATATATGGATGTGAAACATTGACAATGAGACAACAGACAAGAAAGTCACTGGAGGCTGTAAAAATGTGATTTAACAGAAGAATGTTGAGAATACCATGGGCAGCTAAGAAGAGTAATGAATACGTTCTGAAAGAGGCCAAAGCAAAATGAGAGCTAATTTCCAATATTATGAAGAAACCATCATCATGTTTTGGCCATGAAATGAGAAGTGAACAGCTGGAATGTATTGTAACAACTGGGAAAATTGAGGGATGAAGAGACAGAGGGAAGCAAAGAGAAAAGATACCAGACAGCTTAAGAGATTGGCTTGGCAGAAGGTCAACAACAGAAATGATAAATAACTGTCGACATAAAAAGTGGAGAGACATGATCGCCTACGCCAGCAGGCGTGGTACTTGATGATGATGAATATTTATATATGAATGATATTTTAGTAGTTAATGTTTGTAACAAAAGTATAAATGATTGGAAACTCTGAGAGTTCCGGAGCATGCATTAATCTGTAACAACGAAACGTTTAGAACTGTAAGATCCAGCGTATTCTAGTCAAGGAATATATAATGGAAGAAGCGTTTATGTGTGTTTTATCATTCTGTACATACAGAATTGAGCAAATGAACTAAAGTATTACTGACAAACAACTGTACTATACCTCATGACTGCCTTCATTTTTATCTGGCTTCGTGACTTCCTATACATTTATTTAATTTCATGACCAGCTCTACCGTACATTTATCTGGCTTCGTGACTTCCTATACATTTATTTCATTTCATGACCAGCTCTACCGTACATTTATCTGGCTTCATGACTTCCTATACATTTATTTCATTTCATGACCAGCTCTACCGTACATTTATCTGGCTTCATGACTTCCTATACATTTATTTCATTTCAT